>VZTD01001928.1:1246814-1664804 GCA_013397725.1 Rhagologus leucostigma | reverse complement strand
ACAGATATTTATATATTTTTATATATATATATATATATAAAATAAATATTATATCAGGGAAAATTTGGACTGAATATGATAAAGGAGATGGTAAAAAATGAGTTGAAGGAGATCCTGCAGTACTAACGTACTTATGTAATATGTATGCACATTACAATTTTGTGACTCCTTTGCGGTAATCTAATCCAAATTGAATTCTGAAAATAATATTAGTTTATACAAAACAGGGAGCCTATATAAATTCATCATAGAAGCAGAAAGCTTTATTCAACTAGCCGATTAAAGGATTTTTTTCGTTAATCTAATTTTTATGTGTTACATCCCATTAGTGAGTTCTTAGTGAATAAATCATTTCAAATATGTAATACCAAATAAGTCAGCTGCAGGTTTGACAAGCCATTGACTACACACAAGACAAAAAATTAAGTATTGAGAAGAATAAAAAAATTAGCAAAGCTTAAACTCTTTTATATATAGCTTAGTTATTACAGCAGTACTGAGAAGGAAAATAATAATTATAGTGGCTAATTCCCCTTAGAATAATAGAGTTTAGTGAACTAATTTCTCATGTGTGTGCAATATTGCTCTCTACTGGCTGCTGGCTGGATAGGAAGAGGCAAAGTTTTAACCCAAGGAAACTTCCCGTGACCTATCAAACCCTGACTCTCCCTGGCAGCTGAGAAACTCATTCCTGAGGGGTTTGATCACACAGCAGCAGCCAGCTGACTTTCAAGGCAGTGCTGCCTACCCAGCTCCTTTATTGCAAACCCAGCGAAAGCCTTTTGGAATGTGGGCTACACCAGCCGGGCTTTGTCGTACCTGAGCATTCTATGGAAACAGGAACCAAACATCTCAGAGCAAGGCAGGGTGACAACAGTGCCCCTCCCACATGGTGACCTCCTCTATTCAGCCAGGCTCCTGCAGGGAGGACAAGGAGACCCCTGACTGATAGCCTGGAGTAGCAGTAAAAAATAAAATTTAGAAAAAAAAAATCTTTGCTAGAGATCTAAAAGACTTCCAGATGCAGTATTTGTTACTAGTGAAAAGAAGTTTTAAAGACCAGTCAAAGTCTGACCCTCAAGGTTTCCCTAACCTGCCCCAGAGAACTCGCAGAGTTCATCCATTGATACGACTTTACTTCAGGTTTCTGCAGAGACGTGAGGCAAGGGAGTGAAAGGAGCTCTCAGTGTCACAGAAAATTTCATAACATTTTCTTGGTGTCTCCCGGATCATTTTCTTGGTCATTTAGAGCACTTTGATGTTAAAACCAAAATGAACACGGATGGCAGTGACGTGCAGCCAAGGTTCACACTTCTTTTTTCATTGTTATTTTCATCAGCCAAAAAAACCTGTTGATAAAAGCCGTTCACTTCCTACTGACTGCGTACTTCAGCGACGTACAGCATTCTAAGATGAACCTGCTACAAAACTAGGCTTCCTCAACTTAAAACAATCAAAGAGCAGAAATTCAAGATTTTAAAAGGTGATGGGAGAAAAAAAACCCAGCAACTCTGACTGAACATCTCAGAAGGCCTTGGTCTCGACTGAGTTGGTGACTGAGGTGACTCCTTTTGCTGTTTCACTGTGTGACTCCAAAGCTAAGTCAAGAAGGAAATCAGGTGGGTCCCTCCAAAAGACAGGTGACTGCGATGGCCTTTCTGAAAAGCCAAAGTCACAGGCGAAGAAAGAAGACACAGACAAGATCAAAAGTGAATGTCCTGTCTCGGGAGACGGAGCGAAAATACGGCCGTGGAAGTGGGGGAGCCAGTTCAAGAGAGGACGCAGAGGGTATCAGACAAACAGATCCTGTCGGCTGTCTCGGGAGCTTGCACCTCGCAGCCTTGAAATGCTGGGCTTATTTGAAGGATGATGTGGCTACAACTTATGAGAACTGAGTAAATGGAAGGGCTGGTAGGGATGAAGGTAACCTTACAAGAAAAAAAAAAAATTATCATTACAGAGAAAGAAAGGTAAAAACTTCAGATCTGGAAGTCTACAAGCTGTCCTGGATGAATACAAACTTTGTTCACTTCTATGAAGAAGGTCAGGGGACAGCAAAGGGAAATCCAAAGAGAAAGGCATGATACATTTTTAATGGTTTTAAAATAATTTCGTTCTGCTCACCTTATAGAAAGAGTTCACTTATCTAAATGTTCATGATGTACTGACTGAAAAAGTTGGGTTAGAAACTACTATTTAAAATTATTTACCCAATTTCAGACTTTTTCAAGTGAATCTAAAGAAATTACAAAAAATTCCTAACTTTCCTAAAATCTATTTTACTTCTGGAGAATATTGCAATATATTCTGCATTTAGCTGGAAATTGGACTGATCCTGTTAGGGTATCTTCCAGCATGCTTAAAATGAATTATGAAACAGTGCAACACGGACAGCACTGGCACCCAAAAATCCTGTCACAGTCCCCTCCTTTTTCTTTCTTATCTCAGAAAAACTTTTTCCCAGGGAACTCGTCTAAAAATGCCATTCTAGGAATCTGAGGGTTCGGTATCCTTTATGATAATTACATTACAAAAGTTTTGTCGATTAAAGCTCTATCCATTACAAATTCAGTTGAACAGGATCCACCCCCACTTCAGCCCATGGTTTCCCAACCCCTGGGAGGAGTCCTCTGGTGCCAAAACTAAGCAACTGAGGTTAATATGACAGCATTTTTCTCTGCACTAGCAGTCCCTGGTGAGCATAAGTTAAGACTTTAAACATCATTTTTTTCCACACAGGTTTTGCATTTAATTACGGAGTAAGGTCACTGTGTGTTTCAAGAGCAATCATCTTACTGACATGTTATTCTGAAGCCAGCCTTCATTCAGTGTGACACATGCTGGTTATGCACTGGGAAATAGAGCTATGATGAAGTGAGGCTGGGGAAAAATACACTGGAATCTGAAGTAATGCCAGCTAAGAAAGAGCTTATCTCTACTCTATTATTATTATTATTATTATTATTATTATTATATTTAATAAACAAACTCTTATGCCTGCAGAAGAAAGAAACAATTGAGAGCTTTATAGGATAGATATAAAAGCCTCGCATAAAAATGTGTTTACTGAGTTATAACTACCTTCCTTTTTGTGCTAAAATAATATAAAAAAGCAGGCTGAAACAAATGGAAACGCTTAGAATTATGATGTGAAGAGGAACAAAGCCCTCTTAAGGTAGAAGACAAGGATATATTCCAGGTTATGAGCATTTTTTGTCAGGATCCAGCATTTTGTATAAAGTGCATCACAAGTTCTTCTGGTTAATTCTAGGACCAATTTAAAGATCCATTGAAGGACCTGGCGAAACTTTGTAAAATAAGTAAATATTGTTGATAAGCAGTTTTGGACTTGGACTATTTCTGACATCATCTCATCAGCCTTCTGAGAAAGATTTCTCAGCCATGACCCTTGAAGCTGAGGCTGCAGAGATGGTGAGGATCCCCACGCTGCTGGGGCAGCCCTGCGTGGCAGAGCTGGTATTTGTCAAGCAAGCTGTGAGCTGGGACTGAGCATTCCTCTCCAAACTCTTCGTTTCACTTCTGCTGTGTCCTGACAGCCTGTACCATGTTCATCCCTCTTGCCTAACAACTACATCTTGGCTTGAGATGGGGCTTTGTGGCCCATCTAGGGCCCAGTGGAGGGTGGAAATCACCACGATTCCTGAAGTGTGATTGAGCCTTAAGCCCTGTCACAGTGCAGGGCTACTTTTTTTTTGTTTTCCTAAAGTATAATAATTGCTGCAAAAAGTGATCAAAGTTTTCACATGTTGCAGCAGGAGCTCTGAATATTTCAAAGCTGATTGCTACGATGGATATATTTTCAGGGTCCTTGCCTCTCTATTTCAAGACAAGACCTGTCACTGAGGAATGCACTGCCCTTTCAGTATAAACAAATAATCAGAGTTTCATTTTTCAGTTTCCAAATTACATAAAAATGATCTTGAAATAGAGAAGATCTCATTGCTATTCCCCAGACCTTTGGTTTTCACACCCCTCTGACTCACTGTGGGCTAATACCAAGCCAATGGTACATTTAGGAGCTCTTTAGTATCCAGGTCTGTCTTTCCTCTTTTCTAGTGCCCACCTAGTATGAGTGCATGGATTCTATAGGTGAATCCATCCCTGAGTAATTTACACTG
Source organism: Rhagologus leucostigma (assembly GCA_013397725.1). NCBI lineage: Eukaryota > Metazoa > Chordata > Aves > Passeriformes > Rhagologus > Rhagologus leucostigma. Next base: position 1,660,665 of record VZTD01001928.1, on the reverse strand, counting down.
TTTTACAATGAACTTATTCTAGAAACAGTATCAGGAAAAATCCCTGTTCAAAATTTGGGCAGAGTCAAAGCTCTGTGAGACCAACGTAATGTACATTTTTTGGTCTCAATTCTTATTTCTATTTTATGTTTCTTATTAAAAAAAGACATTGCATAGATTGCTTTGTATGTTCTTGCTGCACTCATAGGGATGCATTCTTTAGTATTTTCCATAATACACTTCACATCTGGAGGATATTATTTGCATAACAAGTTTCTGCCAAGACCAGCGTCTTAAACTAAATTCCAAGAATATTAACTCACAGCAGAATTTTATAGCAAGCTCCTTGTGACAACTACTCAAAAATAAAATAATTTCCGAAGCAAATATGCTGATTTCTGGGCTGTACCTGGAAACAAAGCTTCTGGGGGCAGAAGCAATCTGTTTGGAAGCTGACTGTGTTCCTGTGAGGACACAAACTCAGTGCCAATCCGGTTATACCCTTAATTAATTTGCAGACTGTATCAGCCAGCCCAACGAAACAGCAGCATCCAAGAGGCTTAAGCTCCCTAGGTTCCAGTAACACACAGCCCCACAGCCAGATCTGGGAAATCTGCAAGAGCCTTGCAGACTGTGAGCCCAGACTGTGAATCACATGGCCTCTGATCCTTTTACTAACTTCGATTCTGACCTACCCCTCAAATTATTACACATTATTTTGGCCCTTCTTCAGCAAAAGAACAAGACAAAGCTAATCTTCTATCATGAAAGCACTTTTCCATCACGGTTTTGACACAAATTCTTCTTTACTTTTAGCATGACCTGGCACAGCAATAAAGTCTTCTGACAAAAACATTGCTCTGAGGGAAGCTTTAAAATTTGTTTACCTCATGCATGTCTTTGTATCTTTTCTAACTTCAGTTTTACATGATTATTTCCGTTCTCAAGTACTTCCAAGCTTGTATGTGATCTGCATATTAAGGTTTCCAATTCTAGAAACACAATCCTTTCTTTACATCTGTGTAAACCAGTATCAGCACTTATTTACTACTGTCAAGTAATTACTGCAAATTAATCTTGCACTTCATTATGAAACCAACAAAAACTAAAAAAATAAAAATAAAAACACACACACACAAACCTCACGGTAACAATCTGAATAATTAAAAAAATACAAAACATTTTAAATTTCTAAATTAACAGGTTCATTACAATCTTTTAGTTATAGAGTGGCTTCAGTATGTTAACATATAACGTATTATAGAACAATTCCTACGTCTAAGCATTCCTTATTTGCATTTCTACAAGAACTTTTCTTGAAGGTGTCAAAGCCCTCAATAAATTGAGGGCTACAATATTTTCTGGGAAAGTAATAGCAAAAAGAAAGATATTTAAAATATTGTTACTAAAACTCCAGAGATTAAGTTCATTTTATTCAAGTGTGCATACTAAAATAAATCCGGTATGCCATATTGTTCTAGTAAGAATAAGTAAACTATCACTTTCTCATAGCTTTGTCGTAAAAAAAAAAAAAAATAAAGCCTTTCAGACAAAACCAATAATTTAGGAAGAAATTACATCTGTAGGAAACAAACATAAAAAATTCTCACTGTCGTGAGGAGGTTTTTCCTTAACTAACTGTTCTAGAGTCCTAGAAAATCCTGGGAAATTCTTGCTGATATTCTGTTGCTAAAAAGTTGCCATGGTGTTGGGTTTTACTGCTGGCTTTCGTTTCCTGCATGAACGTGCAGCATATTAGATTCTCCATATGGGCTGTGTTCATTAAACTAGTCAAAGATGACTATAATCTTCCAACAAATCGTTGTAGAATTTTACAGAATAAGAAGCAACATTAAGAAACATCCTAAAACCACAGACCTGAGCAATTAAAGCTGATTAGTAACCGTTTCAAATATGCATATGCATGCCAGATTTACGTGTATATGCATTTTAAAAGGTGTTCTGCATCATTCTGCAATAACCAAAATGATCATTGCTTACAAGTAACATTTTCCCATGTCTATAGGCACTGCAGATTTCAATAGCGCAACATTTTGGCCTTTTTATGATAGAGGTGATCAAAAGCAGGGAGATACGGAGGGCTGAAAGTTCAAGGCTGTGTTAGCAGCAGTCTGACATCAGACATCTGCTCTCCAACTCCAAACCATACTTGTCTTTCCTGCCCTAGCTTTCCCACTGTACAAAGGGTCTTTATCCTGATCAGTCTGACTCAACCACAGCCCAACATTTTCTAAGGCTTGATTTTACACCACCTGCAAGCAGTACTTTCGGATTTCTTAATAATATCTCCTGGCAATCCTGTTATCTTGTTTTATCATGCTAATCAAGGCTTTGGTCTCCAGGGGCTACAGACTCACAGTGCACCCCTGAACCTGGCTGCATGCAGGCATATGGCCTGTCCCAGGGCATTTCAGGGAGCTGATGCTTTTCCCAGCACTACCTGGGTTCAGAATATCCAACTTAGCCCAATTCTTGGATATCATTACTGGAAGCCCCAGTAAGGGAGGATGTGATAAACCTGGCTGTGTTTAGTCTGTGCTTGTTAAGTGCTTACAGTCACCATAAAAGACAGTGTGAGCTCAAATCCATCCTAATTTTCACCCAGGGCCTCGGAGTTGCTCAGGATGCTGTGTCACCCGCTGTGGGGCACCGTGGAATACATGCTGCTGCTTCTACTTGCAGCCTAATTAAGCTTTTCCTCTTGGTGCAAAACCCATCTAGATATCGCAGTGTCCATGCCCGATTAATCCCTGTAGAAGTTGAAAGAATGTAAACTGTAACAAGAACACAAATTTTAACCAGTCAGCACATACAACCACAATTTTGGTTTTTTGGCTCGCTTGCTCGGTTAAACATGAGTGGCAGCTGCAAATTGAGTCATTGCTAACTGACACATCTGAAGAAACAAACTGAAGCATTTTTACTAATTTCAATAACTTTAAATGCTTCTACGTGAGAGAAAGGAAACATAACGGAAGGAAATTTTTCTATCAGCAGCCAAATTGCATAGCCTTGATAGCTTCCAGAAGAGACACAGCTTCATGACACCATGAACCAAGCAAATAAACACAAGTCCTTGCTGGAAATGGCATGTTCGTGCAGTCTGAATTCATTAAGTTCTCCACGGTAAATTGAGATAATTCTCAGTTTTGATATTGCGGGTACAGAAGTGGCGGAACCCCTTCCCAGACAAAACAATACACATCAACCCCCCTCTGCCAGCCAACAATAAAGGAAATCACAATCAAGCATCACAAAAGAAACATGTTTTTCTTTCCTAAAAACTATTTACTTTATTGAGTAGAAAGCTTCAGCTCTGAGAGATTTATGTTCTGTTTCTTTTTCCTTCAACCAAATGTCAGTCATTTCAGGTATTCCCAATTCCTACTCAGAAAAGATGCCTCTGACTCCACATTAAACTGAAATGATTAATGTCTATGGGAGTAACAAAAAAATGCAACCATACAAAAAAACAGCCGCAATAACCACCTATATTGCTTTCTGTGTATCCAAAGCTTTCTCTTTCGGTATAAGCAAAGATTCCTAAAAGGATATTTCTTTGCGTGAAGCAAAATGGCTAATGCAGAATTAGTGGTGGAAGTTTGTGTCTGGGAGAGAAGAGAGAGGGAGGTCTTTCATGAAGGTCGCTTGTATTTCTATTTTTATTAATCACAAATTATAGAAAAGTAGGTCTGTCAATGTCCTTTGCAATTTAACTACTTTAGGTGTCTCCCAAGGGATATCTGCTATTCCGTTCCAGATTTTTTCTAAACTTCACCTGAAGATCTGCAGTGATGGGATTCCAGCTCCTCAACTTGCTTTTACAAACTCAGGTTTAAAAGCCTGCTCCAACATACTTAGGTATTTACTTTCATTCATTATTTGTAATCTCAGGGTTGAATACTCAGTAAACAAGAGAAATCTCCTGTGGGAGATGGGAGGCTTGTTAATGAGCTAGCTGAAGGCAGAGGTCTTTACAGGCTTCTCGACCTGACCTATTTCATAATTCAACTTGGATTATGGACTTCGCTAGCACTATTTTTCTTGGGATTTCCTCTACCTGAGGACAGGTAATTGTTTTTACCTTCCTCCTGCAGGAACCTTTAATGCTGACCCCTACTGTGACCAGCTGGCCATCTTTTGATTTTTTTCTTCTAGAGACTGCCTTTACTTGAGGAAGAGCAACATTTGCAGATGGTATTTTACAAATAAAGACAGAAGCAAGCAATAGCACCATTCTTACATCTTTCTCCCACACCACAGGAAACTCTGCCCTTCTAACATTTCTAGCCCAGTTGGAAGCAAGAAAAATTAGAGATCTCACAGGAGAAGTTGAGATCAAGATCTTCAAATGGTTGGGTATTTGAAGTAAACACCTCTTGAGCCAGCCCAGCAGTGGACATTTTTGGAGATTTTCCCATTCATAAGTTCTGACACCTTTTTGCAGCAGCAAAAATCCACCACTGTTCATGCTGCTAACACAAAAATCCAAATAAGGGAAGAGATTTGATCTGCAGTTTCTTGACATCTTAAGTCCAGTTAAGAAGACCACTATCTGTGGAACTACATCAGCTTCATTGCTTCTCTCTTGGCTAATCCAAGTGTAGTTGGACTGAAGTTTCCCTTAGATGGAGCTTGTAACATTTTGGGGAAGGAAATCCCTGCATCTATCCCATTCACATTCTGGGTGATTCTGGGGGTCATATTTGAGATTCTCCATGAGTCTCGGGGCATGGATTGCATCCAGCTGGAAGTCTCCTGACTTCTGTTAAGTCCACTGCTGCTCCAGTGCCAGCTCTGCCTGTTTATTAGCAAATGCAGAACCTTGCCTGGTCTCCAGGCTATCAGATCTGACACAGAGGTGCTTCCTCCACGTAAATCACAAAAAATGGTGCCCACACACACAAATACACCTGACCCACTTGTGATAAGTATGTTTCAGAACCAATTATTTATCTCCCCCTAACTTTTATAGCTCGATTTAGCTGAGGAACAAAATGCTGTAGGGGATGAACAGTCTTGAAAGTCTCACTTTATAAATTGCTGTATTATAATTACAGCCCAATTAAAATTCAGTGTTACTCTCTTCATTAATTATCATCTCGAGCCTTACAAATAAGTCGGGAGAGACTGCTGTTCTGTAGAACATGCAGCTATCCCCTGCTTGCTTTGACTTTGAGAAAACCACGTCTGAGTTCTGTGCTTCAGTACTAGAGATTACAGCAGGAAGGACCCATGGTTTGCAGTCTCAGCTTCACAACCGCTCCACTCCATGATTCACAAGCACTCAAAACTCTCCACCAAACTAAATCAGAGTTCTTGCTTCAGGAGGCATCCAGGTCCTGTGAACAGCAATGCAATTGGAGGCCATGGGATGAGGATTCACAAAAGCTGGTGATAGGACAGCTAAGCCCACAGCAAAACATCAGAGCTGCACAGTCAGACACTGCATGAACTCATCCTGCTCCTTGTAAAACAATAACATCTCGCTATGTTAACCTTAATTTGTGAAGATGTTTCTCCTTCCTTCCGGGACCTACATAAAGGCACAATAAATTCTGCATGGAACTTGAGCTGGATCAGGCCAGTGCTGGCAGGTGATGAGAAGTTCACAAGTCCAGTCTGAAGGGGCAAGAACTCCCGACTTCAGGCTGTGCTTACAAGCACATCAACACAGGAACTCATTGTAATTTAACGACTTAGAAATTGTTAAATTCCCAAGGAAGTCAATACAATAATTTATCGTATATTATTATGCATACCTTGTATTTCACAAAGAATGGCTTGCTTCAAATGCTATAGTGCTAGTGCTTACTTAGGTTTTTAATGCCAAAGTCTGTCTGCGTGCCAATTGTCAGGAATCAGACCAACATGAATGCATTTATCAGTTACGGCCACTCTAATGTTTCCCAGCACAAAGCAATGCCTCCACAGGTTGCTGCCCCGTGCCACACATACATTTTTGGCTCAACCAAAGCTTAATCGTTCTTCCTTGCACCAAAAAAACAGGGTCACAAACTGAGCAAAAATACCACTTCTCTTATATCCTTCTCATTCCACAACCAACTCAAATCTCTTATTGTTTGTCAGGCTCCTCATTTAGACTGATCACCTATTGTGTTACACCGGTGCTTGTACCATCCAAAGTAACTAATTCAGAGTTTATCGATTTTGGTTGGTCCAACGCACTATTCCATCTCTAATTAAATGAGTAAAATCATAGTACATTAGCTCTGTAATATCTTTTTCCTGTAAGTAAAAAACATAAAAGTACCAAGGGCTGTTTCTTTCTGTTAAAACACAACATGGATCTAACCTCAGGTGAGATGTTTTCCAGCAGCTTGACTCTTATTCCAAATTAGTAACCACATCCTTCGCACAGGTGCTGAAAACCCAAAAGGATTCCATTATCATTAGAAGGAATGTCTAAGCCGTAATAAGAGAACAACGTGTTACAAAAGGGACTGTAGAAAAAGAACGACTAAACAGACGCGTAATTGAAAAGCTGTTTCTGTCTTACTAACATCTGCCAATTCCTCTGTTGTGTTTGGAAACTAAAGATCAAATTATCTCTCGCTTGGGTAGGCTGGGAATGGGGATCATGACAACAGGCAAGGGATGAGCTGCTCCAGGCTCAGGCTTACAGGGAAGCGTGGCAGGAACGCAGTGCCGACTTCCATACCACAAACTGAACGGAGCATGGCTGTGAGAATGGGTTTGGACAAGATCCTATGATATCTCACACTTCCCTGAGGGATTCCTATGAGCTTCCTCTTTTCTTTCATGCTGGCCAATACCCCAGTGCAGTATGTAATGCTCTCAGACAGTTACTGAACATGAGAACGTGGATCTGTATTTGATATGCTGAGCACATTATTTGCATTTCGTTTTTTCCCTCTCCTTATTTTGTTTGCTGCCCTGTACCTATGTTTTAAATATGCTTTCTATCCATCAAAGGGCTAATAGTTATTCTGAATTATACATGATTCCCAGGGACTGGCAGACCTTTCTTCTCCAATATGTATATACAAAACAAAAATAAAGCCCAAAGGAAATGTCAGGGATAATTAGACAAAACAGTGTCATATATACTGACAGAAAAGAGACCCATCAGGTAGCATATGTAAAGTGATATTCCCAGTTATCGAAGTACTTCTTTCTAGTCACAAACTGATTTTCATTTCTTCCTCTCTGGCACTGAAGCAGCAGGGTTTGGAATCTTGCTGCTTTTTCTTTTAACTTTACATCAGTTATATATTTGGGCAACATAAAGGTTGATTTTACATTTCTTTCAGCATACAGTCAATCAACAAAATCAGCGTGTCTTCCTAAAGCAGAGTTAGCTTTCCATCTTTCCTCAGAGGGCCTGTAAAATGTAATTAATATTTGCAAAGCACTAGAATATTCTCACATAGAAAGTACTAACTTACGGCCAAGTATTTAATACAGGCAGTGCTGCTTCTGCCCAAGTTCCCAGATGTGACTCAGGGAGTCAAAAAGGAGCATTGACACACAAAAAAAAAGCGGCTGAGGACTTTCAATGCACAGCCTGAAAAGAGAACCCAAAACATCTACCCCAGGACTCCTCAACGCTGTAAGAACAAAACTCACCAAGCCCTTTCCTTCTGACCTCAGAACCCTTCAGGCATTAGGAACTGGGTTGCTGAACTTCCTCTGAGCTGCTTAGCTCTGGCCTGAAGAGTTGCAAATCCAGCTCCCAGACACCCAAAAAGTAGACAGGCACCCAAAATTTAGTTTTCACATACTGTGTGGCTGAACACACTTCGACTAAACACAAGTGTAAAAAGAAGCATCACAGAGACAAGGCAGGGGTGGACTGAAGAGCTGAGGGGTTTGGGCAGAGGGAAGCTTCTCACTTATGTGGCCTGTTCCAGCAGGTCACGAGCTCTGCAGGTCAAGAGACCCAGTAAAAAAGTACGATCACTCATGGTGATTCCTCCAAGTGCTAAATATGACCACCTGGTACACCCTGAAACTTCAAGATTTAAATGACACCCTGTGCATCACAGCAGTTCCGTTTCCAATCCCAGTTTGAATTAAAGACCACACGTGACACAAAAATTATTAACTGTTTTCAAAAAAAAGTATACGCATTAACCAGACATGCTTGGACACCGAACAAACTAAATTCCATTTGAGATCTGTAGCAGAAACACTTACATAGTGAAGTCTCAGGATTATCACGACTAATAAGTTAATAGGTAACATGTCTTGGGCAGTTAACCTTTTCTTTAGGTGCAGTACGGGATCCTGGCAGTAACTGAGCCAAGGAGGTGAAAAAATAGCACAAGCTATCTACTAGAGGTCACATTTTTAATCAAAAATATTGAAGACATCTGCCCTAAAGCTATCAAGCCTTTCAACTAAAACAAAACACAAAAAAGTAAAAGCACAAGGAAGCACTCCCACTGGAGGAGTGCTTTAAATGTCTTTAAAACAACAGCAGAGAATAATGAAAATGCAGAGAACTGAATTTATTGGCAGACTGACAGCATTTTTAGCAGCCTGGGGGCAGGAAGTTTGTTGGAAAGATGGAGGTCTTTGCAAACCCTTTGTTAGTGATGGACTTAAAAAGCATTGGATTAAAGCCATTGCTGTAGTGATCTAAGTGAGAAACCCTCAGATAAATGTTTCCATCAGCCGAGTGAGAAGAAAGCCAGCAGCACGTCCTGCGCTCATCGAATTATTGCTTGACCTTGGCCAAAAGGAAAGAGGAGAAGCAAACGGTAGGTGAGAGGGATTTGCTTTGTTTACAGAGCGAGGCCCTGCACGGGGCACGCGGCACTGGAGGCCGCTGCCAACAGAGGGATGGAGCTGCTTGGAAACACACCCAGAGGAGCTGGAGCTCGGAGCACAGGCCCTGGGATGCTCTTGGGAGGGGCTGTTCCTCTCCTCTGGTTCCATCCTCAGAACCCTGCAGCGCTCAGTGCCCAAAGCATGGGCTGAGGCGCTCTCTGGCTGCTCTGCTCCCCAGAGGACATCAAGAGCGCCTGAAATGGGTGCAGTCGCTGCTCCTGAAGTCACAGCTCACGACTTCACTTCAACAGCCTCAGCGTGGCAGGGCACATCGCCGATTCCTGGCAGCTAAGCTGCAGAAAGTGTTTATTTCCACACAGGGTTTGCAAGGAGACGTGAATAGGGATGTTGCCATTTTTCTCGGGATTTGACAAATTTAACTGACACACACTGCAGAGTGTAATCATACCCCAGAGACTGAGAAATCCTTCCTGGAAAAGGAGCAAGGACAATGTTTGTATGTGCTTGTGCTTGAAATACAGATACGTAAACACCATATTGTTACATTTAGATTTAAATTAGATAAAAAGCAGGGAAGAGTGAAGGAGAAGAATCAAGAGGAACACCAATAGATTTACTGTGTCACAAATATGAGCCAATATAAGAATATCTTAATGGTCCTGTAGCACTGCATAAAACCATCTACAATTTTTCTTTGTTCAACTAATGCAAGATTTCCTAAGAATTCATGCTATATATTCTATAAAGCAAGAGCAGCGACTATCAAGACCTATTTATTGAGTTTTATATGCAGTACCTCAGCAGTTTGACTGCAGTCCATTCCGATATTTCTTGAGAAGACAAGTCACTGACTTGTAGGTCAAAAAAGGTTCAGAAGAAAAGGGGAATTTAATTTTTTTAATGCAATATTCTCTCACTTTCTTATTGTGTCATTAAATATGTACTTTTGCCCCTCTGGATAAGTTCCAACAAAGCTTTTTGAGGACTGGTTATGTAAACTGTATTTCTTAAGAAGTGAGTACTTTCTGTGATGCTTAGGTATTTTTGAAAAATTGATGAATTTTTTTTTTTTTAATTTGCCTACATATCATTAAGTGTCAGGCATTAATATTGTACATCATTGTGAAAGAAATTTTAGCACTTAAAGGGAATCTGGTTTTGACTATCATTTGCCTTTTAATGAGATTACTAAAATGAAAAAGACCATTGAAAACAATGACCCATGTAGGAAACCACTTGCATTTCACCCCGAGTTATTCGTGCCCACCAACCTCACACAACTGGAGAACTTCAATGATGTCACACAGCACAAGGGGTACTTACTAATGTCACCTTCTAGATTAAAGGGAAAGCACACAGATAGCACCTTTAACCTTCCAGTCCACACTGGGCGACACAAAGAGATGCAAAACATCTTTAATACCAAGACAGAAATAAAGTTTCAGCTTCATGCCTAATAATAGGAAACATGGATTAATGGGAAATATTACAGCATATATGCACCTGCTTCATACAAAAGTCAGTGAAGTCACACTGCTTTGTGCTTAAAACAGATAAATTACGTATGTAAGGGGCTGTAAGCTGGAGATGGCACCTCCAAAAAACATTAAAACCCGTAAAGGTACATAAGAATATAAAAGATGTTTGTTAACCAACCCACAGCAAATGAAGGCTTGTTCTAGTGTACACAACTGAGCAGTCACTGCCAGGCTCCCTGTGCCAGGTGACCGGTTCTTGGGGAATGCTTCTCCACAGGGAAGCATAATTTTATCCTGCTGTGTGCCCTCTATCCACACTGGCTCTGCAGGAAACACGGCAGAAAATTAGTGCTACCTGCATGTTTATCAGTGGAGTGCAAATTCCAAAATTGTCGATGGAAGCGTTTTCAGAAAGTCAGCTGTAAATGAAACATCAAGCATGACAAAAAGAGAGTGAGCTTTGCTTTTGAGAGCCGGATGATGTGTGGGCGAGCAATTATATAACACCTAATATCACCATTTGGGTTATTTCTTTATTCCTTTCTAAATATCCATCAGCTCGGGCAAACACAGCAACACTCTGATAAAGACATTTTGGAGTGTTGGTAGATTCATAATACTGTTAGAGTGTTTAATGATCACAGCTATTTCAGAGCAATGAAAGTGGTGGTATATTTGACACAGTTTGATGCCATTTTAATTTAAAAATTATGTTTTTACTAAACTTCATGTTAAATTCTTGAACAAGATGTCATTAAAGCAATTAATATATATATAAAATAGAAATTTTTATATATATTAAAAAATATATATACACTTAACATACCGCTTCAATATTGGTACAGATCAGTATTTTGCAAGATCCATGAGGATAGGAATAAAAAGAAGACATTTTATAAGATTCTGTTATTTTGTTTGGTTATAAATCTTTTCTGAAAAAGCTTCAGTAACTTCTAGTAGACCTCATGGCTAGACAAGCCGTGTATAGTCAATGACTTCTTCATAATGAGGCCAGTGGAGACGGAAAAATACGTTAACAAAAATCGCCAAGTAAATTTTAATAATGAGAAAAGGATGTGTATATGCGCTCTATGATAGGCAGTAATGTAAGAACTTAACTCAATCAGACAGCGATCTGCAGATGGATATTACATCCAGTTCTAAGATGAAGAGGCTACATTAATCAAATCCATTATCTACTGGAAAAATGTACTCAGTTCCAGTAATTCTTACATCTTCACACTGGTCATGGAGCTGCTGCCTCAGTAACAATCTAGCAGAGTGTGCTGAGGTGAACGAAATGTCTCATTTTAGGGGAAATCTTGAAGACAGTAGAGCCATACATAACAAGATACAGGCCTGAACTGCTCCTAAGTACCTTGTACTCCCAAGTACTACTGCACCAGTTGTCTTGCCTGGGAAGCCTGCTGCATATTCCAAAGCTCCATTTCAGTCACCTGCAAGCTCTGGCAGCTGCTTTACACTGTGCCTGGTTTATATTTCCAAGCCTTCCTTTAAATTTGCGAAAGTTAAAAGGATATGTATGGGGGGTAGAGGGGTGTCACTTAAATAAAAACAAACAGACCCAGAGCTCATGATGACCACCCGATTTCAAAAGCTTAGGCTGCAAGCAAGGGAAGTTGTGCCAGCTGGGATATATTTTATGTATAGACTAGAAGGGGTGGAATCACTCATTCCTGACTTTCTGGTCCAATTCTCCATAAAAAATCTAAGAAAGGACTGTGAGGTTATTATAACGTGTTTGAGGGACAATCATGTTTCCTATGACATCAGATTTGTTTCAGGATTATTCTCTCGCAAGAAGGAAAGAAACTGTTTCACATTTTTGTTCCTCTTACCAAGCTGAAGAAAAATGCCTGTGATCTGTCCATGTAAAAGAATATTGGCTTATAAAGAAGATGACTTTATGCAATGAACACCGTAGCATTTATTCCTGTGGTATCTCAGCTCACAAGTTATTTTTTTCCAAACACAAACTGAAAAGAGCAACATGTCCAGTGCCATGATTCCTTAGCTGCACGAACTAAGCAGTTCTTCACACAGCTCTGAGGGGCACCGAAATGCATAAATTTCAGCATGACATTGTGCTGGCACTCATCATGTGACTCAAGGAGTGAAACAGAAATGAGATTTTCAGAGCAATCCATGGCCTGCTTTTTCTTACCCTAAGACTGGAGGAAATTACCAGCTTCAAGTGGCACAGGGCAGGATTCAAAGCAAGAACACGTCCATATGGGTGGATGTGTGCTTCTGAGGTAAGATGACACCTCATGAGCAAAGACTGTCCCACAAGAGCAGATGCCAAAACTCTCTATATAGAATGGGATTCATTATACCTTGGAAATGTTGATTTTCAATAGCTGTAGATAAAAGTCTAGATGGGTAGCTGACGTACACGGTGGATGTGTGGGGTTATGGCAGTAAATAACATAGTGGTCCTTGCTTTCTGCAGACAACACCCCTGGGAACTACTGAGTATTACAAGGAGGAAAAAAAACCCAAAAAAAAGTAAAAGCAAAATTTCACGTGCAGGGAAATTGGGAATGGTTTCCGCTGCTGCTTAATCAGTTGTAAACAGAGCCGGATTTCACCGGCCTTGCAAATTCATTAACACTAGATTTGCTTATTCTGGAAGGTTTCTGAGATCCATTCACAATACTAAGGCAAGCCCTTGCTCTGCTCTCTCTTACTGAGACAGCTGTCTCAGAGGGTATTGTTCACAGTGTTTTCCTGACGGGCCCAGCTCAAGGAGGAGAGGAACGTTGCTTTTGAGCATTGCTCAGGAGGAGTAAAAGTTCCTTTAAACTGACTACCTCACTTCATGGGTGGGAGAATATGAGAGGTTATTCCTGTTCAAATAAGGGCCAAGAAGGAGAAACAATCTCAGAGAAAAACTGAAAATCTGTGATAGTCAAAATGAGTTTAGCATCATGCTTATGATATGGGAAGTGCACAGCCTTCTTACCTTAAATAAGATTGCCTGTTTTGGCTCTATATTAGATGACATGAATTGCCCTCAGCAAAACAAATTTTTATGGATAGTTGCCATAGGGAGATGTCTAGGAGAATCAAACAGTTCACTGTACCATGGTAGTCTTAAATCAGGCTCTGCTGGCGGCTGCAACGCTGTGCCTCAAGGGACAAAAAGGGGTAAGAAGACAAGAAGAAAAGTGAAAGAAGAAAACCAGTAGAGAAAACACAAACAATACAAAACCCAAAAAGAGTGCAGCTGGGGACACAGGAGAAGGTCTTAGAGCACTGCAGTGGGAACACATTGAAGTGCAGGTTATTGGTGCAGAGACACCCAGCAAACCACAAACTCCCTGCGTTCTGTTTCTACGAACTCTGAGTTTTGCAAACTCCTGTATGACAACTTGAACTGTGGTTTTATACAATCTTCCTAAGGGATTAGGGACAGTCCTTGCCATGTTTAACTGGGGTCAAAATTCTCCCACCTCAGGAAAAAAGGACATGTCTGAACACAAGGAATGCTGAAGTAACTTCTTTCCTGGGCATAGTATCTAACAGTGCTGGTTTAGGAAAAGATGCACTTTCAGCAGAAAGGTGAAGGTGAGTGCTAACAGTTTTCAGAAATACTTTCTCTATTTAAAGTCAGGTAATTGTGAGTTTAGGAGAAATTTTTTATTACAATCAGATTTCTCAACATGTTTTAGAAAGATTTTTTGCTCCATTGTTTACAAAAGTACTTGTACTTGGTAGTCCAGATACTTAATACTTAGGCATTTGTAAAAAAACTTGGTATGGCCTGAATTTAATGTTGACCATAGCTCAAGCAAAAAAACAGAGAAGATGCCCTCCTGAAATCCTATTCAATCTAAATTATTCAATTATTCTGTCAGCCATTGAATTATTCCATTTGATGACATTTAACAGGCATCTTCCTTAACTTGGTCATTTAAACATTCACAGAAGAGAACTGTTTCTGTGTACAGACAGTGCAATAGCATCTTTGTACAGATTAGTTGGATGATTAAACTCTATCTCACAGTTCTTTTAGCGGTAGCTCCTGGGCTATTAAGTCTCAGCTATAAAGACTTTGATGCTTTAGGAGAAAATCAGCTTACTTGGCAAATTTCAGGAGTCAGGCACAGTTGTGTGTGAACTTGGGCACAGAGGTCTGAGCTGCTGCACCTCTTCATGATGCAACACTCTCGGAATACTTTTGAAAAACAAAGCATCACTGCATCTTACTGCTTTACCAGACAAAGGCAAACAAAGGAACTGGACATCATACCTTTATCTCTTCTTTGCTTGTGTTTCTGGTAGCTTGTCCATCTCTGTATTCCTCTATGTTAAAGATTTTTCCAATCTTTAAATGTGTTGGAGACTTCTAATAATTCCACTGAGGGACTGCTGACTTCTTACTTTGAGAAGATCTTGTCCCGTTTGACTAACAACTTTATTCTACTCATTTTCCTTATGAGGTGTGTTCACATCTTTCTGACATAAATGTAGGTTTTCATCTCTTAGCCTTTTTCTGCCCACGTGTAATTCCACTACGAATCCATGGACTTCTGTTAGCCTTTTATCTGCAGACTGTCTGAGCAATGCATTTCTCCATGCCTGATCTCTTTAGGGCTGTCTTTTTTTTCCTTTGGGGGTGTGTGAATATTCTGTTCTTGGAACACAGTGGATTATTCTAGGTACTGCCACCCCTAGAGCTAGAGAAAGAGGAGTAAGCATGTCACAGCTGTGTGTTGAGAAGCCTACGTTTGAAGTGTAAAATCCTACTGGGCTTTTTCCCCCCAACCACATCATCCAACAAAATCAGATCTAATTTACTGCTGGCTGTTTCTAGCTCTTCTTTTCAGAATTACTGACTTCCATGCTCCTCCTTGTCACTGAATATCAGTGCCTCACACTGCGTCCCTTGGAGACAGCGGTGTCTCCTTCGGGAACAGCGGCTGCTGGTTACCACCTGCTGCCCGGGCGGGCACACACCGCCGAGCGCTGCTCGTGCTCAGCTCTGAGCACCACACTCCGAGCCATCTGAATTCAACAGGTACATCCAGACCTTCGGAGAGGTTGCAAAGATGAAACCCAAAAATCAGCATGAGTGAGTTCTCAGCTGTAGATAAAATAAAATTTTAGGAAGGTTCAGGCAGTTGCTGTGTGAGCTTTGTCAGGTATCACGGCGCGTAGCACAGTAGGATCTGCACACGGGAAAATGAACTCTCCAAATGACTGGAAAACTGCTGTTCCTCACATATTTGAAGAAGTTCTGGGACACGGGGGTCCGGGGGCACTTCTATGGATGTAGAAATAACACACGCCTTTCTTAGTTACATGGAGAAAATATCCTGTGAAGGGGTTATGGCTCTCCTAGTGAAGGAACTGGATTTCTTCGGGAGACACAGAATAACCTCCCACACACCACACAGATCAAAGCCCTGGCCAGCACCAAAACCAGGGTGGAGGGTGTGGGATGAGAGCAGTGGTTCCTGCAGAGGAGTGGCAGAAAGAGACGTGAACAGAAGAGGCAGGAGAGATCTGGCACAGCCCACGTGAAAACTAGAAATGTGATCTGGAGAATAAAACCAGGATGGGACATTCAATGCTAAGCTGAGAAGACATGAAGATCTAATGAAAGGTACGTGCCATTTCCAGACTTTGTGTGTTGTTCAGTGCCGAACAGCTCTGTGCAGAACACATTCCACACCAAGGATTTACCTGGGTTGTGTGACCAAGTCGCAGATGTCCTAGGCTGTGGTTGCTGTTGTGATGTTCTCATTTTCATGCTTGACATCCATGCCAGCAGAGAGCACACTGGGAAAAGTCTGGTACCTAACATTCAGTGGTACTGATCTACCGCCTGCACTAAACCCACTTCTGATACATTTCAACTAGAGCCAGCTGGCCAGGAGAAATTGTTGCTGGAATTTCAGGAGGATGTTAAATTTTTTTCTGTGTAATCTCTTCCGTGGTTTTCAACAAAAAAACCCAGTTGTAGGTTCATTGAAGTTGTTTGTTTTGCCTGTACCTACTGGGGTAACACGCGATTTTCACATTACTTAAAGTGGTGTTATTGATGGAGACCAAACTGCGCTGCCAGTGACTGATCTATCCGTCAGCAGTGGTTTGAACTGTGCTGCTTTTTCGTCCCTTAAGGTTTTAATCTCTGACTCGTGAATGACTTCACTGAGGTGTAGAATAACTTCCAGACAAGAGTATTTCTCAATCAATAGCGTTTTAGTAAAGAAGCAGGACATGCATGAGTACACTAATTGAAGAATGTGTTTCCTTAGTCTCAGCTCTGTTATTGTATTCTAATGTCCCACCGTTTTTACAGTTTAACATTTCTGGTTGATAAAAAGTTCATCATGATACAGAGGATTTATTTAACATATAAGAACATTAACTACTAATTTTGGAAGCAATTTGAACTGTGTGAGATTAACTTGGCGCTATTAGCATGCTTGCAATTGCTCTGACTGGGAAGAAACCTTGACATCCACAAATCACTGGCCACAAAAGAAGCTTTAACATCCTTACCAAAATGAACTTTTCTAGTGAAATCTAGTGAAAGCTTCCTGTTTGAGAGAAGTTCTAAGGTCCCAATTGTATTTAAGTTACTTTTTTTAATTCTAATTTTCAGTCTACTTGTCTACTTCTCTTCCTAGGTGTCCCTTTTCCCAGGTCTTCTTCTGGGACTAGGTGAGTTTTGTAGAAAGGTATACTGAAATTATGATTTTATTCAATTTTCTGAGTTGCAGAAGAAACAAAAAAATAGCACCCTTCAGGTTTTTTTCCACATACTGTGAATATCATATCCTCTCCAGGAAGAGAATGAGTGAGTATGTCATATTTTTGTTACTCTTTGGGGAAAACCACTGTGTAACAGGAAAGAGGAGACTTAATAAAAGGGGGGAAAAAAGAAAGACTGAATAGCATGTACCAAGGGAATTGTCTTTTTTTCTCCTCTTTCTCTCCACTGTGACCCAGACAGGATGATCACTTCTCATCAACACATCCCTCCTTCTTGATATTCTTTGCATATCTTGTCTAGCACAACAAGACACCAATCCCGACAGGTTCCTTCATGAACGACTGTAATAAACTTATAAAGCCAGATTATCCTATACTTCCCCACGTAGACACCAACTTTTTTCTCCCTCTTAGTGCTCTTATGGGCTACAGCAGTGTTTACCCCAGAATATTAAAATACAGCAGGCATAAGATCTGTCAAAAACAATTCCTGTTTCCTTGCACTGGAGAAGCTCAGAATGTGCTTTGGCTTTATGGTTAGCTTTCATTAAAACCTAAAAAATTATATATATGCTACCACTGGGAGCTAATGAACTAAGTGCTATCCTAGCTGTACAGATCCAGAAAATGAGATGTCAAGTGTGGGGAAGTACACCTGTAATTGCCTCTAGTGAGAGAGACAGCTGGAGCTCATCACTGCTGTTTCTCGACAAACAAGCTCAGTGAAAAGATATCTCCGGCTCTCCTGAATTCTCCCAAAGGGTCAACTTTCACTTCAGCTGGTGTAAAATCTCACACTGCTTTATTCTACTTACTAATTTCTTCACAGCTCAACCTTTCTTAACCATTTTGCAGCTAAAATAAAATCCCACTAACACCCTGAGAGTGCCGCACTAATTCCAAAAGATACTCTAGGTTTCTGGGCTAGGTATATGCACATATATATGTATATATATATAAAAAATACGCACATAAAATCAATCTAAGGTCACATTAAAAAGAAAGTTCTAAGAAAGGAAGTGGGAAGGAAGGGGATTAGGCTGCTCAAGACCTATTGATCAACTCTAAGACATCCTCTTCTTGTCAAGACATCCTTTTCTCAATAATACAGTTCTACTGCAGTAATTACATTTCTTTTCTTCAGAGGAAGAAAATAAACATATTCTATTTCTAAAGGAAGAAAAAAGTGTGCACTGTCAAATTCATTCAGGAGGAAAAGTTAAAATAAACAGCTAAAGTTAACTGGAACACTGACCTTCCACAAAAATACTTCAAAGGGATAATATTAGATTGCAGCCAGAAACTGGCAAGTGTCAGTTTTCATTCCAGTCATTAAATATGTTCATGTAATTGACTGTCTTCAATTGAGATACTGAAAAGTTCTGCTGCTTTACTAGCTTTTTTTGTTATTTTCTTTTCCTGTGTGATTACCGTGGTAAATGGACCCCATTGCCTGGGCATAGGGTCCTCCCATCAGTGACGGAGCAGCTCAGCCTCCACCACCTCATATTGTACCACGGTTAGAGACACCTCACACATCAGTGCAGGCTTTCCCATTTAGACTCATCAGCTTTGGGAATCCCCCTGTTTTCTTGCTTGTCTGAAGTCTGCACCCATGTATTTTCAGCATTTTGTTTTGCCTACCTACAATCTTAGGCTTACCTTAGGTTTCTCAGGATTATTTTTCTCTCTCCTGTCTGAAAGTAAAGGCAGTGTCATTACCCTGATGTATGTGAGAGTACAGCGGCAGCCTGCAGACTCCACACCATGGAGGAAGGCGTGTCCTTCCAGCCCTGTGTTGGTCAGCTCCCTCAATTCACTGTCCCTATGAGGGTCAGTTTTCACACATGAAAAATTCTTCACAGCAAGAAGAATAAATTGCTTTCCCCTTGACGTTGCCACCCCTTGGTGCTGCCTTCCCTCAGCCCCAGAGGGAACCCAGGGGCACCTGTCGAAGGCAGAAATGACAGCTATCCATCTGCCTCTTTCTCAGCGTGCTCTTTACCCTGAGCACATTTTTCTGGCATGGTGGTGATAGATTTTTATCATTTAATTAAATCAGTCACTGTCTATTTCTGTTTTCACTGCCAGTAGGCTCAGCAAACACTTCTGAGAACCCAGGATCCTTCTAGAAACTAAATGAAGCACAGGGATACCATATTCTCTCTCTTACACTGCACAAGTGACTGCAAACCAGAGCTATTCCCACGCATTCTGCTCAGGTTTCATACTTAATGATAATCTCCAAATCTCCTAAACATATCTTGAAACATTTTATATCCCTGAATCACTTTTGTTCAGGAAGATACTTTTTGAATCATTTGCCAAGCTGAAAGAGGGTTTAATGTATGGCTGAAAACTAAACTCAAACTCTGGAATTAAAAGTAGAGGACATGAATTTTTGTAACTAGTTCCCCAGCTCTGGCACCTATTGTAGCGCAAGTACTTGGTGCTAACTAGCAATTGATAAAGTATCTTTTGTCCTTTTAAACCAGAATGCCAGGTTTTTACAGCTGCAGAGTGCAGCGGGCTAGTGAAGACAGTGAGACAGCTACGCTTGCCATCCTTGGTGTCCTACCCAACAGCAATCCTGGGGCAGCAATCGTAAAGCTACTTGAAAAGGACTAAGCACATTTTTGTTTCAGAATGGGTACATGCTCAGAGTTTATATCCTACCATTTGAAAAATGAAATCCCACACATGAGGCTAATGGTTTTCAACCAGTGTCTGCTTTCAAGGACCAACACTTCACTGAAAAAATACCCCAAAACTTTGGGAGGGTGGAGAAGCATGTGCAAAAGCAGGCTAGAGGCAAAAAAAAAAAAAAAAAAAAGGCAGTAGAAAGATCAACCCAAAAAACTCACTTTCTTCCCCATTTCTGAGACAGAAACACACGTCCCAGTAAGGGCTGGTACCTCCCTCTGACTCTGACTACAGATTTAACCTGCTCTTTCTCAGAAAGACAAAGTACCTCATCACGGGTCAGCTTACAGCAGGCAGAGATGATCCGCCTCTTCCACAAATTGCTGATAAACGGCATTGCAGTTTCTTGCACTTATAAATAACAATGTTTTCTCCAAATATTTTGCTGGAGTGTCTTCAGTCTATCACCTCTAAGGCTTCAGTTGTCACCCTTTCCCCTTCACTGAGAATAACTGATCACTTCTCCTTATTTGCAGGTAGATAGATTACCTATATAGTCGCGTGGTCTTTTTGGTTTTCCTCTCACATCTCTTAAGTCTTCCCTTACAGCCCTGACAAAGAATGAAACTGCTAGAAACTCTCCCTTACTTTAACAGAGAACATTAAGTAACCTTATTAAACTGCATTTTCCTCTGCAGTATCAGAGGTTTCTACCCACCTTTCATAAAGCATGGAAAGGAAATTTGTTTTGCAATTCAAAAAATAGCCCAAAAAAAGAGAGCTCTAAATCTTTTCCCCATCTTGCCAGCAGCCACAAAACCAGCCCATTAAAATCAGCTTCCAGGCAAACTGATGTTTTCTTTGCGTATGTTCCTCAAAGCTGTGCCAGCTGTGGTGCTCCCCTCAGCCAATCGCTGTGTTAATTGAGGTGAGCAGTGAAAACATAAATACCTAAGCTGCAGTAGTTTCTAAGATATTTAAAGCTGGCTTGGATAAGCCACGCTAAACTACTGAAATTGTGTTTCCTGTTCTTTCATACTTAAAGTTAGTGGTGGTTTTGTTTGCTTGTCACAGCTTGTGGCTGATAGCAGTAACAGAGACACCAAATGTAGCTTTGGTTTCTGTCTCTAAGCTCAGAATGGCCCTAGCAGTGTTTAACGTGAGGCCCAGCTTGAGACATGAAGCATATGAATCTTTATCAGCATCTTCTTTGGTCCAAACTGGTTTTGTCATTAATCATTTTAAGCTAAATAGGCATTAACAAACTCAGCAGTCTCACTCAGGACAAGTTTCCTCTCTCCAGCATTCAATTTTGTTTATGGGACTTTATGTGCTGTTGAAAGAGATTCCAGATTTGCCTCCTAATTTCAGCTAATCAATCAGGTACTGACAAATTTTTATGCATCTGGACCCAAGGATGTAAATAATAAAATATACACATATGAAAGAATCCTGTGTCATGCGTCTCAGAGAGGAGCCATAGGAGAACTTCCCAATTCCGCCAAAAGTAACGAAACACAAAGAAGCCTTTACTAAGCCACCTTGAAATGCACGAATGCCGCACATCTCCAACCCGTGAGGTGGTTGAAAAGCACCATGTGCAGAGCTTTGAGGAGGTGTCAGTGCAGAGAGGCCAAGAAGCGGTGCAGAGTAAGCACAGGGGACAGACTGGCTTCCCCCATAGAGCCCTGTACCACTGCTCTACCTGGCAGAAGACCAGGTTGTCTCATAAGCAACTGAAAGGAAATAGAAGTGCTCAGTCCTGTCAGAATGTATATAAAACCGGGGTTTTAGGCAATTTCGAGGAGAAAGCTTCTATTCTGCTTAAACTCTTATCTTTTTCTGGCGATGAACTGACCCTCTGGTGTGCTAGCAGCATGGAAATTTATATAAGCTGGAGTTATTGTCCTCCTGGCTTCTTTTGTGTTAGCATTTTATTCTGTCACCAGCTCCTAGATGGCAAGCCCAAAGGCAGGCCGTATTTTTACAGCAAGCATAAGTTGATTAAAAGAACTAAATCACTTAATGATCATTTTGTGCATGCAAAATACGTTTCTCAAAAAGGCACAGGTCCTCTCTTCTTTCACATTATTGTTAAATGGGGGCATTGCTTCTGCCTCTCCAAGAATGCAGAAAAGTCCTACAATTCTGAAAAAATGATCTTCTAGAGCCTATTAAATATGAACTACTGCATTACAAGGTGCAGCCCTCTCCCTTGTAGCTAGCCATTTAAATCCTTATTTGCTATGACCTCTGAGACGCCATGTCATTTTGAGCTACAACAATGAGTTATTAACTTGATGAGAGAAGCACATGGTCACAAATTACTTAGTCTGGATTTTTTTGGTGGTGGTTGGGTTTTTTTGTCACTTTATTTTTTTTTTAGAGCCTCTCCAGGTCCTAAAGAATATGGTTTTAAATTAGGGTCTTTGACAGCAAAAGCAGAGCACATTTTATAACTCCCAGAGCTACAAGAAACAGCTGTATATAAGCATAAAACCAGACAGTTTCTGTCTGAATGTGCTCCAGGTCACTGTTGGCCCAGTTCTCAGCTGTATCCCAGCCCCTGCTGTGCCATTTCTCTTGTGCAAGGAGGCTGTGAGCCATCTTCTGCAGAACCCCTCCAGCAATGGGTCAAATGCTGGGCAGCACAAAGCCAAAGGAGCTGTCCAGTGCTGTGTCCTCGGTGGCCCAGAGCCTCAGAGAATGCAGGGCTCTGCTGGAGCAGCACTTGGAGTTGTTCATCTGCACGCCAGGAAAAACTCCGTTAGTGCACTCTGCAAGGGATAGCTGTTATAAGGAGAAAAGGACTGGGATAAGAGATACAAATATTTCAATGTTTTTTTTAACTCGCATGGTCTTCTCTCGGGGAACTCTCCCTGTGCCAGAAACTTTACTGGCACAAGAGCTTGGCAGTGTTTTTGTCCCTAGGCCACTGTACTCATTTGTGCTAATTATAACGTAACGGTGGGTTTTCTTTTTCTTCTCCCCTAGTGGATTTCATATTCCACAATCAGATGTTCAACCCAGATGAAAAAATAAATAGATATAGAACCTTCGGGCACGGTATTTCTCCTAGACTGCACAGAAGTGACTCCACAAGTATTCACTGTTGTTTCACAGATCACACACATGGGGCAAGAATTCAGTTCGAGTCATTCTTGCTTTTGGATTGACGCTGTTGTTGAAGCAACTGTGGCTACTTTTTAGGGAACATACAGACAGCCTGGTGATTACTGAAGTGCTGGGGCCTCAATACCAGAGCTAAGTGAAGATTAGCAATGTTTACTAGAGAATGTCCACGACATAAAGCAAGCTTTTATAAGTTCTTCCGTAAATTTTCCAAGAAGGTTGTCTGAAATCTGAAATGTTTTAGCTGAAACGCTAATTATGTTAGATTTTTCCATTTTTAATTCACAGAGAAAAAATGTGGAAAGGAGAACCTTGTTATGAGGAAAAAAATTGCAAACAAAACACCTCACATTTTCTAGTACAAGGCAGTTCCAATAGAAAATGTCTCAGAAGACTTCTTTAGTTCAGTGGAAAGTACTTCCTCAGATTTTCTTAATGTCTCTGGCCAAGTCTCTTCATTTCTCCGTCTCAGCAGCATATTTGAAAGTAGGTAAGATAATGATTTTTCATCCATTTTTCTTGGAGTTTTGGCTATAGAGACAACAAGCTATTTTGGGTGGGCATTCTCTCGCTGTTTTCTGCAGGACACAGTGAGTTACCACCTATCCTTCACGCTTTCTAGGGACTGTCCCACTACTACCAGTGATAAATTAGAGTAATTCACATTAATGGAACATTTTCCCCCAAGTATACTCGTGACTTTCTGAAACTATAAGTACATAATTATGAAAGCACAGCTCTATAAGGATTAGTTGCTTGCTCTTTAAATTGAATCAGTGTGTTTCCATAGTACCCTTGATCATGTTCTGATACTTGTATTTGAAAATTTACAAGGAGAATAAGTGAATAAATTGTATTGCAAAGTGTATAAAACCCAATAACTCGGAATTTTAAACAAAAGTCAGCCTTCAGGGACAAAAGTAATAATTCAGTTTCTTACTTACATCACAGAGGTTCTGTGCCTTATGTATAAACATATTTGTTCAGCTTGCTGGCTGCCAGATGAAATCCAAGATGGATGGTTTATCATGGCTGACTGAACAGGGCAGACCCGCACAGATACTAAAAGGTAGCTCTTTTGACGGCACCTTTACTTCTTATAAAGGCTAATCAGTTTTAAATGTACCTTATCATTCTGAAACGGGACAGGTTATTTGTGCTATGTCTATGAAATCAGCATGGTTACCAATGAAATGAGCTTCTCCCAGGAATGTCACACTCTGGCAAAGGCCTCCTGTCTCATATTGCAGCTCAAGAACTGCAGCTTTCAGTCTAAGCTGGGTTTTTGCCTCTCTGGGTGGACAGGACAGGGTCACTCTGTGAATGGCACAGCAGCAGCGGTGCGCTCAGTGCCTTGTGCGTGCTCTGAAGCAATCTAGAATTGCTTAAAGGGACTTTGAGTACCAGGCTGGACATAATGCAACCCAAACCCTTTTCTTTCTAGAAAGATATCAACAGGTTATTCAAAATCCCTCAGTTCTCACCAGCACTGACAGCCTCAGTAAAATGAACTTTGGCACGGGGAGATCCTTGTCGGTGTGGTAAGTGACCCTTGGAGTTGGGGCTGTTCACTCTCACCCCGAGCAGACATAAGCCTGAATGTTCAGCTGCAACTGAACTTAGCTTTTCTTTTGGTGAGGGAACGTATTTCACCCTCCTGAGGGCTAAAGGGGCTGGCAGGAAGGACATGTGACTGTCATGTCAGATACCCACAGAACACAGGACATAGAACTAATCTCACTCAAGTATTATCAGTTCTCACTGAAGGAGGGACTGCCAGATGCACGAGAAATGAAGTAGATGCCTTTGAATCCTGCATGCCTGGAGCTGCACAGCACGGGTTTCCGTAGGAAGTGGGGAACACAATGTTGTGGATTCTCGATTCAGATGAAAAGCTGAAAAGTGTTTCTTAAGCATTAAAGAAGGTATGCTTGGCTTCCCTGAGAGCTGGGCATTCTAAACTTCCTGCTAGCACAAAGCATCGCAAAAACTAAAGATACAGTGGGGGTAACATTGCTGCAGTCACAATAGTCTAAGAACATTAGTGATGGAAGGTTTATAAGGGGAGGCAGTGTTTGGCATTACGGAGATTTATAAATGCTTATAGTGCCGGCAAACTGCAGTTAGAAAACAATGAGATGGGTCTGCAGAGCATGCAGAAAGGTTTTGTTCAGCCAGAATTTCCCTGGGGTGGTGAGCCCATTATGTGCTGCAGTGGGGAAGCAGTGGACATTACAGGCAGGCGGTTGTGGTCACTAATGTGAGCTGAGCAGGCTGGGAGAGCGATGCCCTGCTCCCCTCTCGCCTCCTTCCTTGGTAGCTGCAGTCATGGTCCCTACACCCCTCAAAACTTTCCCTGCATGCAACCTAAGCAGGTTTGTTAAATGACAGCTTATCTATGCCATCCTTGTGATTTCTTTCAGCCTGGTTTTAAAAATAGTTTCTGAGCAATTATGTGTCACATAAGAATAAACCTGCATGCTGGTGCATCTTTCCTGTCACCACAAAATAACAGCACTACACTTTCCACATTTCAGTCTTGTCTTTTTTTTTTTTTTTCTGCAAAGATCAACAGCTTCTGCAGAGAAAGGACACAGTATAATCAGGAAATCATCAGCCTGAAGTACGTATAAAACTTGCAAAATTATGCACTCTGCGAAGAAACCTGCTGCTTTTTTTAGCATCCAAGCACACATACTGCAAAACTAAATCCTCCGATAAAATAAGTCAACACAATCCTCTTCGTACCACCAGGGCTGCACTTAATAATGAGAACAATATATATATTTTTTTTCTTTTCTTTTCTTTTCCCCTGAAACGAAATACTTTGCATATTTCTGATGATCTGGCATAGGTGGGGCTGCTTTTGTAGCTTCTTTGTTTCACCACATTCACAGAACGTTTACTGAGCCTGTTTCCAGGCATTCACACCAACAAGGTGAGCCCCTGAGATGTTCTGCCTTCCTTTCAAAGCTGAGGGATTACCATTTGTATAGAAGCCAGCATCTCCTGCACACTGCCTGGTCACACCAAATAAAGACAGAGAAAACTCACTCAAGTCCTCCTCCATCCACTGAAGTGCTAAGAAAAAAGCTGTTGGTTTTCCTGAGGATGTCCTGAGGCAATTGTTTTCCAAATTAGGAGCCCTGCCTGCTCCTCATGCCTTGAAATACTGTTGTACATTGCCTCTCTCAGAGAAGTGATTTGCCATTGCCTGCAGCCACCTTGCACTTGTTCCAGAGCTTGCTTGAAAAGGTTTTTCCTTCTGAAACTGGAAGCTCTCCATCTGCAGTTAGGTTTGGCAGCCCAGCTTCACCGTTCAAGAACATGTGAGGTGTCCACTCAAGGAAGCTCATGGCCACGCAAGGAACTGCAGCATCACTACACTGCTGTCCACCAGGGACAACTGGTTTTGTTCCAGCAAAGGAAAACCCAAAACCTAAATCTCAGCCTCTTTGCTGTGGCAGTACTTTCAGAGTATTCACAGTACCCCACACAGCCATGCTTTAGGTTGATGAGATTTCTGTGTGTACCTGAAACGTCTCACAGACGGCGAATGTGAACTGATCGAACCACAAATAAACTGTGACCAAAGTCTGCACAGCGACTGCAGATACAGCTGAGAAGAAAGCTGACAGAATTTTTGGCAGATTCTTTTCCATGGCTCACCATGCACGGTGAAGAAGTCAAAAGGGAATGACTTGAAATGACCCCGGAAAGACAGAGGGACAGCGACCAAAGAACAGCAGCAAAACAAAGCTTCAGTGGCAGTGACAAAGGTATCATTAATACGAAGGAGATTTGACAGGATTTATGGCATACTGATTCATCATTAGCAGGATTTTTTCCTGGCTTCCTTTAGAGTGATAACTCCAATAACACTGTAGGATGAGCAGGGATAACAATGAAAAATAACACCGAGGAAAAAGCCTTCTGGGATTCAAGATCAACAAGTCCCTTTTTTTTTTTTTTTCTGGTAGCTCAACCATTATTTGTCTAGTTTTTCAAAGCCTTGCAACACTAAAAATAATAAAATCTCTTTAATTTCTAAATTAAATAAATAGACAAAGCTACTTCAACCTGTGAGCTCACCATTGCTGAGTGTGTGCTGCTTGAGCAGAAGGGGTGGTGCTGTTTGTAAAGGCAACAAGAACAATAATATATGCAGAGTGGCTCAAGAAGACACGCAATTATAAACACTTCCTGCAGAGCACATTAGGTCTGCAGGTTCATAAATGCTTTTTAGATTCCCTGTTTTCATCACTGATCTTGAAACAGTCGGAAAAAAAAAACCAAACCAACACAAACGCATATCCAAGGTCAGGAGTAAAAAGTGGGGTTTTTTTTTCTTGAACAGGAGGGACAATTTTGTGACCTTGCACTTCTCAAAACCATTGTCTGTTCTCGTGCACTGATGTTGGCCGTAGGCCTGACATCAGGAGAGAGATCTCAGGTAGACAGAGGCATCAGGAGGTTTGTAAGGCCAGACCCTCAGCTGGTATAAACAGTGACCTGACATTGACTTCACGTATCACCACGTGGCATGAGAAGAGCTGCTCTCGCCAGCTGGTTGGCACCAAGATACTGTTTTGTAAACTTAAGCTGCTCCCAAGGAGCTGTTTACAGAACAACAGTGGATTGCTCACCGATTTCTCAGACAGAGGAAGCAAAAGGAAAAGCGAAGAAAACAAACTTCTAACTGTCGCAAACAGCCAGAACAGAAACAATCCTCCCCATCCCTGCAACACCTGGAAGAGCTGATTATAACTGCAGATCCCAATTACGGTGACAACACAGCAACATAGATTTGTTTCTTTACAAACAAACAGAGATGAAGCAGTGCTATTGATCACTATTATTAGCAGAGTGGGGCAGCATAATTTAACCTTCCCATTAAGGCACAAAGATGGGTTTTCAAGATAGGGCATTGGTGCAATTATTGAGCTGAGTAGGAGGTAGAAATGTAATTATGTAAACTAACTGAATTAAGAGGATTGCACAGTTCATTAGGGTCCATTTTTTTTGGTCAACATTTTGGATCACCAGCTGCCGTAGAATTTAATTTCCATTAAAAAGCATTAATTGCACCTCTTGTGTGAAAGCAGAGCAGTTGTGTTCGTTGAGCAGCTGCATCCTTGCTCCTCTAATGCAGGTGTGGAAATAGCCTTCTGCTCCATACCAGTGCTCCCACAGCCAGCCCCTATTCCCTCATTAAGCCTTCGATGGGACAAGTTACCTCTGCCAGCTCTGCCCACAGTCACACTGGTTGGTAGGAACTTGGATAGTTAGTACCATTAAGGACTTTAGGCAGCATTTATTCAGTAAAAATGACTGAAGAGAGCATCCCATTTTGCTAAGTAATTTCAAGGCCCTTCCCAAAGGAGTTTCTCCGTGGCCAGAAAGAAGAAAGAGAGGAAATAAAGAACCCAGGAGAGACTTGGAAATCTGTGGATGAATTTGCATACAGCCAGTCTTCATTTCACATATTTCTTGTCTATGGCTTTATTGTCCTTCTTGTTACTGTGGGGTAATATGAAGGTAAATATCGCTCTATGTCCTATCAAATAAATGTGAACCACATCTTTGGTCCTCAGCAACAGAAAAATTTCCCATCTGTGAGAGGCCAAGCTGCAGACAAAATAATCTTCTAAACTGGAGACTTTGTGACTTGTGTGTTATACATGGCTCTTGCTTCCCCACAGGGACATCTCTTTGTCACTGACCATTCTCCTACAGATGCTGCTGGAGCCCAGGGCAATCAGTGACCAGCTGCTCCTGTGCCTCCAGACAGGGTATTCAGCTACAGCAGGCAAATCCCATGCTGCCACATCCCTGCCAGACTGTTTCTTGGGGTTTTGTTGAGCTTAGAGGTTTTCTTCATTGCTTGAAGGTTTTCCCTGAATACAGCGGATGCTTTTACTATAAATGCTCTGATACATTTTGGCTCACAGACTGGCCACTCAAGCTCTTTGCATATGAGGATTAATGCTGAAGAACTTGATAAAGGCACATCTCTGGTATGTAAATGGATATAGGAGTATAAGTGGATGTAGTACAATACAGAGGGTGATCATACTGGCTTTATTTGCTGAAAAGAGGTAAAAAGCCCCTCGTTCTCTTCTCCTCCAAGACGGGAGAAGCATATTCACGTAATATTTTTCTATACGCAGGAGAAAAAAAGAGGATTCATATATCCGTGTAAAAAGATGGCTGCTTGTGCTGTGTGAGGCTGCTGTGGATGCGTATTTGATTTTTGTACCTAACAGCTTCTGAACAGGCTTTACCTGCAGTAATCATCAGGCTCCGTATTTGTTCCTTTATAAATGAGCATCCTGCGGGTCACTAAGCAAAAGGAACCTGTGGAAACCTCCTCTCACAGCACGTAAATCATCGCCACAACATTTGCTTTTCCCTTGCTGATGGCATTAATGTGTTGCTTCCACGGATAAATTAGGGACTCAGAGCAACACATCGAGCAGCCCCCGGTGCCCCCTCCCACGGCGGCCCCGCTCTGGTGCAGGGACTGCTCTGCGCACAGCAGGGTTCACTGCGGTGACTCATTGGTGAAACACGGATGTGATCCCACAGAAACCATCCTGGCACAGTCCCCAGCACCAGCATCAATGCCATACCTAAGGGCTGAGCTTCAATACCCCCAGGAAATTCAATAAAGTCCCAGCAAACTGTGCACTGCTGTCCCAGGCTCAGCAGGTAGGACAGGTCTGCACTTCTACTCACACGGAAATACCTCACCTCTGCAACCCTGTTTATTTTCACAGAATTTCTCAAGCTTTCCTGGAAAGTGAGCTGGACTGCACTCTTCTGTCCCAGAGCAGAAGCTAAGTACGGCTAGAGAACGGCAGCAGGAGGGGCGAGCTGCTGTCTCTCAAAAAGACCCAAACCTGCCAATCACCCTCTTGTCTCTGTGCCAGGCTGGAACTCGTGGGCCCCAGGCCCCGAGCAGCAAAGGAGGAACACACATTTCTGCTCGAAGATCCACAGCACCAGGGAGCAGCAAAGCCAGATTTAGCAGCCAGGAGCCAGGTGCCACCTTCAGCACGTGAAGTGTCAGGTACCTCAG
Source organism: Rhagologus leucostigma (assembly GCA_013397725.1). Taxonomy (NCBI): domain Eukaryota; kingdom Metazoa; phylum Chordata; class Aves; order Passeriformes; genus Rhagologus; species Rhagologus leucostigma. The sequence goes on along the minus strand of VZTD01001928.1, from coordinate 1,630,806 downwards.
CCTGGAGCAGCAGTAAAGCAACAGAATCTGGCTTTGAGTGCAACAACTCCTGCCCCACAGAGAGAACCGGATTACGAGAGATGCTGTGAAAGAAGTGCCTTAATTACCTGTTCTATAAGCTCCATGTAGATCTGCCTCAAGCACAAAACATTCTATGAGTTAGCAGGAGGGTTCATTCACCATAGTCTAAGTTCATATAAAGATACATCAATAGAGAATCACTACAAGACCCCCAGATTAAAATAAAAGTATACAGGGAGAAGAGATAGAAAAAAGTTTAATCACGTGAACAAGAGAAAATCATAGAATAACACAGTGAAACTAAAGAGACAAATACATTTCCAGTACAAACCAGAAAATAAATGCTACCAGCCCGTATCTTACAGATCTAACAACCTATTTATAATGTCAATATATAGGGTGGAGCCTTGTTTGGCATCCCTTCAGCCAGGCCCCTGACAGTGTCCGTGGTACCTGGTCACCCTTGCGTGTGCCTGGCTCTGAGAGGAGGCCAAGCAGAGCCACACCTGGGGCTTGGTCAGTGCCGTGGGTTGTGCAGAGCAATGTGACCTTTCAGCACTTTCTCAAAGACTGGGTTTGAGAGAGGACATTATTTTTTCACACCAACTTTCACAATAGACCCCAGGCCAGCTGATAAAAGGTTTGACAAAAGTCAAATCTGGCTTCTCATATTTATTACTGATATATTATTATTAATTATGATGCTCATAATATATCTATTATCTTCTTTCTGTCTCAAAAGAACACAAGTTACCATACCTCCTAATTTTGGCCACAGAGGAGTCAGAAGAATCCCCTTGCATGTAAAGAAAAACTTTACTTCTGCCACAGGAAGTTTTTCTACTTTTTTTCTGGCTCCACGATAAAAATTCCCTGGGAAAGCATACTTCACTTCAACTTCCAGAGCAACTTTTAAAAATAGTTCTGCATTTACCTTTATTATTAATTCAATCCTTCAAAAAATATTTAGTCCTTGCGGTTTTTTTCTGTACAAGTAATTTTTTCTCCGGTTTGCCTGCTTAAGATATATCTTTTTCAGTGGTATTATTCCTCTTCAGTTAGCTCTTCATGTAAAGCTTCTCAAATGACTGATGCTAATGTGGCTGTCAAATGGTTTGAAAATATTTGACTTTCATTTTCACAAGCCCAGATCCATAGTTTTACACATCCTGGATCTATATCTTCATCTCAAACGGCACAGTGAATAATATTTTTACTAGGTTAATCGATACATGCCTCACTTCTAGCAATAGAAATCCACACTGCAGTTAATGAATTTATTTATAGGACTAAAATTAAACAAAGTATTTATGAAGATTCTGACCATTTCTTGACAGCTTTCCATGTTTTAGATACAAGAAGAGAAAACAGGCTGGCCTAGAAACAGCATTATTGATATTTTACTTAAACCTTAATATTGCAAGGTTGTCCAGGACATCCAATTTCACCTGGGGGAGGGAGATTCTTTCTGAATTTTAAGTTCACACAAAGAACAGTCTTGACTACCTCCAAGCATGTACAGATTTGTAATATCTAGTTATTACTTCCTTTCAGCCCCAAAAGTCATATTTACGTTCTCAGACCCAGCTAGCCACACTCCACTGTCCTTACTTACCTCCTGAATTTGACTAATACAAAGTTTACAGCACATTTTGGACTTAATTTCCCACACTGCTTCATTTATTTAACAATATTTTTCTTCTTAACTTGAAGTTGTTCAAAGTGACCAGATCAGAAGCAAATGCCAAGCCAGTGATCTTGCCTTATTCACCAACTGTAGAAACTTTGAATTTCCTCAGTATCCAGTGATTTGATGACACTTCATCTCATATCAACAGCATAAGCTTTTGCAAATCTGGCCATAAAATAATATGGGGGGGAACAAATTGCCATTTCCTTCATAAATTCCATTCCTTTTCAGATATTTTATCAAAAAAGAAACCTCCTGCATTTGCTGTTCCTTGAAACGTATAACACTTGTTCATTTTCTTTTTGTCTTTTCATTTCATTTGGTAAAATTGCTATAATAAACTTTGAATTTCCTTTTCATCAATCAAGCCCTGTCTTTTTGTGTTTCTAATTGCAACGTTTTGATCAGTCCTCAGTTGAAAGGGTCCCTAAGAAGCACAGAGAAGATCTGAGTGGATGGAGAAGCAATCCTGGTGCAGACACTCACATGCATCGTGTCCCACATTTTCATGTTCTTCACTTGTTACAAAATCACCTCTCTGTTAATTGTTTTTGTTCCAAATACCTTTTGGAGGTTCAGCCTGTCAAATTCCCCAACTCATCGCTATTGCACAGACTGATTTAAATGTCACCCCCAAAATTATCTTTGACTAGCTTTATTTGTTGTCTGTCATCACTGATTTGTTTGGTGGTCTCATGTAAAACTTAGGAATTTATCAAGTTGTTAATACTCCTCTGATCCTGATATTCCCAGCCTGTTGCCACGTGACAACCAGTAACTTATATCTGTTCCTCCACCTGAATTTATCATACCCAGCAAACTCAGACACCTTCAGTTTTCATGGGCCACCTCTTTGTTGCAAAAGCTAATTTCATGTTAAAAACAGTCTAGTATATTTTCCACATTCGTTCATTCTTGTTATTTTTCTTTGCATTTGGAGAAGTAAAATACAATTTTATGTCTACTTTTATTGGCTGAACACACATAAAGACCATGAAAGAAAATATTTTTATATAAAATGTAATCTATCTAGAGGCTAGAACAGAGATGTTGAGCCCACTGGATAGGATGCACTTGCATTTGGAAGCATCATCATAAAAAAGGCAAGGCTGGACAGATATTATTCATTATTAATCTCTAGCTGCTCTCAAAATCTTTACACTACCGTCAAGCCAAAGGAAAGCATTATTAGCTAACAACCCTGGCTTTGCTTCTGAAAACATCTCATCTCTGTTCTGTTATACTGTACCACCAGGATGTGATTGGAAATGCCAGACCATAACAGTCCTGTGAAAATACAATGGCAAGATTCACGGTTCTATCACACTGATGTTGGAGGAATGACAAGTAGCCTTGGCACTGGACACTAAATTAATAATATGTTCCATTGGGAAGTTTCACTTTGAAGTGTTGCTGAGTGGCTGCCAGCTCTTGAGTGGAAAGTAAAGGTATCAGAGCTCAGGAAAATGAACTGCCAGGGCTGGACCAAGAGCTCAGAGCAGACCCAATTCCAGGCAGAGCCACAAGCCCGCGTGTGTGAGGGGCTCTCTGGTTTCGTGGTTGTTGTGGCTGCTCTTACAGCTCCCCCTCCCCAAGGTCTCTATAGGGATGGGGATGAAAGAGCCTCACGTTTCTATTCTGAATCTCTGGCAGTATCAACGAGCTACAGTTCCTCTTCTCAGCTCCCCACCATACACATATTAAAATAAACCCTGCGATTAGCTTCCAGATAAATGTATCTTTTTGATAAAAAGCTCATGTAGGAAGGGCAAGTTGCAGACTCAGAGAGACAAGGCTGGTGCACTCAGAAGCAATCAGGACAAGCTACAGCCTTTGTGTGTCTGACTGAGATGCTCTCAGCCCTCAAAACTGCTGCTGAAAAGAAGCTTTCAAAACTGCTTTTCAAAGTCAAGGCCATAGTCTGCTCAGCACATAAACAAACAACTTTTAGATCTTACATTGCCTTAAAATCCCACAGAAAAATGGAACTCTCAAAGTGAATGTACACTGGTATTGTTCCTTGGCTGTACTGTATTCTACTCCCTAAAAATGTCTGCAACCTCTAAAACGTTCTAAAAGGTAAAATGGCATTGTGATGCATGCAAGAGCAAGACAAAATATCAACTCCAAAAATGCAAAATAAAGCCAAAGCCCTCAACTAGGATCCTGAACTAAATTAAACTGGCTTTGAGGTTCAGAATTCAGCTACCAATGCTTTTCTATTTTTCTCCTTTCTCTAATTCCTATTATGTGTATTTCGAATGTGCTATCTACCACAAACTCTGCAGTAAGATGATTTTATTACTGTCTTTTTATTTCAGCAGTTTAGAATGAGGCAGGGACAGCCACGCAACATAAAAACAAGCAGTTGCAGAAGAAGAAGTCTGTTGTCCTGCCTTCACTGGTGGATTACAAGAGGCACTAAGGGAAAAGCTAAGAATCTAAGATTAACAATACAAATCCAAAGGAAAAACAAACTCTGGTATTCTGGTATTACTCTGCTGTATTTCGGCCAAAGGTTTCAGTCATGGTTTAGAACTGATTACATGTAGTTCAGAGAGAAGTCCCCAAGAATTCTTTATCTTGCACTGGTGAACTCCCTCCACACCAGGGACTCTGCAGGAGCCTCTTGGCTAATTCTGTGGCAAATCATCTGCTGCCCATGCACAGTATGAGCTGCTCAAACACTGACTTCGCAACATCTGAGAGACATTTTTTTCAACTGAGTCAAAGCCACTTTTCCTCTACTGAGGAGCAAGCTCATGGCAAAGGCAGAAGTTCTAAGAAAATCTATTTCTGAGTTATCTGAGTGCATACATAGCTCCTGAAGATTTTTTAAAAGAATGGGAAAAAAAAACTTCTTAAAAGAAATAAAAAGAAGATTTTTATACTTCGGATCAATGAAAACTGGACAAACAGAATTTCACAAAATGTAGCAGAAAAGAAAAAAAAACTAAAACAAGACCTTTTCTTTGAAGAAAAAGCAGTAGAATTCAGATAAAGTACTTTAGAAACTGTTATTGGGCTACTAAACTAATGCATTCAGGAAAGTTACTACTCAGGAAAGTTACTACTCAAGAAATACTACTCAAACTCCAGTAGTAGAAATTATTGTAGGATTTCTCTTTTTCACTAGAAAGGCTAGGCTTTGGCATAAGAAGCTTAGTCTGTACTTTCATTAAACTTATCAGCAAGGAAAATCCTCCACTGATCAAGGCTCTGGACTTGCTTAAGGAGCTCAGATTCAAGGGCCACCTTCATATCACAACAGTTTCTGCAAGTTTTTTCTCAGCCTGGTAACTGCAGCTACACCATAAACTATCAATAAATATCCAGTCACTTGGGTATCCACGCTTATATACAGTGTATTTTTAGTGACAAAGATAGCTCAAGCTGAGTAAGAAAACATTATTCAGTTGGAGTGTATCACTGAAAGCCTGTATTTCTTTTTCATGTAATACTCAGAGTACCTTGAAAAGAAAAACAAAATGCTAGAAAGAATCCTTATTCCAGATACACAACAAAGCCCTCAAACAGGCTCCTCCAACTCCCTGCCTGGTGCGTGTTTTCCCCAGTCGCTCTTCTCAAGACACATCCTCCAAAGTTATTTGGAACTGTTCTGAAGAGGGCACAGTATCAGCAAGTCTGTCATAACAGGGGCAACACCTGTGCTTCCCTGGCTATCTGAAATCCCAAATCCAGTCTGTATCTTTTTGTGGTTTAGGAGTGAGACCAAGGATTTCAGCGGTGACTTGACAATGAAACACAACAGGATATGATTATCTGAATATGGTACTCAGATTTCTGGGGAAGCTTCCTGTCTGAAATCATTGCATTTTTATTAAATTTGACACTACATGTAGAGATGGTAAAATAGTCAGTGACTACAATTCATTACTGTGGTAAAAAAAAGACTGCTTTAATATAAAGCCTCCAGACTGTCTAAAGGTTCAGGCTGCACTAACAAAACCTACCACACCGCTTTGCTCCTCGGATAAGCTTTCTGGAATGAATGCATGTGGGCAAAGAGATACCACTCAGCACAGGCTGTAGCAGCACTGTTTGTCAAAGAACAGTTCAGCAAACTCAGGCATTATTTGGAGCGAATAGAAAAAGCAGAGTTTAGTCTGAGTGTATCATGGGAATGGTCCACGAGCCGGGCTATGGATGACACACACTGGCGGGGTTTGTGTCACCTGTCCTGTGGTATTTATCCACGAGGGCAGAGAGCTACACGCCAGTTTTCAGTATTCCAGCCATCGAAGGAGTTATAGTTCGCTGGCCCTACCGGGTATAACGTGCACAGACAGGCTGTATATATCACAAAACATAGAATACTTCAATTTCTATAGTCCCAGCAGCAAAGTTCTAGCAAACCATGCCAGACAGTTCTTGTCTGGAGAGGAAGTTCAGGTGGTTATTTATTTCCAGCATTATTGCTAGCAGACAGTTTCCAGGCATTATTAAATTCCTACTCCCTAACAACCAATTCCCTATTATTAACATGCATTGACAGCCCACTCACTACCTGTAAATGTACAGTGTATTTGGCACAAATCAAGCTTCATTTGCTGCCTGAGAGTATGGATTCAGTTTGATGGACGCTATCAAAAACAAACCACAGAACTGCTTGGGGCCAGACAACACAGATAAGCCAGTGCAAGGGAAATTTCATCTAACAGCTGGGAAAGTCAACTGGATGCCATCACTCAGTGCTGCACAGTATAAAAGGACAGAAGTAATTCTCTGCATTTCTAGCAAATTAGAGAGCATTTTCCAGGCTCATAAAATTTTTCCACTCCATTATCAAACAAATAAAAAACCTGATAGTGAAAACTGAGAAACATGTCTCCATTATTTTTAAGAATATTACAAATACACCTGTTAAGTTGATTATTGATGCACTGACAGTTAAGGCACTGAAGCATTAAACTGAGAGGTCTTTTCAGCTACCGAGGAATACTTATGTCAATTTGTTTATCTAGCTACCGAATTTCAAAGTAGACTCTTCTGACAGTCCCCCTCACTCCCCTGGGACCATTCTGCTCCCGGCTGGGGCTGGGGAGAACTGCCCTAGTTTGTAATATGACAGACCTTCCTCCTTCACTCTGGGAAAAGAGGTTTTGAGTACTTAGGTGCAGTCGTGAGAACAGAGAGGCCAAAATGGCTGCAAAAAATGTTTATCCTATTTTAGTCACTGAGGAGTTAGGTCTAAATCAGAGAAGAACTGAGACTCCCAGAGTTCTGAGGAAAACACAAAACTCATAAACTCTGTGTTGTACTAATGATTTTCTCTCTCCTTGATGGAGCCTACACAGCACCCCGCTGGAGAGAACGAGCCCTGTCTTTTTCACTTCCCATGTTATTTGCCATCCATGAAGGGAGTTTACATCAGGGAGTAAAACTGGCTAGTGATGATTAGGCAGAAAAAGTAATTAGCAGGAGACAGTCTGATCAGGAAGTATGAACTAAAAACTCAGGGCACTGTCAAGTTCTTTGGCCAAGAGAAGCATGGGTAATAAACCTTACACTTAAATGTGATTGAGTTTGGGGGGGAATGCTTCGGAATGGAGGAACTGAGAGAAATTAATATTGGTACTGGGATTACTATAATAATAAAGGGAGTGGTTGCAAGAGGTTAAAGCCTCTTAAGAAAAATCCATTCTTCTTCCTTTTAAATTTTGTTTGTAGAATACAGAAAATTGTCCGAACTTTTCAGCCATGGAAAAAGCCCACAACGTTTTGCTCAGATTTCCAGTAAAGTGAACAATCAGTAAGTGACCAATTTTAATGAGACTTCCAAGAGTCATTAGAAAGCTAATGGTTTTTCAGATTATTTCACCTTGTCAGTTGATTACCTTGCTTCGTGTTGGGAGTGCATGTGATTACTGCCTTGCAGGGATCAGCAGCAGCACCTCTAATATCCGAAACAACGGGAACTGGTGAAAAGTCAGACTTTTCCTGCTCGGCCTCGGCTTTGCCCTCAGCTCCTTCCCAGGCAGCCGGCAGAGCTGGCGCTCAGCTGGGCTCTGCATCCCATCTCTCTGCCTCACGCTTGTCCTGACTTACTGCGTAACACAAACAGTAAATGCCTTGGGTGGCTGCTGGGGCTGGCTCAGAGACCGCATTTCACAGAGCACTCGAGCCCCAAGAGGAGAATAAACACAGTATTAAAGCTGAATTTATTTCCAGTGATGCATTTCCATGTGCTGATCACCACCTCCTGTGGTGTTTAACCCATGCAGTGCAGCACTGGTACGTACTCAGCATGAGAATTAATTATTCAGAGTACGTGCAACCAATTCTTCTCCCTGAAATTCCATTCCTTGTAAAAATTTTTAAAAAGAGAGAAAAAATCTTGGAAGTCACACTGATGCCATTTCCAAGGCAGGATTCCTGGATGTGGCTGTCCTTAGGCAATACTGCTCACTGTTCAAAAGGCGAAGACAGACCTTTGCCAAAGGCAAAACAAGATGATTTTGAAGATGATTATGGTCCAGTTACATTAAATCCCTCTGGAAATAGCTGCATTGTCTTGAAGGCTTTCCAGGTTAAATGCTTTCACATTTATCATGGCAAATGCAGAGTATCATCAAGATAACTGTTTGCAGATCTTGGCTAGTACCTAAAAACTGAATCAGCTCTATTATTGCCTTTATTGCTGACATCTGTTTCTCCCTAAAGATGTGTAAATAACTGCGGCCAACACAGCTGACAGGGAGGGAAGGGATACAAACCAAAAAGGAAAAGCACCTCTGGGATACTTTTCAGGCCCACTGATGATAAATTTCGAAGACTGCTACTTTCTTATGGCATGTACTTAGACCCTAGGCTGTACTAGACCCACTGCTGTAGGATGGATCCCTCTGTGACACAATCCTTGTTTTTATACTACAGTAGGCTTGCATTCCCAGTGTTCCCCATAGTAAGGAAGTGAAAGAATACATCTTTATCCATGAAAGCTGTAAGGATGCCATATTAAGGGCAAGAAATTTAAGAACAGGAGACGTGGTAAAAAAAATTATCCTCCCAATCACTTCTGCTGAGAAGAGGAGAACCCTGAACTGAGGGTTGTACTACTTGAAACAGTCCCAGCGAAGCCTCCTCTGAACATAGTTTGTTGTGTACGTTTGGAATATCCCATCCGGCTTTTTTTTTTCCAGAGAAGGATTTAAAGGTAGTAAAGAACACATTCTTCACTCAGACCTATCTTCATGTATTACGAATGGAGAAGTGACAGTGAAAAGGAAAGCTCAGCCAAGTGGAAGAACGTGGGTAAGTTATTTTGTTTATTATATCCATTACAGTTATGCCCAGGGACACGACGAGTCTAGGGCCCTGTTACGCAAAAATCACCGTGCAGCACAGAGCAAGAGCTGGTGTGAGTTCTGAAGAGCTCGCAGCCAAACAGAAAGACAAGAGCCACTGCAGACACCAAGCACACAGAAGGGTTGGGAACACAGCTGTCCTGGAAAACATCTTCTCAGGGTGATAGAAACCGCTTCATTATTTTCTTATTGTCAAGACTGGTTTGGGGTGGGTGAAGGCACAAACTACTGGTGGGCAAGGACCAGCAAAGTAGAAAATCAAAGTGGCAAGACAATGAGGAGAGGAAGGAGGAGAAAGACAGCAGGAGCAGCAGAAGGCACTGAGCTGCACAGGCTCCTGAGAGGTAGCACTTGCACTATGGACTGAAGATAGAAACAGGCATGAAGATACTTGCCAATATATTTACAAAAGCTGCAAAAGAACAAATTTCATATTCCAGATAGTGCTATTGTAGCAATGTCATGCACTGATTAAAACGATGAGTATCAATTCTACTTCGAAACATTCTAACAAAAGGCATGGCTGCATTGCCCTCTCTTTGCCATGTGTGTAATTTTCCTGTTCACTACTACACCTCAGAGATGTGAATTTTAAAAATTCCCAGCTCTAGGTTAGGAATTTCATTCCTAGAACTAAAGGGTTTGGAGTTTTCCTGCAGTTTCATTCTATTCTGTAGTACAGAGCACAGACAGGTACTTATAAAACAAAACCATCAAGTCTTACAGGTGAGCTACGAAATGTCTGTTGCCAAGAAAATTCTAAGAGTGTGTTTTGACCATTGATCTAGACACTTTGGAGAAAATATTACTGAAAAATCTTTAGACAACGTTAAATATCCTCATTAAACACTATCAAGTTGGTATCATTAAGTCACAAAAATTGATCAGATATGTTTGACAGATCTGTAGGAGCAGCAGAAGGACCCCCAGTCATGGAGGCTGAAGGTGGAGCTGCCACAGTGCTGTGGCTTTCTGTAGTGGGGACATTATGATTGTTTAAATGATTTCAGAGCTGTCTCAGAACTGTGCACAGGAATGATTCTAGAACAACTGGCAATAAAATGATGAGCCTTTAATTGTTTAGGTCTTGGGGGAAACAAGAATCAGTTTTGCACACAAGTTTCTGGTAAATTTCCAATTCTTAGAGACAAATTACAATAGCTTAGCAGCAAACAAACAGGTATTGTTTGCTTGTTTATGCCAAACCCAAACAGAGTAGAAAGATATATGTACAGGAAGTAATCTTCACTGCCATCCCCAAACCCACAACAGCTTCTGCTGAAGGTACAGCACTGCAGCTTCAGCAAGGACTGCATTTAAGGCTTCCTTCCCTGTCTCACACGGGACGCCAAGGCCTGACCTCTCTGTCTGCTCACATCTGCTCTGGGCTTCTCTGGGAGCAGAGCAGCTGCCTGTGCCTTCAGCAGCACCACCAGGACCAGTTCCTCCATCACCCTCATCTCGGTGCAGCACTGCCTTGAGACTCAACCGAGACTGTAGTCTGCTCTCCAAAAAAATCTCAATGAGGTTGCATTTGTTTTTGTGCTCAGCTTTTTTACATACTTTCATCTTTTAAAGTTTGAAGTTCTGCTTATTCTTTCTTCTTCATTTATGTGTATTTGAACTTGATTAAAGTCAAAACTTCTAAGGAGAGGCTAGAAGATGAAAAGAGGACAAAATGTGATTTCAAGTTTGGGAATTTCCTAATACATCACCCTTTTAAAGTTATAGATAATTATTGTATTGCTAAATGTATTTTTGGTTTCTCAGAAAGCCTTTTTAATTGTGGAAAAAATAAAGTAAGTGAGAGAAGAGAAATTTTGGTTACTTCCCCTCCTCTCAGCACAGTAATGAAGACAATTGAAGCAAAATTCAGTGTTCTGCATTGTCAGGAGCAAGGCAGTTTCTTTTTTTTTTTTCAGCCATAAATCTTGGTGTCAGTGTCCCTGGAGGTTTCATCATTCTTCTCTTCATCCAGAAATATTTACCTTAGCTTTCAAAGTGTTTGAATTCGGGAAGAAAAGAGCTCATTATTTTGTGTGTAATTTCAGCTGAAAATAATTCCAAAAAGCTCTGGTGATACACGCTGAGCATTCAAGTTGTACAGTACAGCAAAGCCTCTTAAACTTCTGCTTAGGGTACCGACAGAAACTGGTTGCTCGGTAGAAGTAGTTTGTCAGTAGGAGTGAAGCAGACCTAGACTCAGTGAGATGCTTTGGGGAACACAAAAACGGGAGCCTGGTAACCTGGAGCAGCTTGTTACAGTGGTCTTATACAAGCTTTAGTATTTGTACCACATAAAACCTTCCTTTACCCCTAAATAGGCAGCTAGAATGAAGTAGCTTTGCTAGATTTTACCAGATAAGACTTCGAGGTATTAATTAAACTGTTACTTCCAAAAGACATGGAAAGTCTATACAAGAGTATCTTTTAGCTTAAGTTATTTAAAGCAGATGGTCACTATTTTCCCCACCAGGGCAAAATATGGTCACTGTGTTCCCAAATCCGCAGGAGATGGGCAATCCTGACTTAGTTTTAATTCTGCTCAGATTTTTTTTTCCCGTCACTCAAACATGAAGTTCAACTTAATAAAAGAAATTCAGCTTCAGAAAGCCATGTTGGCTTTCCCTTGCCTTTCCGTAGCCTGAAGCGGGCTCGGGCTGCTCAGATGTCCCTTGAGCTGGCTACAAGGCTGGCAAAACAGCAGTGACAGAGTAACAGGAGCAGAAGTTAAAGGATTTTCCCTCCTAAAATAATGAAAGATAGCATTGTTAGATCAAAAATATCACTAGGGAAGAGAAGGAGCTGCAGATACGCTTCTGCTTCAGCACTTAATATCAGCAAGGAGACTTGCCCACGGAAAACTGAATGAATACAAAGTGGTGCCTGGCCAGCGGCCATCGACTGGCTGCACAAAGGCAAAGTCATTCCCCTCATGGCAGCCTGGCTGCTGGAGAACCTCTGACCAGACACCCACTTGCCTGTCTGTAGAACAACTGAGGTGATGATTAACCCCGCAGGCAGCAGCCAGAGTTTGGGCTGGAAAGCACAGAGCAGCGGGATTATTAGAGCAGCGAGTAGTGGGGAGGGCCTTGCTGATGCTGTGTTTGCCTTGCACATGAAAGCTCTGTGTAGTTCCCTGAGACCGGGCACCTGCCTCGCTTAGAGCACACAGCTCCAGAGGAGGAGGTGGAAGATGCTGAGAAAAAACCACCCCGAATATCAGGGTTTGTGAATATTTCCATTTTGGCCAAGAGAGGCAGCAGCAGAAATGTCAACATCTCCGGACAGCCCACAGCAGCACACTCTTCCCTCAGCCCAGCCTCCCCCACCTGCCTGTGCTCCTGTGGCACACAAACCACTCCCTGAGGCAGCAGATGGGTTAATGGGGACGAGAACACCTCCTTTAAGCCGGGCTGTGCTGTGCACATCATCCCTGCGCTGCGCTGGCTGCGTGGGCTGCGCCCCGTGGGCTGCGGAGCCTGACTCCACATCGAGCTCATCCTGTTCAGCGAGCACACGCGCTCACTCCTGCCTTTTGTTACTCCCCGTGAATGTTAATCACCAACACTGTGTTTTCAAGTAATGGTCTGCTGCAGGAATCACCCGGAAGGTGGTTGTAATTCAAGACACACCGCTGCAAACCAGCACAACATAACCTCAATTGTCTCGCTTTCATATATTTCTGTCGGGTTATAATATGTCTAATTTCACTTCCCCAAAGTTGCAGAGGTAGAAGCAGCGTTCCTCCCTGCAGCAGCCAGTAACTATGGTGACCAACGCCAGCGCGATGAACACACCTTCTGTTCCACCAGGATCCCAGAAGCACTGGAGTTAAGAAATGATCTCAATAAATATAGGACAAGAAAACCAAAGTGCCGGGAAAACTTTGTCTGGGTTTTAGATGCAACACTATGGAATACATTATTCATTAATGCCTGTATATGTGTATCTCTCAGAGTCTTGCGACCCTTCACCTGTTAAAAACACCAGAGAAAACCAGCAAAGTGTATTTTTTTATGTTTAGATGGGAAGAACAGAACCGATTTATCGCTGCCCCTGTCACACACATGAACACACTCTGGAACAGCTACTAAAAAGTTCTGGATCCAGCCACGTCTGGTATGTGGCACAAATGTGGTAATAGGCAGATGCAGGCCTGGAGGACTCAACAGATCTGCTGCAAAGTCAAGCAAGGAATGTCCTGATCTGGACTAGGCAGGTTCTGCCATGGAAGGAAACACAAGGTTTGCAGAACGGGCAAAATGCTGCCCCAGCCTTACTCCTTAATTGTGCTTTCAGCTGCTCCTGTCTGTTGAGTTCCTGGGAGCTTCTGCTGCCAGCGAAAGCAGCGACTTGGAGTCGAAGCATGAGGGGCCAGGCCCGAGCATCTCTCTGGTCCTTGGAGGTGACTTTGCTACCTGGGACAGACATGTGTGTCGGGGTGTTGCCTCATCTCGTCATCCAGTAGTTTGGGCTGGAAGGCAACTGAAAGATCAGATTGTTCCAACCTCCCTGCCAAGGGCTGAGGCTTCATCTGTCTCTTCTTCTCCCCAGTGACACTAAAGGGTAAACTGAAAGGGAGTGATTTACCAAAAGCCTGCACAATAAAGGCTTTGCCAGAATTAAAAGCCAAGTTTTTTTTGTCTCCAGTTAAACAGTGAGCTATCATACATAATTCAAAAGCTTTTTTCAGAATATTTCACACATTAATTAGTAGTAGTACTATGAATATTCTTCTAATTTTATCACTGATAGTTTTTTGCTGCTTCCTAACTGTAAAAGAGCTTCTTTAATCTCTGGAATTTATACAATACATTACATTACTTCTGCCTTTTCCTTTATTCACTTTTTTAAAAAATGTGTTTCTGTTTACCCTAAGTCTGTAAGAAAGTAATTTGCTATGTAGCTGGCAGCTGGTTTGCTGTACCACAGAGTTTCACTGGTTGTAGTCCAGCCAGAAACAGGGGCAGTGGACAAAGGAGGGCTGATTACAGTGATATTTCAAAGACCAGTGTGCTGGTTTATTCCCAGTTAAAGGGTGGAAAGGAAAAGCTAGGGGTTTGAAGAGTTAAACAGGGAAGAAATCCTAATTTACTTTAATGTCTTTGCTCTCAGTCAGCAGGTTTCAGGGCACTTGTGCATCCAAACTAATCAAATGGTGGTTTCTGTGTGACAGTCTCCCCCCACTTGACACCCCTCAAGGCTGCTTTCAACTTGCTGAAAGCATTCAAAGTCTGGAGAACCTGAGCCAGGCACGAAATTTTGTTGGTGAGGAGGCAGAGCAAACCCTAGGGCGCAATTCATGTTCCTTTTCATGTACTATCTCAAGGCCTCCTCTTCTCCCTGCCCCCCCAGTGCTGTCCCTTCCGAGTAAACACACAAACAAAACAAAGAGCCCTTCTTTCCTCTCTGAAAAAAAAAAGAAGACTGAAAACCACGGCAACTTTGCCTGAACAGCCCCTGTACTTCTGAGTACTCAACTCTGCCAACATCTGTTTCCCCTGTCTGTAGTTAAAATGCAAATGCCATCTTCTTTTCTCTCTCTTCTCCTTTCCCTAGATAACTGTGGGACCTGCTACCCATTTTTAGGCAAAGTAAAAGAGCTTTTCCTTGTTGGCTCTCTTCAAAACCAGCAGGGAACAAAGCATTTGTTATTTTTAGATCCCACGGTTCCACTCAGAGCAGGAAGCTTTCTGTCCTGGAAAGATGAAGATTCTCAGATGTAGCTTGAAAAATATTTATTGCACTGCTGGTTTAACCACTTGTTTTCAGAGTGCTGCACTGAAAACCTGCTAATGGAAGCAGCCAAAAGCTATTAGAAATTTCTGCTTGTCCAAGCACTCAAAGATGAAATGTATATCCAAGCCTTCTCTGTCTGTCACATCAGGCTCATCTTTTCTTATCCTTGTAACCCCATTATTTCCAGCCTGACAGTTTTCCCCTCTGTGCCCTGGAGTCTTCTCCCACCCCCCGAGCCACAGTGCATAAGTTCCCTCAGGTTAAATCTTTTGGGTTTTTTTTGTGTTACCTCTAAAGGATCCCACCTCAGGACTAAGCAGCTCTCTGTGATTCTCACTCCCCCATATGCTCTGTGAGGGTGATTTCCATATCCTAGCCACCACCTAATAAGCAAGGGAGTGACATCTAATGTCACTTCCTAGTGAAGGTGAGCTATAGGATGCCATCCAGCAACAGGTGAAAGGCAGTTTGGAAAACACAAGGTCCCTGGCAAACTTAGTTCCTTAGAGAGGCCTGAGGAACACAGAGAGATGCAGACTGAAAGTCTGGAGAGAGGAATGGCAGAGTTTAATATCTTTGAGGAGAAGGGGAGGCTGAGAAACACTGTGGTCACCTACGTGTGTGCCACACCTGAGAGCACATTGGAGCACCAAGGACCTCCCAGGAGTGCTTGGGGGAAATGATGCTCACAAGACCCCACAACCCGTCAGTGGGGACCTTTTATCCCTGCCAATATCTTGAGATGTCACAAAGAGAAGCAAACAACCAAAACTACTTGGAAACTTATTAACTGGGGACTGGATTGAGGAGAGAGACCCAAATTAGCGGTTGCTGGAAGATATTTTTGAAATAGGCCCCAAACCAAGAAACCTAAACAAGTATTGGCCATGAGTTACACTTGTGAGTAGGGGTTTACTTTTGGGCTGAAGGCATGAGCACAAAAACTGCGTTGTTGGACCAGAACCACCATCTCTGCAATGTGGGGCCTCTTCCAAAAGAGCACTGAGCACGTTTAACTCCCTGTGTGGGCAGTTTGTACTTGAAACCAATTATATTACATATGGGATCATATACAAGACATGAGGTTTGGCAAGCAGTTGGCACTGTAGATCACAGGCACATGAAAATACATTACTCAAGTAATTAAGATCTGAATTTTCACAATTTTTCACCTTTTTTCAGATACTGTGAAATATGCCTACATATGCTTCCGCCCCAGAAAGTGTCTTACTTTTAAAAGAATCTGACTTTATAGCCCAATATTTTTAATCACTAGTACTCATAACTATGAGCTATACAGCAATTTATAAACATCGGAAAATGATACATAAAAGACAAAAAAGATATTTTTCTCTAATGCTACTTCTCCATCCTAAGAGCAGTCATCATCATTAGTAGAAACCTGATTATTTAAGCAAGAAACCCTCAGTGCTCTCCCACAATAGCTACTAAACCACTCAGTGATGTCTCGTTAATACACTGATATTTTAACAAACTACTTAATTTTGTAGAGGAAACCTGTATTATGTATATTCTGTTGGACTACAAGCACAATTAAGTTACTCTTTTATGATATATTTCACCATTAGCATTTTCAACCACTAGTAAAATGGAGACATAGAACAAAGGAACTTTTTCTTAATTACTCTTTTAGATATCAAAACATATTTAGTTTGAGTTAAGAGTATATGCTAGAGGCAAGTGTGGCCTGTTCAGAATTGTTTCCGTGTTCCAAATATAAATAGCTGTATTCTTTTGATACTAACACAGAAATAAGGAGGAAAAACATCAAATTAATGAAGCTACACCAGTATGGCGTGAAGTAGAACCCAGCTGCATTCTTAAAGAGATTTTCTCTGAAGTCATAATTTGAAGGCGAAATAGGAAAAACCAACTGCAACAAAAAATATTAGTAATCTCAGTTCCTGCATGGCATTTCTGTCACATCTGAAACCCAGATTGATTTGACCAAGAAATGAACACCAGCATTTGGGGATGCTAAATAGCAGCTTTGTCAGGATGGCTAAGGGAGAGGCTTGGAACATCCTTCCTTGACTCGATGTGTTGTCACAGCAATTTGAACTGATGGCAGTTTTGAAATCTGAACAAAACTTTGTACCTTGACACTACCTGGAAAGTCAACATGCAGTCAGAACAGCTTCATCCAACACTCACAACTGCTCAGATTAAATTAGTTCCCATCCATTACCTTCTATCCTCTAGGTTATCCTCTAACATTATGTTCAAAAAATAAGGTCAGTGGTGAGGTGGGGTATTTCTTAAAGGAAGCTGGTGTCCCAGAACAACTCTCAAATGGCACCATCGAGACAGTGTTAGTGATCTAGCACAGCTAGGAAGGATGCTGCTGCATCCATTAACCTCATGGTCTGCATGCTTGTACACCTTAAGATCTGTCTCATCCATTTCCTCTCTTTCCCTTCTTCTCTTTTTTTGTTTTTGTGTACCTCCAGGTGCTGAAAATAAACATGTGCTCAGGAAAAAAAAAAAAGAAAAAAAAAAAAAACAGAAACAAACAACAAAAAGCCCCAAGGAATACCCTGAAGGCTTTGCTTTTGAGAAAGGAATGAAATATCTACTAAATGATCACTGCTTCCTAAAGATTCAATACTGTCCTTACATTTTATATAGCATATTATTTCAAAGTATGAGGCTATGGAGAAAAATGTAGCAAAGAATAATCTAACCTGATGGAGTTCACAAGCTGACAGTTCAACCTCCATGACAGGCCTGAGAATCTCCTTTGGTTTTTGGGGGAGAACGGAGGAGCAGAAAATGAAATGGTGCTACAGTTAAATATATCGGACTAGCCACTGTATCCAAGAGAAAACATATTATGATTAAATTCAATGTTTGATTCTCCATTGCACAAAGCAGACTCCACAGAAAGAGAAGAAAATGCCATTTCCTATGAGCTGAAGCAACCATTACAATCAAAAACTCCTCTGAAGGTAAGGAACAGCATCACGCAGTAATAACAGGCTAATTTCCAGTGGCAGAGGGAGGATGCACCTGATGGAAGCTGGGCATGGCTCTCGTGGAAAGACACGGAGCTGTTTCCAGAGGAGTGCAGGCACAGGACCACAGAGTCATCCCTTCCAGACTGGGGTTGCATTGACCCCTTGAGAAAAAAGCACGACTCCCTTTTTGTCTTTTGCTTGCAGCTGTTCTGGTTTTGTTCTGTTCTAGACCCTGTTCATTGAAGTCCCTTGGAGTTTTTAACTCTGTGGCACCAATTCATTGTATCTCCTGCCTGCTGGGATTGGAAGAGGGTGGCCTGGTTGTCCCCAGCACACACCTGAGCGATGACACGCACAGTTAGACAAGGCTACGTGTTTTGACAACTGTTCTGTTTGCAGCCACGGCTGCCCAGCACAGACGTGCACAGCTTCATTTTCTGAGGCAGCTGCAGCTTCCGGGCCCTCAAATCACACTGGGTATTTTTGTTTTGTCTTATCTATTGCTCTGCACATCTACAAGTACCACTGACTCTAACATACACTTCTAGCAGCCCAGACAACCCTGTTTTCAGTTTTCTGTTGAACAAGATGTCAGCAGATGACAACCCACGCTCCAGTGATGTCATTCTGTAATTTAACAACATTAAATATGGGTCAGAGTCTGACCTCCATCGCCATTTTAGCAGACACTTTATTATTTTGTTTTCAATCAACAAGTTAGACTGAGAATAATGGGGATATGCTGTGCCATAATTCATTGCAATGGCTTAAGCATATGCTCATGAAATGGCAGCTTGTTGTCTGACACAATTATGTCAGACTTACCACGGCTAGCAAAAGCAGATTTAGTACAAACTATCGGACGCTGAACTCTACAATCTTCTAATACAACTATGCTAAGAGACATAGTAAAACACTAGCTCATGATAAATAAGATGCTGGGATTTTCTCCCCCATATCTGTGTTAATAAATCTGTATTATTTTGTCCAGTATACAAGAGTTTTCCTGTCTCTGACAGTCTCTGACTTAGCAAATTGGTCTCTGAAAAAAGGTTGTTTTTTTTTTTTTTCACTGGGCTATGTTACAAAACTTATTCTCTTTCTGAAGGTGACTCTTCAGGGGAGGCCAGCACAAAATTTATATGGTCCTTGCAATAGTTCCCAGTCATTTACTGACCTCCCTGCCCACTTTATAGAGACACTTGCAACACCTTTAGAACAACCACTCTTGTGCCAGCATAGAGCTTCTGGAACAGGTTAAAGGGGCTATAAATGCTCCTTATAAGGGCCAGCTTCCCATAGATACTACAGATTTAATCTGCCAATTGACTATTGCTACTAAAACACAGGGTTGCCTTCCTCTTATTTTATGGATTCTTGTGGGTCCCTTCCAACTCAGGATATTCTAGGATTCTATGACCCTGTGAAATTCCCTAAGTATTCTGGAAGACATTTCACCTTACACATTTGAGCTGGGAAGGCTCAATACCTGCTTCTTACTGAGCTCAAGAGGAAAAGCAAGCACTTGCTGTGTGAATTCTTGGGACAGTGGTGAGGCGCAGCCCCAGACTCCACACTGCAGCAACTGAAGTAAGCAGAGCAAAGATTGCTCGCTCAGAAAGACAGAAGCTCAGGACAGGGTAAGGGAGCTCATACTACATCTATTCATGGGTTAATTTGTAGTGGGTCTCCTTGTAAATTATATTATTTCTTCTATGAGGAAAAAACCTGACATTTGCTGTCACCAGTTTCCTCCTTCCCCTTGCCAACCCTGTGACCTACAGTAACCCCTGCTGTAGCTTAAACACAGTGCGGGTGATACTTAAACCCAGCAATATCAATAATGATTTACCCATGATATATAAATAACAAACACTTAACTGACTTAGATTCTCCATACCACATTTTTAGAAGGCTGTGAAAAAAAACCTCTAGTCCTGAAACATAAAGAGCAGAGGAATGTGACAATTTGGGAAGCTGGCAGCAGCATGTGGGAGCTGGTGCATCCACCCACCGTGACAGAGCTGTTTGATCGTGCTGGGTCTCACATGCCAACAGCAGTGGCAGATACTGTTGCAGATGCTGCCATGCTGATGTTGTGCCCATAATCTGCTCTCATTTCATGTCTTATTTCCTTTGAATTAACAGTTGAGTGGTGTGTGAGATGCCATCCTTCAGGAGTCTTTCTGCAGTCTCCAAGGACTCCTCCTCAGCCGAGTACTTCAGAGGCTGTAAATACAGCTGTTAATTTCCCTGATAAATAACAGAAGGACAAGGAACAGAGAAGAATTTGCACCGCTGTGCCAGTTTCATTACTCAGGAAAATTTTCCTTTTACTCTTCAGAACACAGAACAGAGATTTGCGTCCTGAACGCTGCAGGTTTAATTTGCAGCCTCCCTCCCTGCCCTGACTCTGACCTAGAGCTACCGAACCACTAACAAACAAAAGATTTGGAAATAGCAGGGCTGCTTTTTTTACCTGTCATTTTCTGACTGCTACTTTGAAGAAGCATGTTATGAATTTACACGTTATTATCACCAGCCTTGTTTGGGATCCTTGTATTAAATGGTTCAAATACAAAAGTAAAGATCTGTAGATGCATTTTTGTCCTTATATCAGCCCTATATCTACAAGAACACCCTCTGATATCTTATTTTCCTTCGACTTATTTTGCAACTTCAGTTTCCTTCTCTCCATTAGCACTCTTTGCTTTCAAAGATGCAGAGCTGCAGAAGTATTTTTTCTTCTGATTTTATCCATTTGAAGACCATCAACTTATATTTTCAGAATCAGTTAATGCAAAGCCCTCTTTTCTGATCTGACAATGCCTTTATTACCTGTACTCTGTAGCTAAAAACCTGTTTATTTGTATGGCAAAAAGAAATTATACTGGCACCAGAGCTGCAAGAATTTTTTTACTGTAGCAATTGTGGAGCTCTTCGAGACAATATTTCTATGGTCTTTAACAATAGTGTTGCAAGTCTGTCTGTGTGTTTATTATTCCTCTCTGAAAAAATCAGTGAGAGATGGTTTCTTCTTTCCAACAAGATATTGGAAGAGAAAAAGAAAATAAGTAAATCTCTTTTTTTTTGACAATATTTTTAAAAAAACTTGTTTTACCATTTCAGTTATAATTAAATTTTACTTCTTTGAGGATAACATAACCTGTGATACACCATAAACCCAGAGCCCCAAATTAAATTCTACCAGGGTTTCTTTAACATAATACCACACAAATCAAGTAACTGGCAGCACAATTGTTTTCCTACCATACTTGGAAGGTTTTGTAGAACGGAATATATTTAAGTTTTACTTCTTAAATATAATTTGCACTAATGACTAGATCACCCAGTGTGAATTACCAAAGGCTGCAAATTAACAAAGATGAGAAGATATCCAATTATTTTTAAAGGGCTAATGGATTCTAAAATGTACGGGTTCTGTACTTTAAAGACGTTGTGTTGTTTTAGCTATTCGTAATAACAAAGTAATAGAGAAGACAGCTCAGCATGTCTGACCAGGTAACGATAACCCCCCACAACCACGGCTGTGCTGGTGACCCTGGCACAGGCAGGATGGGCCAGGGAGAGGCATCTGGAGTGTCACCTGCCACAGTAAGAAATGAGCAGAAGGCAGAAAAACGGGGTTTCCATTTCAGGACAAGGACAGTGAAAAGGGACTCAAAGGCACTGTTTAGGAAGTGCCTGTGCTGAAGACAAAGAAACCACAGCTTCCAGAGCTGCCATTCACTCCTTGTGCTATTGCTAAGATTCATGTAGTACCAGACACTCTCTGTGTAGGCAAGGTGTATTAATGCTCCACAATGCACTCCCAGCAGTCTCAACAAGATCTCCAAGACACCAGCTCATCTTCTCTGCAACAACTGAAGTGTGATTTTTCTGCCAGATATGACTCCAATATCTCATAGATAAACATCCATAAACATCCAACCCAGTTCCAGCCCTTTGCTGGCGTTGACTCAGCAGGGTTGTCACAGGAGCACCACTGCAAACAGGATTTACTTAAACCTGGAATGACAGAGCTGGATGGAAATGGCAAAGATACACATAGGAGCTGACATGAATGAATCTTTGAAGTCATATTTATTAAAAATTAATGCGTAGAAAGGACAAATGCAACACTGCCCTGAAGTCTCCTTGCTCAGACTGCAGCAACTGTTCAGACCCTGCTCGAGGTTTGCTGGTGTGCTCGAGCTCCTTTCGTGCAGCACTCGTTTTCAACCTGCTACTGCTATTGCTAGCCCTCCTCATTTTCAGCAAAGTCAAACACCAACACCTTTAATGCGTTTCCAGCCGTGTTGGAGTGTGTTCCTAAAATGACTCCAGTTTCCCAAATTGCTCCTGTTAAGGTAAAAATTGCCGTTTTTTATTCCTTTGGCAAGCACTGCATCTTACTGTGAGAATAACTGTTTTCACTAGCAAAGAGAAAAAGCCTGATACTATCAGGCCCAAACCTCCTCAGCAGCTCTGGGTCTCTTTCAGACCACACATGACCATGAGCAGCAGCTGGGAAGTGGAAATTGTCTCCTTACAGAACGTGAGCCCCGAACTGAAACCTCTCCAGGACGACGTGTGCTGGCCCCACGCTCTCAGCCATGCAGGGCATCACTACTTGAGGCTTCCTAAGAACTTAGAGAACACCGTATAAAGCCACGTCTTTGGCACAAACAAGGAATTGCAGTTTGCCTACAGGTTTTAGAATTCATGGATCTCACTGGAAGTGCTGCAGCCTATTCAGCCTGAGAGTTGGTTTGCATATTTGCATTTTTACTTAAACCACTTTTAGCTGGACAAGTCTGTTGGCTGTCAGAAACCACAAACAGGGGCTTCTTGAAGATTTTCCCACAGTTCAATTGAAGATATCTGGAAAACACATCACAGCCGATCTAGATATTGTTTTGATGAAATAAAAGACTAGTGCAGGCTTCTCAACAAGGTATTCTTCTGGTGTGAAGAAATTTACCGAATTATTTTTCCTGTATTTTTTTACAACTAAGATTTATCACTTTCCCAATTCTTTTTCATCCTGGCTTCCTAAAGAGATAATGCTTCTGCAAAACAGCTGGCAGGCACCCAGCCCCCAAACCTGGAGAACAATTCAGATCATGTTTGAAAGAAAAGCAGAACTCTTGAACACTTCACTGTTGTTGTGAATAATGGTGTTCGGCTGGAGGAGAGGGCCCAAGGCGGGGGGAAGTTGGCTGCTGCACACAGACTGCTCAGCAGTAACCGGTGAGCCAGACTGAATCTCCAGGCCAGCAAGAGCACGGGCTTGCTTTTTTCAGTGGGGATGTTTGAGTACATCAAGGGACGAGAAGGAATCCTTCCTCAGTCTGAATCTTCCTCAGTCTTCCTCATCTTTTCCTCAGATGAAAATCCTCATGTCCTGTCACTTCAAGCCTACAGGTTCTTCATCTCAGTCCTTCCCTGCTCTGGGCTGGCTGCTGTTCCTGCACTGAGATCTACTCTGCGAGGATGCCAGCCCTCTACTCAGATTTCATGTTCTAGTAATTAATTCTGGGCCTCAGCTTTTCCAGCTTGCTTTCAGCATGTCCATGCCAATCATCCTTAACCTTGCGTCTTATTTATACTTGGTTCATTTTTACCTTGTTTATTCTTTTGCTTCACTATCCAACCTTTTCTAAACTCCTGACAGAGCCACAGTACTTCCTACTATTGTTCAGTTTCTCTTTCCCTTTCATCAGAGAAGTCACTGATTTTCTTCCAGCCCAATCCCTCAGAACAACTGCTGGGATTTTTTTGTTTAGTTTGGTTTGTTAGCATTTTGTACACTTCAATCCCCAAAATGACCTCGGAAACCCATCTTATTAACCATTTCTTAAAATTTTCTTTGTGAAGACTTTTACATCTAGTCCTGCTGTTCTTACTCCTTCCATTCCTACTCATCTTGTAATCACTGTCACCCAAATGATTCCTCACCACTGAAACTAATCAAGCAGTTATTTCCTGCTGATGAGAGTGAAGCCTAAATGAGTTACTGGTCTGCAATCCTATCTCCTGACATGCAGAGTTGTCTCTGACACAATACAAGATCGTGGTAAGCCATCAGTAACCTGTCATCTTCTATTTCTGACAGCTACCCTGTTAATTAACCTCATTATCTGGGGTTAATTAACCCCGGAATCCCATTAACATCATATTCTGCCTCTGAGAAGCTTCTATCAGCTGCTCAGAACCCCCCAGCCTCATCTGCTCCAAGGCAGTATCACCCCGGCAGCATCCCTTAGCCAAGGCGTTGAGTTAAACCCTGGCACATTATTCTGGCACACGTCACAAGCTTTGCAACAGAGCCACTCGCACAAGGTGGTTGTGACACTGCTTGGGAAAGCCAGAGGAGAGATGTAAAAGCTTTTCTTTAAGAGTAGGATGTAACTGCCTGGCAGCTGGGGGGTTAGGTGGATGGAGGGAGGACGACAGCAAAATAAGGAAGAGGAATCTAATAAGGGAGAGCAAATTTTTTCTTTCCAGTGATCTATTTATGCTGGGAGGTGTTAGGGTGTACCCCTTTTTACATCCACCTGCTTCCCACACACTTCTCCCCATTTCCATTTCAGTGATCCTAACTCCTGCATTTCTGAAGACAAGGCCAGCTTGAAGAATTGCAGAGCTCAGAAAGCACACAAACCAAAATATACAGTAGGTACATTTTTGTCGAAATTAAAATTGATATGTCATATCAAGATCCCATTTCTGCAATCTTGTTCTTTAACGAGTACAAAATTGTTCTATATTCTCATTTAACATCAATTTTGTTGTCTTCCCTTTTACGATATGGACAACAATTTAATAGCATAATTGTATATGAGAAGCACTTTTTGAAAATAATTGTAGGAAGCTTAAAATTTCATTGGAGATGTTATTTTAAATTGATCTCAATAGTATTTTTAAAAAGTCCTGTAGAGAATGCTGATTGAAGTTTATACGTGCAAGCTGTCTGAAGAATCTCAGCAAGAAAGGCAGATTGGGTATTAAAACACTGCAATGCTGATACTTGAGAGTGAGCTGACGCTCAGGAGGATTTTGAACAAAGTCAACTGGAAATATTTCCATAAACCATATCCCCAGCCTAACCCAATTTACGATACTGAGATTTTTTTTTACTGTTTGTTTACAATTAAAATGCTAAGAAATTAAATATTTCCATATTTCTTAGCAATTTTTAGTAATTTCTTTTAAGTCAAATGTAGTCCTTTAAAATTTGAATCTGAAATACTGGCATTTTTTGGCAGGAAACCTAATTGCCCTCGCAACGCCGATCCTCCGCTCCTGCTTCTGCCCATTTCTTTGTGCTCTTTATGTTGTGCATTCCTTGGCGCAGGGGCCTGACAGATCATTCCCCTCTATCCCACTAAGCCAGAACACAAACCTTCCCAACCTTCCTGCGAGAGCAGCAGCTGTCTGGCACAGGTTTTGTGCAGAGACGTTCACGGGAGCTGTGATTTGAGTTCACCTGGCACTGGGGCAGCCCCTACATGAGGCCAGACCCCAACAACAGCAGTTTAATGCAAGACATATAATCCTGTGCTGTTTCACTACAATTAACGAGCACAACTCACAGACAATGTAACAAGGGAACATTAACTAAATCTATTATGGATCTGTTATGCTAGTGGAGAATCAGGCCTGTTAGCACACTCATACAGAAATTTCTCCAGCCGTAACAAAATTACAGTCTATTGCTGGGAGAAAAATTATTACCTGCAATAGAGTCAGAAAGAAAGTAAAGAATAATGAGGTTTCTAAGTTTACTTCTTATAATCTCTCTAAAAGACTGCAAAAGTGAACATCTGTGTTGCAAATATTATGACAAGTTTAATGATAATTGTATTAGAGCTCTGTCTCAGCTCGTGAAAAAGATGTTAGTGTCACTGCACAGGAGTTTTTCCTTCATTCAGAATTTTTAGCTCAATTACATGGGGGTAAAGCTAAGCTTTTGCACTGGACACTCTGCTACTTCATTGCTTTATGAAGAACAACAAAATTGTCATATACTTGAAGAATTTCCATTTTAGTGCAATCCAAATTTAGCAGTGACCAGCTGATAACCCTTTTTGACTGAATTTATCTCTGTGTGTGCATCTTGTTCATGATTAGCCTGTGCTGTCAGTCTTAGAGCATATTCTAAGATGATACAAGGAAAAAATAAAAGATAGCAGATCTAATGATGTTTTGAAAACATCCAGATGCAAGATTTCATCTACTTAACTCAAAAAAAAACCCTAAAAACCAGATTATTGGTTGAATGATCAAAAGTGAATTATTCTCTATTGTATTTAAGAATGAATTACTGATTCTACAAATACCTTCACCTAATTCCCATAAAAATGTTTTATGATGTCACCTCCTGCCTATAAAATCTGCTATATGCTGTTAGGAAAATGATTTTATCAGTTATACAGTAAAACAAAAACCTACTCTTATAAATATTCTATCAGACTTTTTGCTGCCTTTGCAGATGGTGACAATTTCTTCCCAGAAGACTGACAAACCCAAAATCGAACCACTCTTGAGAGTTTCCCCCATAGTCAAAGATTAAGATGTATTCAGAAATGCAACATGTGCAGTTTTCTGTTCAACAATAGTTTCTTCCCACTTTTAATTCCAGTTTTTCTGCTCTGGAAGAGCTTGTATGTGTGTCTTTACAGGAGAGACAGGTTTTCACATAGAGAGACCAAAGAGAACTAGTTAGCATTTTTCCCCTGATTTTATGAGTAGACTAAGTTTAGTGTTTTGATTTTATTCTAGCAGCATAGACCACTCCACTGCCTTTTGTGGAGCTGCCAGGGTATAAAATTATATGTGATTTCAATGAAACACCCTTACATATTTATTAAAGGACTGTTTTCACGGATAGTTCAACACCATCATCTGCACACACACACACACACAGGCTTATTCTTAAACACTTATGTTGTTTCTTATCCATAAATAACATTTTCAGCACTCCATCCATACAGCACTACTTACTGAAGGAAAGTTGTACGTATTTAGTAAAGCTAAATACCTATTAGGCACACACTCTGTGAACACAGGAATGGCTCTCCCACACAACATCTCCAGATTGTGCACTTAACCTTGAAATGACAACACTTTCCGGATCAGTGGGCTCAGTGTCTGGTACCAGGTTAGATCTGGGCTGCTGGGATGCCCTTGCCAGCTGCTGCCCTTCTGCTCGTGCCAACAGCTGAGCTGGTGTGGTGCCACGGAAACCTGTCTGGAATGCAGCAGGACAGAGCAGAGCCCACAGGTGTCGAGGTGGGAGGAGATGGGTCTGGTAGCTGCACTCAGGTCTCCCGAGGGCTGATCTGCTAAGGCCTCCCAAGGGAATTTTTCAGCCGTGAAGAAAATGTTGCTGCTAACAAGTACAGTCTGCACCTCATCGTTAGCTGATCACCAGCCAGTACTGCCCAGCGTTTTAAAGCCTGGCATTCCAGGGATTCCCTGCAGCTCTTCCTGTGCTAGATCCAAAGACCACTGCGGTTAATGTCAATCACCTCTGTTCCTTGCAGCAGACCTGCAGTTACAGGAACAACATCAAGGAAGGTGGTTGTTTTTATTCCGAGTGGAACAGAGCCATACCAGAGATCCAGGAGGTGATCCATGAGGGGAGTAGTGCTGCCTAAATAGATCAATAAATGCTGAGGTAATTCACCTTCTTCAGCTACACATGTTGAACCCAAGTTTAACCAGGAAGTACAGTATCTTATATTATATAATTACTACCCAGGATTTTGCAGTCTGGGTGATATCTCATTGGATCCTTGCCCTGGCTTACACACTATCTTCTTTCCCAGTGGGTACTTGGGGATTGAAATTCATGGTGCAAAGGGCAACTCTTTGCAATTTTCCATTGGGCTTCAGGTACCAAACACTGTTCTTACACAGCTGCTCTTCAGAGAGACACACACCATTCCCTTTAGCATACCAGAATATTAAGAAAAAGGTAAAAAAAGTACACTGATTTTTCTTTGCACTTTCAACAGACTGGGGGAATGTGATTATTTTTGTGCCACATGCCTTGGGGTGGCAGTACCAGTCTTCACACTACGATGAAAAAACAAGATAGAAAGTCATCAAAAGTAAATTTCTCAATTTCTCAGCCACCTCCCAGTAAAACCACACATTGTGAGATGTACAACCAATGGCCTAACTGTGATTTCATTCACTGTATGGGCCTAGGAACGCCCAGCTCTGGCTCATTGTTCTTTCACCCACGGTGCTCAAAAGGCCACAAACTTTGGTGCCGTAACAAAATTTACACCAGTCTGAGGCATGGCAGACAACACCAAAACAGAAAATCTTTCTGCTCACTATTGCAGCCGAGAGACCCAAATCCTGAACTGTTCACAACTTCCACGAGATCCAGCAAATTCTTCGCTACTGCAGTTGGGAGCAGATTAGATATTAATAATGGAAACAATACCTAAAAGTTTATCCTCTGTAGCTTAGTCAATCACAAAAAGCCCGATCAGACCTCAAGAGTCTGGGTTCATGTTCATTCATTAAGTGTAAATATCAGGCCAGAAATCTAGAGAGAAATATGCAGATACCAGCAAAGGCTAGGAAGAGCGCATTCTTTGAAATGTCAAAGTTCTTACAGATTAATTATGCGACTATGGAAAACAGGAAAGCTTTGTTTGCTTGAACCTAAGAATAGCTGCTTAAATGACTGAAATAATAAAGAAGTAGGCAGACGTGGTTACAGGTTATTTTTCTGCACCCCAAAACCTTTAGTAAAAAAGAAATTAAACAATATCTGATCTTCTCCAATAGCTTTCTCTGAAATGAGAAAATTCATAGGGTGGGGAAACCTAAACCCAGATCTGAACCCAGATCAAGGAAATTTTCCTGCTCTAAACACCTGTGGAAGTTGGGTGAGTAGGCAGACCCAGGAATCCACGTGGTTTCGTTAACTGACCGCGTTGCATCATTCCATCAGGGTTTTTTTTCTGTTTGCTTGGTTTGCCCCGGGGACATGCTTGCATACCTGTTTACGTAGTGAGAAAGGGAGAGCCATTTCCATTCACTGCAGGACAGGCATTAGTAAATGAGAGTACGTGGAACAATACTGGGTGGCTCTTGTACACACGACAAGAGTAAATATCTGCCCCGCACTGGGTTCTGCCAACCCTCCTGATTTCCAGAGCAAGAACAGGCTGGTGTCACCCTGGCGCTCTGCCATATATTCGCGAGGCTTATCATCACTTATATTCAACATAAATAGCGTCTTTAACGCACAGATTACGTCTTATGCACAGCCAATTTTCGCTTTAAGAAAGTAAGAGCTGCTGCTTCAGGACCAGGGATTAGCTGGGGCTGATCTCGTCTCTCCTTGCAGCTAACCTACTTCTGGCATAAATTCAGACATGCAACTGCGGCCTGTTTACAGCGCCAGACAGCCCCAGGGAGCAGAGCATGCAATATTCCACATTCTGATGTGGAATGCACCCTGAGCACGCTTTACTTTGGACCCAAACCATATCTCACTTCCAGGAGCTCTCTATTCATTGCTTCCCATTTGGATTAGTGCAAAGGAATACAGTGCACACGCCCAGACCACCAGGCACCGTAGTTTCCCAGTTCCAGCCTATTACATCAGTTTCTACCAGCTGATTCAAAAGGAAGCTGACATTTGATAGTTAGATTTTCAGGTTAATATGCAGTTTGGACAAAAAGCTTTGAACTGTTGATCAGCAATGGAAATATATTACTGAATTAGCACTGAATACTGATGGTCTTAGAGGGAAAAGTGGTGGCAGACTGTTCTGGTCCAAGGGAAAATTCCAAGCTCAGGAGAAGGCGTTGAAAATGAGGTGAGAAGGACGAATAATGTGCAAGGGTTGGAGAGAAAAGCACGTTGCTTAGAAAGCAAAAATGAAAGGCAAGAGGCAAACAGGAAAAAAAGAAGTTTAGTCTTTGAGGAGAGCACCTCTCCCTACACGTGTTTTTTAAGCATCAGTCTTACAGGTGTTTCACTTGCAGAAGGAGTATTTAAACAGCAGAATGTTGAAATAGCAAGCTGGACAGCAGTGCAAGTATTTAAAGATGTGGGATTACATCACTGAGGCAGCAAGTAAGGTGAATTATTTCATCTCTGTTGTACATTTCAGGGGATTCTGGTAAGCATCAAACAAGTCAGAAAGAGAGAAGATTATAGTTTTCCAGACATTGAAAGCACACAATTTGGCTGAAAAGGAAAGGGACAAATTCTGCCTTCTATCACACTGATTTATACCTGGAGCAACTCAGCTGAAGTCAGTTTTCTCAACGGAAATTGAACAAGGGATATGAGACCAAAAAACTGTGCAACCAGTATTTAATGGACAGCTGACTTTCTGGAAATTGGATCTCCAGCAATGGAAACACTTAAGGGCAAGTACTTAACACGAATTTGTTACAGAGAACAGCAGCTGTGTGAAGATGATAGATCCCCAAACATACCCAAAACCTGTCTGAAACCTGAGGCTCAGCTCAGTGTCTCTGGGGACTGTGCTCTGTGCAATGGTGAATGAGGCTCCAGTTACACACAGGCCCATAAGCACGGTAACTCATTTTCAGTGCGAAGAAAAGAAAAATACAAATGTATTATGCAAGACAGCAGTATTGACAGAAACAACAGCATTGCATACTCAGCAGCTGAGTTGGAAACAAGCAATGTATTCAACACTGTTGCTGTTTTTCTTGCTATTCTTGCACTTATTCACATGCCAGGAATTTCTGAAAAGTCAACATTTCAGCACACTAACTCAGGAAGAAGTAGGAGCTCCACCACACAGACATACAGTGATGGCAGTGATCCCTGTCTCATGTGCAGGCTTCATAGGCAGGGCTGCAAAGAAGTGTGACAGATGCAGGATGTGGCACCACACAGCATCTAAAACGAGCTTGGGAATGGTTCATCCTGGGCAGACCTGGAGCTCTGCTCTGTCTGTCTGTCCTGAGGCAAATGACACCTCCTGCCTCCACAGCCAGCTATTATTTAAAATATTACACATCTGGCAGGACATTAATTTACGGGTTTATATAGTAATGACAAAGACCATCACTATGAAAGATAAATTCTATATACCTTGTCATTATTTTCCTGTTTGAGGACTTGATATTGGGCACAAGGAAAAAAATGAAAAGAACAACCACCAACAAAACAGAAACCTCCAAAATTCCCTACATCTGTTGAACATTCTGAACACGCCACATTGAGCAGTACCTTTTGCAGTGAATTTAATGCCAAATGGAAAAAACAGACTCCCCAGCTACCACAGGGCAGTAAGAACATACCTCCTTCAGTATTTGGTATCTCCTCATCACCTGTGCTGAATGAATTATACAGGGAAAAACAGCAGAGAAATTGTCTTATTTCATGGTCTACTTAAATCTTCTAACAGCCACATTTTCTGAAATCCAGACAAAACGTTTAGATCTACCAAACATCTGAGTGTGTTTTTGCTTTAAATGGCAGCTGCGGTGTTATGCAAAGGTAGCGCTACATGTAATTAATGTATATTGTGATAAAGCTGCCAGTTATTAATAAAGTCCCTAAATAGAATCAGAAAACCATTTTTTCAGTGTACTGTGATCTTCTGTATATGATCAGGCCTTGCATGTATATTCTTAGCTGAAACTATAAATAGCATTTAATAAATGGTACAGGAAGTATTGTCTTAGTCTGTGTTCTATTCTTTGGCTGTTATGTCCTTCCTCTTAATCTGTTTCCCCAACTTTGGGGTTTTCACATTAGTTCTAGAACAATCAGCTTTGACACAGTGGAAATATTATCTCCCTCCTGCTTCGTACTTAGAAAACAAACGAAGGTTGTTTTGCTGCAGGACTGAACCTCGGTGACTGACCCTCTTTATCACTCGTATTGCACATTTTCCATTACAAGTGCTTCCTGTTTTCCCAAAGAATATCACAGCAACAGAAGCATTTCCCCTGCGTGTACTGCTTTCAGTGAATCCAGATTAATGTTGAAGGGATTTCTGCTGCTGCACTGAGGGGACAGACCAAGCCAGGCACAGGATGCCTCTACTGTTCTTTGCATTGCATGCAAATCCAGTCTCCTCCTCAAAACAGCAGCGCATGGAAGTCCTCAGGCTGGCCTACTCTATTTCTGAGGATTTTCCCCTTCCTTTTATCTGGCTTTTCCTGTTTTACCCTTCATTTCCTTCACTTTATATTCTCCCTCTATTTTTTTACTCTAGAACAACCAGGTATTCCTCCAACAAACATCCTTCTATTAACTGCCTGTCATATAAACCCTGAATCTCCTAATGTTGGCCCTCGTTCGGCAATAAGGAGAATCTCTTTAAAGTCCAGGGCAAAGCATTCATGTCACCTAGCACAAAATGTCACCTTCTCTGTATTTGTTTTCCATCAAAACCTTACCTGGTTGTATCAGGAAGAAAACTCAGATTTCAAACCAACCATCCACCATTATTACAGCAGATTTGTTTAAATCCTGCTGGTAAATGCCACTGATTCATTGATAATAGGCATCTCATTTTGTTGTTGTTGCTGTTGTTGTTTCAGACAGACACTGTGAACTTTACGCTGAATGAAGGAAAGTGGAAGAATTAAGAAAGCCTGGGACAATAGTGAAAATAATATAAACAGACAAAGTTTTCTTTTTGTAACAGAATGTGTGCATTTGTTGTGACATGCTGCATCAGAGATCATTTTGCAATTAGAGATTTCCATTTAAATCAAGAAGCATGCGTTAAACAAGAAGGTAGAACTACAGACAACTAAATGAACTCCCACATATATTGAGCTCTACCACTGCCTCTCAGTTAATCATGGTGAAATGTGTAAGCTCCCTTAATTAGCATAATTAACATAGAACTGAATTTTATTTCAAATCGACTTTCTTTGGGCCTTACTTTTTCTGCAGTTCTTTTTATCAAATCTCTGCAGTATACCAGCAGTCAAGTCTGTTGCACAGAAAACATAACTGGATTATTTGTTTGCAAGCTGATTCCAAAATAGATCATTCTAATGGATGAAATCTAAATACGCATCAGACCTGTTAACGCCTGCATTTATCAGTTTGGCTCTGCGGACAGCAGCAGACTCCACTGGTCCTTGGCTAAACAGCACACTACATTGCCACACCATTTGTTTCTCCAGCTGTTCAGCGTGCCCGTGCTAACCAAACTCAGTGCTGAAAAGCCTGTGCTGTTATTAAATATTGCTATACCAGTGCAGACTCAAAATCCCAAGCTCCTTCTAACAGCCCATCATACACCCGGTGCACACAGGCCATGATACACCCAGTGCACCTTTCCAACCTTCCTCACAGCTCCCAGAGCAGAAAATCCCAGAAAACTGAAAGAATCCTCACTGAAAAACAAAATAAAGCAGGTAATGCTTCATCAGCCTGTCCACCTTTCCATATAAACCTCTGCTTTAATTAAAATGTACTTAATGGTAGCAGGTCTCAGCCTCACTCATTGTATCCCTGATATCCTAAATTTATCCAGAGCCTCCAGACAGACACAAACTCCAAGAGAGTGAAGGAAACTGCTCTCCAGCTTCTGGAAGAGTAAGCCATATTTTTGCCATCTATTTTCCAGAGACAGCAAAAGGGAAACTGTTGGAGGTCAGGCTATTCCCAAGTCACGGAGGTGCCTAAGGAACGGGGAGGTAAGGAGAGCACAGAGGCACAGAGCCTGAGAGCCACTGTCGGTGTGTTTGCTCCCCAAAGCCTTGTGGGTTTGTTTCACAGGATGATGTTCATGGAGGGCAGAACATTTGCTAGGAAATATCCCAGCCCCAGGGAACGGCAGACAGCACAGCACAAACGTGTCACGGCGGTGTGGTGACAGCCCTGTCACCGAACGTGTCAGTGTCATACTGTCTTAGGATGAAAATAAACACATCAGGGCTTACATCTGCTGTTGCCACATTATAGTCACTATATTATGGCATCACACAATGCATATTTATGTTTGTAGCAGGCTTCCTCTGAATAAATAGGAACATTTCCTATTATGCATCTTGTGGATCAGAGTGCTGAATTTGCTTTTTGCAGCACCTCACATACTGGATTCCAAACACGCTTGGCCTCTGTGCCTGTGTTAAACCATGTTTGTTTGCCTCTAGGTTTCTTCACTTGGCTTGGGAACTCTGAATTTTCCTACAGTGCTCCCCTGGAAGTTATAATGTGAGAGCACTCAGTCAAATGCCAACAACTCCTTGCACAGGTTTTAGGTTTGAGGGACTGGCTGTTGGAGAATTCATTATCCCTCAGGACCTTGCCCAGCAGCCCCACTGCAGTGCCTGGCACGTACAGCAATCTCCACATCCTTTGGTGTGCCCTTGCACCCAATGAACCATGAAAATTATTCAGGTTTAGTCCCTCTCTACCCCATTCTCAGTCCTGTTTCTCGGGGGTTGAGGAGGAGAGAGGATCTGACATCTCCTGTGGCTTTTCACCTTTTGAACAGTTCATCCAACCAGCAACCAGCAGTCTACAGATGAGACTGAGACTACTGCAGAGCATCCAGCTGGCCCTTTATTTAAAAGTGCCTAAAATATGGACTGTATTTAAAATTGTTTATGATCTCTCATCAGCGAGATCTTCCTCTCCAAGCACCTCCAGCCCTTTCCCTCTCCCGAGGTAGCCTGTGTGAAAGCTCCCAACCCAAACAGGAACCACAGTCACTGCTGCAAGATCAAGCAAGCAATACAGCCCTGTGCAGAAAGCAGTTCCACTGCACAAATTCATATTTTACACCACATCAGGAGAACAAAAAAAGAAAGAAAAAAGGAAAGGGAGAGGACTGCAGTTAGAGCCATTAATGTTTCATGAAACCTCTCATATCCCTGCTATAACTGACAGGATAAAAAAGATACAGTCATTAAAATTCAGATAACAGGATACTGCCTTGCTGTTCTTTATATTAAAATTCTGGGCTGAATTATTGCTTCGCAGAAATATGTGTCTCTCTCTCTATTCTCTTACATCAGTGTCTCCGGAAAGACCTAATACTTCAGCATCAGCAACAAGAGCCTGTGTTGCTCATGCAGCGCAGTTTGCTGCCTTATGGGGAAAGGTTTTTGTTATAGTACAGGAAGGTGACTGTGGAGCAAGGTGTACATGTACATTTCAAGGTCATTTTTCCCCTTTTGTTAACAATAAATGTTAACAAATGTAAACACCAAAGCCGGAGGAAAAGACTGGAAGGCTCATAGGTAAAGTTTCCCTCTACATCTGCAGGTTCTGGGAGGTGTTCTGCAAAGGAGAAATTTAAGAATTGCAATTGGGACCCACATTTCCAGTATGCTATTCTGCATAGAGTAATGCTTCCAGGGTGACAAAGAGGCAATATAAATAAAAATCAGAATTTCTGAGCAGAACTCGAAACTTTTGAAGCTTTAATTTAATCTAGCTTTTATGAAAATATAAAGGTTTGGTTTGGGTTTGTTTTTACACTACTCCCTTATGAAGTCTAGGAGAAAAAGTAAATGCTTCTTCACCATATTAAAAAAGCTTTACACAGCATTCATATTTAGAAGTGAAAAAGATGCTGAACCAAGAAAGGGTTTTACAAAACTTATCTGGTGAAAATAGTTTTCAGACTTTGTTGAAAGCAAAGCAACATTAAGTTTTCCCATCTCTACTTTTTGGAGATTTTAGTAACCTCTCTCTTTCTTAAGCACAGGGTTTTGATAGAATGCTATAAAACAGAAGAACAGCACACTGTTTACATTCAGCTGGAGCCCACCACTTATCCCACAGATGTAAAGCCCAGGCTGATTCATTACCCTGCTGCTAATCATCACACAACCCAGGCTCACACACCTGGCAGTGATGGCTTTTCTAGTCGAGCATGAGCACTAATGAAGAAAGGCAAATTTGTTTCATGACAAATCAAGTGCACTTTGCCAAACGATATAGGAGGAAATAATGGGGGAAAAAAAAACACCCAGATTTTTCAGAAATTTGCCTTCCTTTATAAAAAGTATATTTGTCAGCCTGTGCAGCCTGCTTTGTTGTCGATATGGGATAAGTACAATTTTTCTTGGCACCAGCGGAAATCGTGAACAGATATCAAAAGGAAAAATCTTCAGTTAGGTTTCCTTACGCAATTCCTTATGCAGTTAATTGTATGTTGTCAACACTGAGGAAGGGCATGTGCAACTTTTATGGCCACTGGCTCTAAGAAAAAGCATTTGGAACTAAGTGTGCACCTTGGAGTTGTCCAGATTTCCTCCACCGGTAGCTCAAACAATGCAGCTTGTTTGCACAGCAGGCAACAAATCCAGTACATAAACTCCAAAATAACAACAAAAGCAAACCATTTGTGTGACTTATGGCTGTTTTCTGATGATGAACACTGGTTCAGAAAGCTCGTGAAAACTGAGATGCACTAAGTTCAGGTAGGAGTGATGAGAAAGGTCTCTCTTTCTCATCAACCACACCAACTGAAAACAGCACACCTTCCTTCCAGCTCTGAGCTGGGACCCAGCCCTCATTTAAGTGGGCAGGCAACTGTTTTGCTGTCAATGCTTATTCAGAGGCTGCTTAATAGAAATTTATTTCCTTCTTTTAAGTATGGTGCAATCTAGCATTAGGGCCATCCTAAAAAAAGCTGGGATGATAAATGTGGCCTCAGATTCCTGAAAGCCAATATGAACACAAACACTTGCAAACACTTAAAGTCTGATTTAAGGTTCAGTACAAAGTACAACATTTTCTCTATATACCTTCCCCTCTCCTTAAGTGTTTAGATGAGTTCTGAGTTGTAATCAGGGAAATTTATATTCTGTGCGATTCATATTTCCCTGAAAAGCATACTTGAAAACATTTTAAAGTGTGTCTCTGAATACATGAGAGTAAAAAATATTTTCCCTTATACTATGCATGTTACATAGTTTATGCTATTAAAAAGGAAACTAAAATTTGATAGAACATAAAATGTTTGAATTATTGAGAATGGAAAGCCTATTATTAAAATTAAAAAGTTACTGCTTTTTTTAAGAAGCAGGGCATAAATACACATTGAAAATAAACTTTAACTTCTTTTTTACAGCAACCTGACATTTCTAGGTGACTGTCCTTACCCTATAGCCAGGCTCATGCACCAATGCACACTTGGAGGAGGTTGGCATTAGCTTGAAAAAAACTTTCTGAGACTTCAGAAACTTTCAGAGTCTTCCCTTATCTTTGGAAAACACTTGTGTTAAGAGGGTGACAGTGGGAGTACCTTTCTATTAACTTCTGTAAGATGTGCGAAGAGACACAAAAACACACTCACAGACTCTTCCTCGCTTTGTCTCTCAAGATTGCACTCATCTTCTGGATTTTTCTTCAAATCTCAGCTCACTCTCTATTTTTGCCAGTGCAATTTTCCAAGGATAAATAATAAAGCTTTCTGCTGTGAGCCTTTAAAAAGCAGAACCTAAAAATGTTATATTTGAGGATTCCAGCTACTCGAACATTGACCTATATTAAAATCACAAATTTAAGTCTACACAGAGGGACCAAAGAGAGTTTGAATTATCATCATTTCCCTGGAAGTTGTATAGAAATAATAGATTAATTTTTTGTGCCAAAACCAAAGATGTGGGGAGGTCTCCCGGAGTCCCAGGGCTC
The DNA here is from genome assembly GCA_013397725.1 of Rhagologus leucostigma. Taxonomy (NCBI): domain Eukaryota; kingdom Metazoa; phylum Chordata; class Aves; order Passeriformes; genus Rhagologus; species Rhagologus leucostigma. The sequence goes on along the minus strand of VZTD01001928.1, from coordinate 1,593,408 downwards.
CTCACCTGCCCTTTGGGCACAGGGACAGCATTGGTATTGTCAGCAGGACATGACATAGCAAACACCAGCAAGGGGCTGAGACAACTCCTATTCACAAAAGCAGGTTTTACCAGTGAAATGAAGTCAATAAATCCATATGTGCTAATTTCTCTTTTGGTTGTTTGACAGGCATGAGTCTTTGCTATCCTTTTATCCTTAGAAGGATAACCCTAACTCTAAAGGGTAGCAAAGGGATTTTGAAGGGATTTTAAAATTCATCTACTTTTAGAACACGAAAACAAGCTGTGCATATTCAGCTGATACTGAAGCAATGCTTACCTAATAATCATAAAGAAATTTCTCTCCGATCATGGGCTACAGATCCCTGGCAGGACTCATTGTGTTCTGAGTTTTAGAAACAACAAATTCCACTTAGTAAATACGTTTATATGGTCCTCAGGCTACACAGAGGCGCACATCCACCAAGAGATGGCCGGGAGACTGTATAGTGTCTATCCCAGGTGTCTTCCCACGTCCAGACTTCCTGGGCATTTCTTCTGCTTGGGCCGAAGTCTGACCAAATTGCAAAGCAGAAACAAAATGAAGAATATACTTTAGCCTTACATATCTATCTCTTTCTTTCAGTTCAATTTCTACTGATTTCTCCTTTTTATCAATTTAAGGGATTCATTATGTGGCATTAGGAAAAATATCAAATGAGTCCAACCCCCTGCCTCTTATGGTGGCACACAAACAAAGCACCAACACTCACTGTGAGACTCAGAAACAGGAGTGGTCACTTCACCGAGTTAAACTTCTCCCTTTGCATTTCCGTGCCCTAAGAAAATCACTAGGAACTGCCTCAGGATTTGACATAGCTTAAGAAATACAAGGTGCCTCTTTTTTATAGGCATGTGCCTGTCAGTACCGATGCAGGCAAAGAAAAGGGGGAAAAGTCCAATCCTTGTGCACGGCCATGGACCATGCTGCTGTTGGGGGAAACAGTGAACGTTAAAGCAAGGAAATTGGAGCTGAACAGGAAGGGAGGGAAATGCAGTTCAGTCCACAAAATATGTTCAGAGCGGAAGACTTGAGACTATACAAATTATATTATAAAAGATCAGAAAAAAATCTCCCTGCTTTGCATTTTTTTTCAAATTGAAACATCACAAGAGACCATCACGTGGGAAACAAGCAAGGATTAGCACAATGATGCATGTACTAAGTAGGTATTTTCTGACCTCCCACATTTCATAACAATGCTGTGGAAGACACACAGCTCTGTTAAAAGCATTCCCCCCATGTCCCCTTGTATTGCCATGACTTATTCATGCAAAAGAAAAACTAAATATCTGTACAAGTGATTCTCACTCTTCTATCTTCCTAAAAGATGGTTATAAAACTGCTTGATTACAACAACTGCCAAGGAGCATAGATGATGTTGCTGAAAGTGGCAGTTTGTAAGGGACATATAAAACACTGTTAAAGAACAGACACATATCCTTGCGTGCTCTGAAAATGCGAGGTTTTGCATGTTGGCTGGCTTCTGCAAAGCTTGAGGGTAAATAATTTAATTTCTTTTCCAGATGTCGACTCTTGCCTGTTCAATAATAATATGCACAAAATCCTCAGCTTCGGTAAAAATAACATTTCCTGAGCCCTGACAGTAGGCATTGGTGGGAAGCAGAATTAAAAGAACCAGACCAGCAAATTGGTCTCCTGCTTATCTGCAGGCTTTCCTGGGAGGCCAGTGTCACCCAGGACCACGTCCGCAGGTACGTCAGTGTGTTTGTGGAACAGACACATCTCAGCCCGAGCCACAGCTCTCTCTGGGACGTACTGCGGACACTGAGGAGGACGGGAAAGGCAAAGGACTCCCACCTCTAGCCCTGGTATAACTAATCATTTTTCTCATTTTCCTTTCAAGTCGAAAGGACAGCAAGCGGTGACATTTAAAGGGCATTCTGCCTGTTTATAGGGTATTTTCCTTCCACACAAGAAGGAAGAAAAGATAAAAGTGAATAGGCAGGAATTGACAGAGTGCGTTTGAAAGCGGGATGTCTCTGTCTCCTAAGTCCTTAAGTCCCTGACTCTGTTCCCTGGTGCTTTCAGATGCCATGGCTTGCTTTTGCAGGGGTGTGACTGCAGCAGCTTTGCTCCCGTGGGCCACCCTGCTGTGTGCCATCCCACACAGCCCACTGGCCCACAGCAGTGAGTCAGGCAGCTGAGCACACCTCTCAATTCAACCACAAGTATCATTTGATCTCTCCGCTCCTCAGATACGTAGCAGTGTGTGTTTACTTCAGAGAGCCCCTAGTCAACTCTCCCCAGTAACCCCGCAGTCTGAAAGAGATTTATCTTCCTGTCTCAAGTCCCCGTCTGCCAGCTCTAAAGTGCAGCCTGTCCATCTGTGACTCTCACTATTAGCTCATTCAGACAGCCACTTATTTGGAAAAATACATCAAGACACTAGAGACTGGGAAAGAGAAATGTATCTTAAAAGAAACAAAATAACCAAGAAATGCATAAATACGACTGAGGTCAACAGCAGAGTAAGTGAAAATGCAAGCTTCACGTCCGTTTCCCCAGAGAAAACCGGAAGAAGCAAAAAGAATTGTAATCTATTACAGCAAATATCTAATATCCTCACTTCCTTCAGTGGCAGGAATGTTACAGCATTACCTTTCATGAGGAAAAAAATGAAATAACACCAGCTATTCATTCTTTCTCTAGAGTTTCTCATTCTCATTCTTTCTTTAGAGTTTGAAATATCAACTTTCTTTCATCAGCTACACTTTCACCACCGCTGGTTTTCTACCATTGAAGCTGCACTTCTAATGAAGCGTTAAGGGTAACACAGCCACCAGAACCAACTACTACTCCAATACTCAGCTGTGCTACTGCTTGCCTAGAAAACTATCAGAAACTTTGATGGAAACGGTGCTGCACCAAGGCTCTTTGGGGTCTGGCCAAGTTCCTTCAATCCAGTTTGACCAGCCTCTCATTAACAGTCCTTTTATAGCTGCAGTTATTAGAGCTGAGTGGATTAGGGAGGTGATGGTGTATGTTCATGGAACATAACTGCTGGTCTCTAGTCCCCCTTATAAATTTTAATCACCCAGTCCCAGTGCACTTCCTCTCCAGTCTTTCAATTCTGGATTTATCCCCTGAAATTGCTTTCCTTGAGAATTTTACAGCTAGCTAATTGACTTTCTGTTCCTTCTCTTGCACTGTGCATAAGGGCTCTTCAGAGTTCTGCTTGCAGCTCTTTCCTTTAATAAAAGTACTGTATTGTATTGATAAACCACCTGGGTAGAAGGTTCACAGAAACCACAACAGTATTTAAGAGAGGAATAATCATTGAACAAGTACTGAGCATCTTTATAAGAGCTCAACTTCATATGAAAATACCTGAGACATGGCTAAGGAGGGCTGGACTGTCATGTGCTGAAATGGCAAAGCTTTAAGAAAAACTGCAAGAAATATATTCTTTTCTCTTTCTTCTTTTCTCTCTTTTTTTAATCTTTTCTCCTCTGTTTTAGTATTTGATTATTTGTGGTACCTGTTTCCATAAAAACTTTGGGGGGTTTTTCCCCCCTCGATTTATTTTACACATAAATCTCCATTTTGCAAATGTTATAGAAGTTAACATGGATTATTAGAAGAATTTTGATGCCAGGCAGATTTGTTATTTTGTGGTTATTGATAAAGACGTGGGTGTCCAGGATCCCAGGAAGCATCCTGAGGCTTTCCTGCTATGGATAACAGCCTTGTTACGGAGTGGGCTTCCGTGGGGAGAAAGGGAATGGAACAGTAAAAAGCAAGCCATGCAGTAAGGCCATCTTGTTCCTGAATATGCATCCAGCTATGAAAAACTATAAAAATACAGATTATTCCTTGACAATTACACAGTCATCGTTATGTTTCAGAGCCAGAGATGAAGTGACGCCTTTCTTTCTGCCCTTCCAAAACTTATTTCATTGAAAGTTCATTTTACATTTTGGACACCATCTCTGCATCCGTAAAAGCTGGGCCCCACTACTGTACTTGGCATCAGACACACTCTGTGTGTGTGTGTGTGTTTATACATGTTTTTACATAAATTATAAAAATATTTTCAATCTGGAAAATATTGTTCTAGATCTGTGCTTTAATTCTGTGACTACAAAATAGGTTTTCCTCATGGATTTTCTCTTGGCAATTTTTTTTTTCTCACACTAATCTCAGATGTACATAAACCCAACATTTTGTGTGGCATTTGGGCCTTTCTACATCTTAGCATTCTTCAAAAGAAGAAATTTAAACTGCATGTGATGGGAAGGTGAACAGCTGAGAAAATGCTCTGCTGCTGCCCCACAGAGGTTCCTACACTGCTGTTCCAGCTGTCTTTTTACTCTGACGGAATGGCTGAGCTAGATCTTACTGACATTTCCTTCTAATATTGCCATTCAAGATGAGATCTGACACCCATTTTAATTTGGGAGAAAATTGTACCTCTGGCACCAAGTTCTCAGTTCAGAACATCTGTGCAAAGGCTTACGAGCTCTGCAGGGGTGTCTGAGTTATTTCTAATGACCATTTAAGTGCCCAACAGTTTTCCATTACAGCTGTTTTCTCCAAACACCTGAACTGACCATGAGCTTTCCAGGGAACTGGATACTGACAGATCCCTTTTCTCCACTAGTAATATCTTGCAATGCCTCTGGAGTCAGCAAACTTGTCTGCTTACACAGTCAGGTGACAGATTTCTTCTTCAAAGTCGTCACTGTGAGGCTCAATAAAAAAAAAAAAATCTCAAAAATCTCTTCAACATGCAGATACAGCAGAGCTCAGTGACAGAAAACAGCTTTGCCTGCTGTCAAATGGGAGAATGGGCACTTCCTTGGAAACAAGGCTCTGCTCAGTGCTGGGTGGGAGACGGCCTATTGACCAGGAGGTGGGGAAAAAAAGGCAACGGACTGACGGAGGTATGGACAGGCATGAAGATGTTATCCCTGTTCTCCTGCTTCCCAGTCCCCCGTGCATCAGGCAGATAAAGAGGAGGGAGCTGTAAATAGTCCAGATAATCTCAAAATGCCTTTGTGCCAGCAAAAAGCACTCAGGTACGTGTTTACTTTAAAAAGACAGATCCTCCTCTCTCCACACTGCTCCCCCCCCACAATATCAGAACGAATTTTAAGCCTTTTTTTCACTGATGTGCTGCTATTTCAGTAATTAATGTATCTTCCATAGCAACACATTTCAGGCTTGAATACATATAGTACATTTATTGTTCTTGGAAACACTCTCAAATACACAGTTCAACTACTTATCTTTCCTATATCGTATTCACAACAGATGTTTTTCCCCTTGTACAATAATTACTTGTACTCTGTTCCCATTAGGTATGCACCGAGAGAAAAATTATATGATTGCTATTTAGTCACTTTTAGCAGGAGTAGCCTGGAGGGTTATATTTTGTGATACATTTCTAATCACTGTACCATGGTAAAATGATACAGAACAAGTCCAGAGTTGCACCTAACCAACCACCTATGGACAGAATTTGTCAGAGGTGACCCTGATGTTCAATTGCTGCTCTGGAAGTCAGCATTGATCTCCTGATCCCTTGCTTGCTACAGGGATAAGTAAAATCATAACTGAGATATTTTAGGCTATTAATAGAGTCTCAGGAGGAATTAAAACTACAAAATGGTCTGTCAAAAGCAAATTCTGTCAAATTGGCGTTAGTCAACTTTTTCTGAGCTTGTCATTCCCTCAGCAGTCTGAAGGGGCTGCACAGAGTTTCCTAACTACTGCAGTGCTCTCAGATGTCAAATCCCTCCCTTTCCAGCTCTCTCCAGCTCCTCTAGTTGGGCACATTTATGCCACATCTTTGCTCCTGTCTCACTGTAAGACCCTACGTGCCAGATGCAGCTCTTTAGGATGGGATCTTCCATCATATATCTGTGGTGTGGATCCTGGAGTGGCCCCACACTGCAATCAGTGCCAGAGCTTCACTAGAAATCATCCTCAGCTAAAGCCCCGTACAAGACCCACTCACGCCTTGGCCAGTTTTTCAGTCAGGACACACACTGCATCCCACGTCACACAAAAGAAGCTTCCAGTGAGTGCTTTTACCTCAGCCTATTTGTGTGGAGATGTTTCTGCAGTAACCTATGTGAGTCATAGCTTACTTTTATCGTGAGGGACCTACATCAGCATAAAAAGGGAAGACCTTACTTGACATTGCTGATTTCTGTAAGAGAAAAGAATGAAAGCTAAAAGGTTTCTTTCCTTGCAGAAAAAAAAATAAGAAACACAAGCACATTTTTGACATATGTCAGAAACAGCAAATAAAATGAAAACATGTGCTTTTTCCCCCAGAATATCTAAGAGAAGAGTGATTAATGTGTTGGAACCTACAGCACAGAGGATGGAAATTTGGAGGGTTGCAACCTAGAACAAGTTATGGCAATTCAGAGTCCCTGAACACATAGAAGAAAAATAGCAGTGACATCACTCAAATGTGTTGGAAGTTCTTCAGGAAACTTAACTTAGCCTTTCACCCTGGCATGAAAATCTACAGCTTCGACTAAAACCTTGGTTACGTACTGCACGGGGCACACATCCTGTGCATGTGTGCAGTTCTGGATAACATACCCTCCTCCCAGGGGATGGAATCAATGGGACACATCCACCCTCATTTCAGAGACAGAAAACGGATGAGAAAGATGTTCCAGCTCACGAAATGTTGCAGACTCCAAAGGAATACCTGTGGATGTCAGAAAGTTCCAAGAAAGGAGGCAGAATCAGCCTCTGAAATCTGAAAGTCATTTTAGCAGTTTGAGAGCTCTTAACTTCTACAAACTGCTCCTGAATGCCTGTTCTCCTCATGCAAAACAGGGTAGGTCATGTAATGGAAACCACCTCACACTTTTCCAAGCACTTTGGCAATGAGCCCATCTTTTGATACCACTCAAATAAACCATAAGGTATTTAGCAAGGACCTAGTTACTAAAAAGTATGGTCAGAGGAACAGAAAACATCTTGAAAATTGGGTGTTGGTTCAGAAAATACAGACTGGTAGGGATAAATAAAGATGGAAAATTTCTATACATCTGCAGGTCTCACTCTTTGCAAGTAGAAATAACACCCCACAGATTCATCTATTCTAGGGCTACTGTCAATGTCTATATCATAAAAGGTCACCATTAATTTCCAAAAATATTATTTATACACCTGGCTCCTGTGACACAGCCTCCTCCATAGCATAAATAATGATGTTTGTGCCCTGGAGCTAAGAACCCGGCCGATAAAGGATGTTATATGGCCACCATACTGGATACATCGGGTTCAGTGTGCAAACCTGACAGTCTCCAGGCCAGCAAAGTGTAATTCAGAGCTCCTCTCTCTCCTCTTTCCTCCCTTGTTCAGTGAAGGAGAGCAGATAGTGACAAAGAAGACAGGGGAAGAGCTGCTTGTGTCACTGTATGGAGACACAGGTGGCTTCAGCCATCCTGTGCTGTTTGCCACAGCTCAGCTACGAGGTCCTTTTTAAAGACTAGAGGTGAGTGTTTCCAAGGCTGCCAAGGCCACCAAGGTCGGGTGACAGAAGACCCGAGAGAAGAGCTCAGGTGGTGGCCCTGGTGTCAGCTTCTGCAGCTGTACACTGAATATATCCCCTGAGCCTGAACCCTTCTAGTGGCAGTAACTCCAGAAGGGAAGTGTGTTAATGGATACTTAAAATACTGCCAAGTCCTTCAACTATATACTTGGAATACTGGCCAAGACGGGTGGAAAATGCTTCTTTTCCCTGATTTCAGACACGTTGCTTTCATTTTTGAGCTTCTAGTTTGAGCTGTCTTACCCTCTCTGACCTCCATTTTCTCCAAAATTTCGAAATCATAGATTCAAACCAATCCAGCTCTAAAAAAATCCAGGGCTGTTTCTGCAAGGACTTCCCAGATGAAACTCCTGCTACCTTTACGAAGTGCATGAGAAGCAGACAGGCACTCACTGGGAGAGACTGGCCTCCCAGTCTTCCCCGTCACTTCACATCCCAACGAACTACCGTGATGTGACACAGAGAACTTAAAATAACAACTAATTCCATTCAGAGATAACTCCGTTATTCATCACACATTTTCTGGGGTTTGTCCTTTTGTTTTTAATACCGAGGATAGCTGCATAAATATTGCAATGTTTGTTTCTCAATTAATTATTTTCTTGGCAGCTTATCCCTAATATATATTGATGTAACTAAAGCTGTCAATTAATTTATTAGATTTGTTTAGCTTTTTTTCCTGAAAAAAAATTAATGTTGGGGGATATGCTTGTTATTCAGGAGGATTTGCTAATATTTTCTGTTTGTAACTTTCTGCACACAGCTTTAATAAGTTTTTAGGTTTAAAATGGAAACAATACTAACATATTTTTATCTCAAAGTATAGGGTAACCAGATAATCTTTTCTTTCAATCCAGTGGGATGGAAGCAATTCAGTTCTCAAACTGTGGCTTTTTAAGAGGAGAACTAAGGAATAAGAACAAAAGAACTTTAAAAAACAAAGTCTTACCCTACCTACAAAGGAGGGAGAAAAATAAAAGGAATAGCACGATGAGCAAGAGAACCTCTAGAAACAAACTTTTCTTTCACATTTCTTTGATGCCCCAGTCTTGGCTCCCACTGATTTTAGTCAGCAGGCTTTGAGTCACTCTGAAAGTTTCTGAAATAGCTGCACTTGTCATCCTTCCTATTTACCCTGTAAAGTTTATTTTGACCTTTGTATTATAGATCATCTTGGTGTTGGTTTAGCACATTCAGCGTCCTCATCACAAGTCTGCTGCCAGGGTCTGGTGCAGGGGAGTTTACTTTTTCAGACTGGAGTAGATGACATTTTCGGGCAAACAAACTAAAAAAAACCCAAAAGTAAATAGAAATATTCTCTCCAAGTTTTTGATCCAATATGTTAAGGTTTGTTTTCATTTCCAGACACAAAACCACCATGCTCCAGCAGCAAGGGGAAGGAGGAAACACAATACTAATGAAAACATCTTATTACAGCATTGTCACAACCAATTTGTCACCAAAGTCTCCCCCAGCCCCCTTGATCTTTCACTCAGTGCTACTTCTGCTAAAACTGATTTACTTTTTCGTGATATCTACTATTTCTCAAATACAACACTTTCATATCAGGAACTCCATTAGCCTTTAGAAAAGTCGATTTTTTTTTTTACAGTGCTGTAATAGTAGATTGTATTTTATGTGGTCTAGATAGTGGGATTTTACTCTGTTGCAAAGACAACACATTTTTACAGAGTTAATGCTTGTGAAGAATTCCACATTCTCTCAAAGACTTATTCTAGGAAGTAGGTATAGATCCTTGTATTTTCAGTGTTAGCAGTGAAGCATAAAATACGACAATGAAATAGCAACAGTTTATTTCTATGTCTATCATTAAAAAAGTAAATCTCTAATGAAGTCAACAGAAACATTTTATTGGATTCAATAAGGTCCAAGCCCAGCTCTAATCACCTGGCCACCTCTGATGCTCAATACTGCATTTAATACATTTTCCTGTAACAGATACCTGTCGTATATACAAAAGCTGCAACATCATGGATTTTTAAAAAGCATGTGCAACACAAAACAAATCTGATCTAATTTACTGCTGTAAACACCATCCATTTATAGAGATCCATAAATTTGATTGTGGGTTTGTTTTTTCATTAATTTGTGCGGTGATTTAAAATGTAAGAAGTAGAAATTATATCCCATTTGCAGACGAATAACTCGTGACCTTCCCTTAAAAATTAAGGCTCCTCCCATTCTCATCTACTAAATCCATAATGTTAAGCAAATGCCACTCCACAGGGACAAAAACGCATGGATGTGCACATGGATGAAACTTCTATTGACACAAATAAAATTTCAGACATCTAAAGGCAGGATTTAGCCCAGAGTACTCAGTGTGTGACAGCTCATTTATTCTCGTGGCAATGAACTGATGAAGGAGAAAGGCTCTTAATGTGACATAGCAAGCTTAAAAAGCAGAAATGGGAATTCAGGAAGCCATTCAATTGTCTTTTTAAAGACACTCCTGCATTTCAAGTCTGTGCTCAGCATGGTGGTCCCTGCTCCTCCAGTCTCCAATAAGAGCTGATTTGTCCTTCACCTACAGCTGCGGATCTTGGAGGACCTGCTTGCAGTCTGTTAAACTCTTCAATTCACAAACTGTCTATGCAGACCAGTTAAAAAAAAAAAAAAAAAAAGGAAAATAATCCAGAATAGAACTAGAGAAGCTGCAACAGAGGAAAAGATAAGAGACCACGAGAGCCTCAATTTCCCAGACCCACATCAAATGATAAACGGCACAGAAGTACCTTTACTACCCCATTCTGTATTTCTTCAAAATTTTATGTTAAATGAAATAGTTCAGTTGATATATTGCCTGGTTTGAATTTTAAATTATGGAGTCTTTCTTCTTTAAATTATAGTGCTTGTGCAAAGTGCCAGGCAGCCTCAGCTTTGGAGACAGAAGCTTTCTGTTCTTGCAAGAATATTAGGAGGAAGCTTCCAACCACAACCCCAACAGAAGAGACACACAAAAATCCTTTTCATCCTGTTTCATTTCTTCTCTTTCCCTGTCCATACATGCACAGAACAGGTGTGACAACCTGGGCTGGCTTAGTCAAATGAAATAGGAGATAAAACAGGTGATCTGTGGGCTTGATTTAACAACTCGAATCCAACAAGGCTAATCTCTAACATCACTACTCTAAGTTGCAAGCTCTGCTGTCCTTCCTGCTAATTTAAAAGCACTGCACTACCACAAACTGGTTAACATGAGCAAAGAATACAATCCCCACTGTTACTACAACACAGGTGTCTCTCCAGAATATTGGTCATAGACTGAGCCTTACCCTAATTTTCTGGGAAAATTAAGCCCGGCAATAAAATAAAGATAAAAAATAAAATTCAACCCAGATGCAGTAGAAAAGAACAAGACAGAAGGAAAGGAAGAGGAGAGAAAGAAAGAGTGGCCCAAAATGTCTATATTTTTTTTTCTACTTAGCAAAAAGCAGACACCATGGACTTCGACAATAAATTGACCCAATGCTGAAGGAAGTGAGGGACGGTTGTATCACCAAAAAAACCAAACCTCCCAGTCAAGTTTTGATACTAAAAAGATGAAAAAACTCATTACTAAAACATGGACACCTTCCTTTTCCTTTCTCTGGTGACAATTCAGACCTTAGCAAAACTGTTCAGAAAGGTTTTTTTTGCTTTTTGAAGATCTTCCTATTACTGAAAAAACCTAATTTTTTGCTAGGGGGAAAAAAAAAAGACTTAATTAGACCGTGTCATTAACTAGTTTTCATGCAAGTCACTAGGATGGAGTGGAGAAAGTGAGCTACTGCTAAAAGAAAACTGTAGAGAAATTACAGAATTTCCCAAAAAAAGGAGCGTCTGTAGCTCCTAAAGCACAATCACAGCTGACAGAAATTCTCGCCTCTGTTTGCAATCTCACCAGAGACCAAGGACTGACAAAACACCACAGGAAACTGCTTAATGCCCTGTGTCAAAGTGATCTCTTCAGATTTAGAATGAGCAGAAAGGCTGAACTCATGTGAGGACACTTCCACTAGCACTGCTCAGTGTTTTCGTGGTGTTCTGGGGAGAGTTGGAAGGTTTTGGTCTCTCTTGCTCCCAGAATGGCATTTTTCACCAAAAAAAAAAAAAAAAAAAACCCAGTCATGGACAATAAAATCAACGCACTAAAGCGTTTCCTGAAAATGCTCAAATATCTCCATCAACTCAAAGACATGCACAGCAAAGTGAGAATTTTTATTTGACAGCTGACCAGCAGGGAAGAACCAAATGGGCAAATTAATGATAAATATCTTTTGAGACCCCAGTTGCTGGGGCAGGCATGCAGGGGTATCATATAGGTTACAATGGGCAGCCTTAAATTTTGAAGCCTACAGAGAAAGGGGGGAAAATAAAGCATGTGCCCAAGTGTTGTGTACAGGCAGTAAGCTGGAGAACATCAGAAATGTGACACAAAGCAGCACTGTCAGGATGATGCTGGAAGCCAAGGATGCAGTGTCACTCTGAAACACACCCCCGTCTGGAGGAATTTTAACCTAATAGTCAAGAACGGAAATTCAAGGACATCCTTAGTTCTTCAGCAACACCTTAAGAAGCCAAACTACTTAGACACATAAAAAGAACAAAGAAGCAAAAAGTTAACGGCTCTGGTTTTATTTCTGTAAGGAACTCAATATCCCTAGTCATACTGCCAGTTACACCAACACAACTAACAACAGTTCTGCATAAGACCTGATGCCCTTTTCTTGTCTTTCTCTCGTTCTCTCCCTCTCATTGCAATTTTTTTTTTTTTTTTAAATTGAAAGATGTTCTGGACTTGACACCAAATGTTTCATGCGTCAGGAAAACATGAATAATGCAGTGGAGTACTACGGTAGCATGAACTGCTAGAGAAATCACAGCTACTGGTCTTCACTGCTTGTCTACACAAAAATTAGGTCTTAGTACAGTCTTGATGGCAACCAGAGGCTTCAGGACAGGTACTGAAATGTGGATTTCACATGTCAAGTCAGTTCTGTCAGCACAAGTTAAATAACCTTGTGTCCCCCATTCCTGTCCCCCCCTCTATGCATCTTATCTTTCACTTGTTGAAACGTCTACTATCTTGGCATTTTCTCCCTAAAACTTTTGCTCCAGAGAGCTGAAACTAAAACATGGAGCAACAGTGGGTATTGTAGATATCAGGCTATTTTAGCAACAAAACCAGAATCCCATGTATCACATACTTGCCAATTAACATTCACTGCTTTTTGTTTTGCTTGCTTCGCCTTCCAGTACTGTCGTTCAGGGATAGGGCCCTTAGCCCTGAGTCATCATTTCTGCTTTTCAAACAAATCTTACAGCCAAGGTGTGTATGAGACTCAATTTCATTTTTCTTCCCCCCTCACTTACTGTCTTTGCCTTTTGAAGCAATGCTCAGCTGATATTCCAGCGAAAGCATCTCCCAGCTCCCAAGCACAGCACCACACGAAGCACACCAGCATTCGCTCTGTGAGGCCACAGGCCACTCTTGCATCCTAATTTCCGCTATCTGAAACAGGCAAGCCCATCAGCCTGCTAAAGAAGGGAAATTAAAGAATATGAGGCTACCGTGTCAGAAAAGTCCTACAAGTTAAAGGATGAAGTATTAGGTGAAGTGCCAGGTGAATTCTCATAATTCAGTTTCCCTCCTGCACTCTGGACTGTTTCAGTGGTTCAGTTCTCACCCTAACAGAGGAGGAATACAGCCTGCAGTTCTTAGCTACACTCAAATCCGAATTCAGGAATAAGGAGAAAAGAAAACTGTGCTGAAGAAAAGTGGCTGAGGCGTAGAGAGCAGCGAGGAGGGTATGAAGATGCTCTCATGTCTGTGCTGTCATTTCTGCCTCAATTACAGAAGGTACATCCCAAAAAAAAATCACGTACAGTCAGCTAAGACTTCACTCAGGGAATAAGTGTCACCACCAGATGGGACTGGCAATTCTCCATCAACCCTGAGTCATTTTTCACTGGGTTTGGAGTGACATTGACTTTACATCGTGTTCATCTGAACGAGGATGAACGAGGGCAGTTGGGAGCTGCCCTCCCAACTAATCCTCACCTTCACACAGAAGAAAGCTCACAGGAAAAAAAGAGAAAGGTGACAACACAACGGCCAAAATTTGTCTTGCAATAGAATAATATTAAGCTTCTGATGGGGCACATTCTCTTACTTTATGGAGTTTAATGATGTCTTTTAAGAGCAATAAATAAACGGGCTGCTTGAAAGCATCCTCAAGTTAATATTGCTTTTCTCCTGCTAAGTCTGCTAATTATGGCATTTTTCCATTAAATGAGAATGTAAAGACCTCAAAACCAATGTTGAGTCAGTTCTCTGAACTGCAGTAGCTCCTCAGAAGTGCAGTACTATCAGAGTGTTCCCACTTTGCGGTGAAAACACTGGCAAAGGGCAGGATTTCTGGGTCTGACTCTGAATTCCTTCTCTGACAAAATGTTTTCAGGAGTGACCAAGCATCTGTCACCCATCTTCAGCTAAAAAGGATCGACCTGGGCATTTCTAGTTTCACAAGAGCGCTGCAAGTAGCATGTAAAGGTATAAGAATGGATCATTAGTCAGCTTTCCAGCTACCAGAGGTTATGGCTTATTCTAGGTTTCATCTTACGAACATTTGAAGCAGCAAAATTCAGAAGTAACTTATCTAAAGAAGCTACACAGGCAAAGTAAACGACGTTATCTGTGTTAATACCTAACGAGAAAAACTGCCCCGTACAATCCCATTAAATATTTAAAGCCACCTCCCCATGATAAATTTGCATCAGGTGCAATGTATCACATGTCACTCCCAAGAGTTCGTCAGCAAAACCTAACAAACGGGTTTGCACTTTCTGGTCTATTCTTAGCCCTCTTGTTTATTTATTCTTCCATGTACAAAGATGTCTACAAATCTGAACCCACTCTGTCAACCAGGCTTGTATCTACAGGATACATGCAAAGCTAACTTCGAAATGAATTTTTAATCATTTCTTTTTAAGGCTGAGAACAGAATGGATCAAACATTGAATACGTTGTAATTTTCCAATATCTTCTGGTAGGTTTTTCGACTCTGAAGTGAAGAAATAAGATATTTCTCGGCCCTTAGTTTTTCATCTTCAAAAACATGAAATTCTCCTTCATAGAAGAGCTGTTTTGCTACTGGGTTAAAAAAAATGTATCCCCCCAAAAAAACCAACCCAAGTGCAGTTATTTTCTCTTTTCAGAAATACAAAATATGACGCACTATAATCATTACTTTCAGGTGATCTTAAAGCAGCATATGGGCCGCCACTTTCATTTCAGGAATGGGGTGAAGAGACAGGCCAGATTTTCCTGATTTAGTCTATATACTTCCTTTAGAAAACTCAGCGACCACCAGAAGACGTATTTGAGACTCCTGGTGACTTCTTGAAACCTTGACATTCCAGGTATGAGAAAACGGTCACCTTGCCTTTCATCAGGTTAAGAACACACAATGTAGAACATCAAATATGATAGCAAATATCTCCTGACAATTCTTTCCCTGGCATAGTGTGCAAGACGGACTTTGTGTTGCCAAAACTTCCTGTTCTGGGGTGATATTTAGATTATAAGAATATGCACTAATAATAAATTACTTTTCATCTCCTTAGAGATACAGCATAGCTCTGAAAGTACACACAGACACAGTCAGACACACAGATACACAGCTTGTTTATTTTATATTTTGATGTTAAATGCTGTGCAAAGAAATCCCTAATACAGTATAACTTAAAAATATAAATCTTCTAAAGTAAACCAAAACAAAGTCTAAATTGTGCCTGTGATTAGATTATTTCAGCTTACTCTCCCTTCAGGCTACTCAACCTGCCTTGTTTAAATAAATCTAATTTTTATTTTCAACGTATTTAAATTACTGGCAATAGGATACCCTATTAAATAAATTGTATTGAGTTTGAGGGGAGCAGAAGCTCTGTTCTGGTATTTTATTTCCAAACAAACAAACAAAAGAGTAAGAGAAATATAGGGCTTTTTCAGCCTCCTGAGATTTCTGATAGAATATTTAATGTGTGGTTTGGGGTTTTTTTTTGTTTTCCTCACTAACAAACACACAGAAACACAGAAAAATATCCTACAGGGAACAGTTGATTGAACTGGCCAGACACTGATGATAAAAATGAGTCTCCAACAGGAAATTGGTGAATTTGAAAATGAGGGATTATCAATGTAATAATTATGATTTCAAGCAAAAGAAACAAAGAACAATTTCCTCGTGTCTTGGAACCCAGAAGTAAAATACTTACATAATATAGCTTCAAATAAATGTTTCCAGTTTTACTGTCACTGTAAAATGTCTGCTTTTTTAGTCTGACAATACTTCAGTGGAACTTGAATACAACAAGAAATGAGAAACTGAGGATTTTCTTAAGTTTCTCAAAGGGGAAACCACGATTTTGCATCTCCGAGACGAGATGGAAAAGACAAAGAAACACTTTGAAATAATCTATGGAATGCCATCAGTTCAAAAAGACACTGACTCAGGACAGGAAAGGACAGAGTATGAGATTAATAGCTCTGTCTATGCAAATTCAGATATTAAAGTTCTTTAATGTTAGAATTCCTTTTTCCAACTCCCCATGATGAATAGCAAATGGTAATACTGCGATTTAATGAAAGAAAACAAAGCCCAGAGAGAAACTTTACGGAACTGCTGATATTTAGATGCTCTAGACTCCTAGCCAGAGGTAGCCCATTGTTTTCCAAAAGGCAGGAGAAAAGCAGAGCACAAGCTCCACAGCCCTGCCCTGCACCCATCACAGCGACCTTCTAAAGCAGCACAAACAGTATTTGCCATTAGCAGGGTACTGTGCGGTGATGCTTTTCCCAGACTGAGATTTTACAGCTGTGGCACGGGATGCCAAACGATTCCAGTGACACAGAGCCACTGAGGTCAGTGCCCAGTGGTGAATCCCGTGGCATGGCTGTCTGCTCTCTCTTCAGAAACACTTCACCATCTTCACAGGGCCACTCACAGGAAGGCCCTCAAATCAGCAGCAACCTTTCCCTTTCTAAACAGGGCTGAAGTATTAAAGCAAATACCTGTGACTGGTGTCCTCATGTCTATCCCAGAGTGGAATTTACGACCTCTAAAGGATTTCTAATCTAAGAGGATTTGTGGGAACTTTGCTGAGCTCCCACACCCAGTGAGGCCTGTGGCAATGCTCTGCTGCTGAGGGACCTCTGAGATGGGGTTTGCCATGCTGAACTGAGCTCTCGCCATTCCCACAGGAAATAATTTCATTCCCATTACTGACACTGACAGCACAGCTCTAGGAAATTATTCCTTTTGGGATTGCAGCTATGGGAGGGAAGAACTGTAAGTACCCATCTCTGAAGGAAGCAGTGGATTGGTGTGCTCCTCACATTCCCTATCGGCAGCCAGCCTCCCTCCCAGTGCCCAGTCTCCAGGGAAACCTGAGGGCTGAATTCGCTGAACCCTTGCCATGCAGTGCTGCTTTCACTCCTGCTGGAGCGTCTCTCGTCACACAGATGTACAGGAGTGAAAAGAAAACTACAGAAATTCCTAGTACTAGAACCAGAGGAAAATACTCAATCACAGAGTCACACTTTTGTCACTGTCTGGTGGTAAAGCCCCTTTACCTTCTGGCCAAGACTTTCCACAGCATGTGGGAGTAAACAAGTCTGGAGATGCTGATTCATGTATTCCCCACATATGTCTTTTCCCATCAAGCTGAGCTCTGAACAAAACATCTGTGAGAGAATTTTTGTTTCGAGAAGTGTGAAAGAACATAAAAAAGCAGTGATTTTTTTATTGCCAATGTGTGAAGGAAACAGATCTCAAGCTCCTCTCCTTTTCTAATATACTGCTAGTCAGTGGTCTGAAATAATATGTGTATATTACCCAAGCCAGAACTCAAGTTTTGAGAGATCTGATGACTGTGTTGATAAGTCAAGATTCATGTTCTCCCATGTTTGGCTGACAGGTTCATCCAAGAAGCCTCTCCCCCTCCAGTGTTTGTTACTATCTGAGGAAATAAAAGGACTTGGAAAAAAATTACAGTATTCTTGTCTGAAATGTCTTTATAATGAGGCAGCAGAGGATGTGAGAAAATTTAAGATTTTTGCTAGTCTAGTCATTTATTTAAAATCAGTGATGACAGGCCCAGTACGGTATAGAAAAAGACACCAATTAAATATTACTCATTTGTACTTGAGTTTTAAATGCTGAAGTTTCATAAAGTTTGCACAGCCACTCAGACAAATAAGTAATAAAAATCCTAGGGATGCCGGTCTATGGAGCAAGCCCTACTAAAGTAACATTCTTGCCTTATTTGTCCTGATACTTCTTGCAGAACCGAGTATCTTTGTGGGTGGGATGCTGAAAGTCTGATACCCTGGGTCCATAATGAGTCTTGAAAGGTCTAACGATTTCTGTGGAATCATTGATTTTTGGTGGTGGTGGTGGTTTTTTACCCCAAACCGAAAAGATTTTAACAGGTGTGCTGTCAGATATAATTGCTTCATGAGAATGAGCAGCCATCAGGCTGTATCTTCAAGTGGAAAAATAGTTTCTAAAGGATCACACTCTAAGCTCTTTCAATGAACTGTTTGTCTCAGGAAAGATCCTTGCTAGTGAACTTTCATAAAGTTGAAACCATGAGGATAAAAATGGTTCTTTCTACCTAATTCCAAATAAAACCCTCTAAATAAAACCTCTAAATGGGAGACTGGTCGAAGAACTGGTATCTTGGTTGAGGAAGAACATTTAGGCTGACGACTGGCACAGGGGCAGTAGTGTATTCTGGTGTCTCAGGCCTTTCAGGAGTCCAGAGAAGAGCAGATTGAATGGTTTCCTATGTGGATTCTGGTGAGCACATGGGAAAACAGATTCCACTCTTCTCAAAGCTCTCCCTGAAGCCAGGCAGTAGAAGGTACATCCTCCAAGCTACTAGGAAATTACAATATTTCAAAGACAAATTTAAAAAAAAAAAAAAAAAATCCCCAAAAAAATCCCAAGAAAATTTGATTCAAACAAATAATACCGTATTTTTACTTAATCAATAAATACCAGAATTGAAGCAAACTTTTCTGGTACACCTTCATCAAGTGTGGATTACTCATAAGGTCAAACATTTGCAAAGGAGGTTGTTTTGAAACCTTGGATTACTGCAGAAGCATAGCCTTATCTAAATTAGTTCTGCCCACACTCTCAGCCAATAAATTTCTCCACCTGTTTACATATTGATTTTTTCCCATCTTTTATTTATTTCAGCTTCGAAAAGAAAAAAGTCTGTTAAGCAGCTAACAGGAAGTATGTGTTCAGAAAGGGTTGGGGTTTTTTTGCTGTCAAATGTCTCTTGAGCTGGATCACCTTACAAATGTAAATTAAAAGGTTTAAAATGTTGTGACCCAGTGTAGAATTCTAATTTGACTTATGCAACACATTTTCTCATTCAAAACACAACGTATTATTTCGGTGTTGTAACACCCTGCTGATCTGGATCAGCACCCATCAGCTCTCTTCTGGGATGTAGAAGAAGAACTGCCTGAAGGATCTTTATTCTATTTTTCTAATCCATTCACTTTGCTTCCCTTTTTCTGAAACGAATAAAGCAGTGGAACACACACTTAGCAGCCCCACGGACATCCACAGGTAAGTGTGAGAGTTAATAATCAACAGCAGCTTGTGAGATTTCACAGACAGATAATTAAACATTCTATGTTTAACTCTTCATGTTCTCTCTGGTTTAAGATGTGGACAGATTTGCGTTCCTGTGACACTCATGGCCGGGGCACTTAACCTCTGATACCACAATGGAACAGTTCTGCTCCTTGATGCTTCTCAGATGCTCACAAATTACCTCGACTGATTTCACCTTGAGCATTTGATCTCATCCAAAGGTGTGGCTTTTCTGAGAGATCAGCAGTGTTATACAATCAAATGAATGCTTAGATAATACTCAGTTGGTCTTTATGAGCTCATTTACAGCAATTTGTGATTAGTTTTCATTCCTGATGAAGCTGTTGTCTCACAGAGGTTTTCAGAACCAACAGAATTTGAGCATTTACTGGTCCTTGGAGAATCAGTTCTCCTGAACCAGCTCTGGAGAACCAGTTGGGAGACCCACACCTGCCTGAAAGGGGAAGGCAGACAATTCTTAGCGTGGAATCGATGCACGCTGGGCAAATTTCTGCTTAGAAGCAAGTGCTGAGAGAGCTGTGCAGCAACAGGAGCGCAGCCAGCACCTCTGGTTCCTTGGGAAAGGCAAAACCCTTCAGCACAGCCACCTACACAATCCTATTGTGCTCTCACTTCTGAGTGCACGAATTTAGGCAGAAGTACTGCATGCCGGTACAGCGTGGTCCATGGCTGAGGTACAGCAACTTTAGTATGCGAGTACATAAAACATCAATTCCAAAAATAAGGGCATGAATGAATTAATGAATAAAGGACAAAGCTTACCTAGGAACAGACACCTTCCAGACATAAGAAAAGATGCAGATACCATTCAAAAAAAATTATCCCACCCCAAATCTCACAGAGTGGCTGCTGTGTGCTGGTTTTGACCGACCTACTCAACACCAGTGTTGTGTCCAAATATCCTATCTTTGAGGATTCCCTCGTAGATTCAGAGAAACAGGTTAGCTTAGAGACCTGCATTTAATTTAACCCACTGCTCTACTGGTTCGGCTCCGAGGTAAATTGTATGGTTTTGTTTTCTCATATTCAATAAACATTTTCAACGACCTGTGTAGTTTTAGGACTTCGCAAATGGTGGCAAATGCATTAATTGTAAGAGAGAGAAAGAGAAACCCTTCCAGTTGTCTTCCACTAGCTTGTGTACAAAAATTACGAGAAACTAGAATAACTTTATAGCCTGCAGGTGTCTTTTGGAAGCACAGAAAGTTGTCTAAAATTGACTTTACATTGTATCACTGATTGCAAGGCTCTGGCTAATAAGTTCTGCTATGGCTTTAATTCATGGGCCTGATAAGGCTCATTGGTTGTCACAGAGCTCTGAAGTGCTGCTTCAAGGTGTTTTCTGGGTAGAGATTTCATTTCAGACAGGACAAGATCAAGGATCAAGAACCGTAGGTCAAAGCATTTAAGCCACTGAATAACGAAGTCAGAGCAGCAGCATCTTACACCTGCAATGAATATCATTACTGGCTACAATAGAGAAATAGTCAGCAAAGAGCTCTCTGAGCTGAGTTCCCTGTTGTATTAGCAATTGGATCAGGCTATGGTATCATACCTGCCTTTTAGGATGACTGAACTATCCAGCAGCAAGCTTATTGTTTTTGGTCTAGTGCCCACTGCTCCGGCACATCACATCACCCTTCTGCTCTGAGGGCTGAGTGTTCACTGTGCTTTGAGACAACGGCTTTTGTTTCGAACTAGAGCAGGCTGCAGGTACACACCCAGCCTCCCGGGGTACCCCAGCTGACATCCTGGAACTCACCTGTAAGTCTGAGACCAATGCCCTCCTTCAGAGCTGATTTCTAACACATGACCAAGTCATTGCAGTAATTCCCTGCCTTCTCTGTTGGGATTTGTTCAGAGTTTTCTTCTACCTTGACTGTATTTCCACCTCATCAGCTATCCTGTTTTGTTCTCAGGTTCAGTAATCTTCTCTCTTACTGAAAACAGGCGTTTTATTTTGGGGCCATGAGTAACACCTGCAGCCCCCTCCTCTTTTCTGTATATATCTCTGACAACGTTTTTGCTCTTCTTTAGCCACACTGGTGTCCAGACCAATGTGATGAAGTAATTATCACCTTGTCCTGACTTGTTGTGCTGCAGCCTTATTTCCTGGTTAGATTCTTCTGCATTACTTTAACTCGTAACTCCTGACTTCTATTTCAGTGATTTCATAACCCTTTTGAACACACAGCCCTTTGCCTTGAAGGCTTTTTCTGTTGTTCCTAAAATAAACTCCAGATGACTTTTCCACCTGTAACTTGAGGACACTGCTAGTATTTAAATGCTTTAGAGTAGCTGACACCTTTTCAAAGCTTTTTTGAACTCAAGAGCCTTAATACAATCGGCAGTGCCCCTAGGATTTTTAATCATTCTTCTGTTCCCCAAGAGTGATGCCACAGAGCCCCAGCTGCTTAGCCCTACCATAACAGAGCAATCCCAAAGAGTCCTCAAACATCCTTCTTAATCCTCTTAATTTGTTGTTCTTAACACATGACTAAGGGAGGCACTTGGCTGTGTCCAGGCACATCCACCACTGCACAAGCTGAGGTGTTTCTGCAACACGAAATTCCCTTCTCAGCTCCCTGAAAGCTTTTCTGCCATTTCCACTCTGTCTTCCCAGCTATCAGCCAGCCCATTTTCTCCTCAGTCAGCTCTTACAATGGCCCCTAAAATATTTTCCTCTTGTCCTAAAATACTTTGCTCCTGCCTCTGAGCTGCCAGCTCACCAAATGCCCATCTCCCACAGAGGCTGACCCTGCTCCCAGTCATCCCTGTTTATGTGCTGCCTTGGTGAGGACAGCAGGGCAGCCCCATTTTGAGGTCCTTTTCTCAGCTCTCTAGTTCAGGGTTTCCAATTCAATCATATTTGTTTACAGAACTATTTTTATCCTTCTGTTTTAATTCTCCTTAACTTGTGCAGTTGACAACAATTTTAGTGTAGTTTGTACCTGAAAACTACTTTACCATTCTCTCCCTAAGCAGTTTGAGTCCAGAAGTGTCCATTTCAGCCACGCTTTACCATCTGGCTTCCATCCCATTGCAAGCATTTTCTGTTTCTCCTGATTTGCACAGGTCCATCAGTTTTGAAATTGCCATTAAAACCTTTATTCCACCGTGGGTTTTTGCCATCCTAGATACCACCCTCAGGTTCTGCCCCGGGAGCTCCCGTTTCTCCACTTTTCCCCACGTTCCTGTCACTAACACGATTGGCAATGCAGTGCTGGCTCATTAATCCCACCCATTCTCTTTTCAGTCCTCGAGACTACACTTTCACCAGCTGCATCCCTCATCTTACCACAGTTCTCACTAGTTTTGTCACCTCACTCCTCATTGTCTACCATACTCTCCCTTATTTCTGCTTTTTTTTTCCCATTTGCCTGTGTATTGAAAAAAAAAAACCAAACTGGAAGGCATTAATGCTTCAGGCACAACTAATATGGAAGTCCCCTCTCACATCATCTATCCTGCTTGCTGTACTCAGGAGGTTAAATATGGGCTTCAGGTGGCAACAAAAGTAACACATGATTCAAAAATTCAGCAGTGCTTTGCCGCTATTTTACATGCTCCTCTCTAAAAGGAGGTGTCCTAATTAGAATAAATTAAGTCTACTTATTTTTTTTTTAATAATAAAGTGTATTTTTGACAGCAATAGTAAAACTACTTGTTACATTTTTTTTGTGTGACTCATTTTAAACATACATTTTACAGCCACTGCCAGGGCCAATGTTAATTGTGCCTTGCACTATATCTTGAACTCTCCTTGAAGCAGTGCAAGTGTTTAAGTAGGCTAGATTTTCTTTTTAACTTGCCTTCTAGCTTCAAAAAACTGTAATAAGGTCACCTAAAAGAGACAAAGAGGTGTGTGGAACTTTTCTCTCTCATGCTTTTTGAAAGAGATGATTAAATTTCCTTTCCTTCCTGCTATTTCTTCTACCACAAAATACATGCAAGTGTTGTAACTCTTTTCTACCTTGTCTCAAAAATAGAAGCTGTCACACATCTGCAGTAGAGCACAAGTAACGTGAGATGGACACAGAGGCCAAGATCCACGAGGCCTGATGATTTGCTGTTTAAATCATGATGAAATCAATTGTTACCAAAAAAAAAAAAAAAATTATGAGCATTTCGAAGGAAATTGGTATCTGTAGATTGAGGAGAGCTGTAAAACACAATTTCAGAAATTATATAGTGCTAAACCAAAAACTGCTGAGGCAACTCCCCGTGATTTTTGAAGCTCTTGGTGAGATTTCTACGCTCACATGAACTTTGAAAGAAAAACTGGAACATTAAATATTTGTTCTGGAACGTCTTCAGAGACTACAGCTGAGAAAGGTTTGTCTGTGCCTATTATTGCTCTATTTAGAGATAAGCAGTGGGCACAAAAATACGCCCGTAAACCTTACCTTTAGCTGATTTCGAGATTTCTGGAAACGTATGTTACGATGACATTTCCATCCTTTGAGGAAGAACTAACGAAAGAAAAACAGAAAAGAAGTCAACTTTCTTAAACCAGTTTTCCTTTATAAAATCCCCCACTTTTCCAGGTGTGTTTCCTTTCAGCTGAGGCAGGTGACCCGCTGACACCCCTCGTTCTTCATGTTACTGGAAATTGCCAGTTGATAAAATCACCAAGTCAAGAAGACGGAGTAGGGACCCATTTTGCATGAGCAGAATGTGTTTTACCTTCCAAAGCCAACCAAATCATTATTTTCTCACAGTGACAGATTTTGTTGCTAATCCAAGTCATTTGCAGAAATGTAGAGATAAGTGGAAAAGCAAGTTACAGGGTTTTGGATAAGGACTTAAAAGACACGTTCCAAAGGTGTCAGATCTATTACTTGGAAAACACCTAGGCCAGATTAGAAATTTTCCACCTAAATTATTTTTCAAAGGTATACTGGGTTTTGACTGAACTCACTGAGCAGAACTGCTGAAATATTTGATACCAGTTCGAAATTCATCAGTGGTTTAATTACTGGGTAAAAATATGGAAGGGCTTCCTGGTTTATTCAAGAAATCCTGTCTGCAGGGATGCAGAAAAAAGAACTGTCTTTTTCCATTCTAACAACTGGAAAATCCTACGAAAGGTTAGAGATATTGCATCTTCATTTTTTATATATCCAAGCAAGCTGAACAAAATTAATTTACATAAGAGAGAAACTGTTTTGGTCCTAGGATGGTATCCCAAAAGACATTTTAATATAAAAAGGAATACATTTGGTACATCAACTGATTTTATTCTTTTTTTAAAGATGATGTGGGTATTGCCAGGAGCTATACCCCATTAAAAAATAGCAGCAAAAGCGTTAGTGATTGTCTGCATGTAACAACATTTTACCGTATCAGCCCTTTGCAGAGATTCAAACAAGTATTCATGTAATTGTCATTTTGCCCTTGTGTCAGAAATAGTCAAAATTTTGCTCAGCCTTTCCCAGCTCTTATTTTAATGCATTATGCAGCTTCTCTAGGAACAGAACCGTAGTTCAGCTCTGACAGTGTGAGTTCACACTGCAGGAAGGCTTCTGTGCCAGGGCTGCTTCAGCCACAGCACAGCGTTTTCCTCCCTGAAGACCTCGTATCTGTGAGCACAAATTGGATAGATAAACTCCTTACCATGGCCACGGCAGAACCTACAAATGCCTGGCAAGGACGGATTCCCTGCCACAACACACGCAAACCCCAGCCTCTCACAGCTGTTTTGTTACTTGGGAAATCTTTGGCACAGGGAACAGTCTGCATCTCACACTTCCCCAGGAAAGACAGACCTGGTTTAATTCCAGACAGGTTTTACATGTGAAGCAGGGACGTTTGATTTACACCACAAAATGTCCTGCGAGTGACAGCAGAATAAGAGGGAAGCAGCTTTCAGTGGCACAGTGCTGAGAGAGCGTGGAAGCCAGCCACTGGCTGCTTTCTACCAGCAAGAGGAGATATCTGGAAGGAAATGCAAGTGAACATGGATTCTTTATTAGGAAAGACAATTTAATTCAGGATCTATGGGTTATCTATTTACACCAGAGCGTGTATTTCATAAACCAGCTTGTTGCTTTGTGACCAATTACTCTGGGATTTTTATTAGTGCTGTTTTATAAGCACCGCAAAAGGAAAACATTTTAGAATTGAATTATACTCATCTCTTTCAGGCAACGTTTTTATTTAGAAATATATCTTAGCCTTTTCTACAGGGATTAGTTATAAAACAAAAAAATATTTTATGTACCTATTTAGGTGTGGATCAATAAAACTTATTTTCATGGCCATTGTGTTGATGCAGTAGTGACTGCTGAATTTGCCTCACTCTCTCTGCAATCCCTAACACTTAATTCAGAAAACTCCATCCTGCTGCAAACTGTAATGCTACACGTTTGGGACTGAAGTGGACACAGACAATACAGTGAACCCAATACACAGAAAGCTGTACTCTGAATGCTGGATTTGTTTGATTCAAAATCAAATTATCAAATAAAAAAGTGAAAGCACAATACTACAGCAGCTTCTCTCAAGACCTCTATTTAGAAAAGGTACAGTATTTCCCAAGTTGCTTTGTATCACGTTGGCCTCATCCTTAGTAACTATTCCAAATCATTCTGCAAAACAGAACAAAAAAAAAAAAATTGGTGTGGACAATGGGAATTTTTAATTCATTCAACCCCGCTTTACAAATTCAGTCACCAGTTTAGTGTCACAACCTTCAAACTAGCAGCAGAAGGGTACTGAGATCGGGCCTGCCCCATGGCAGACTTCTGAAGCTGCTAGGGAAGGTGTGAGCCGTGGGGAGATCTGTCAAGCCCCATGGAAATGCTTGTCTCTGTTTCCCATTGTGAGAGAGCAACTTGAGGATCAACATCTGAGAAGTTTAGAACTTTGATAAATGAGTGTCCAGTTAGGCACAAATGGAGCTCCTAGAACTGAGAAACATCAGAGTTAAGTTTGCACAAAATTAATGCTGCCCTCTGGGGAGGTCCGTGATAATTAGGCTGTTAATTAGTCCAAATAATCACTTTTCGGGACTTCTGGGGGATTCCACAACTGATTTAACAGCCTCCAACGGAGGAATGAGCTGTTCAGTACACTGTTAGCATCATTTTTTTGGCTATATTCAGCCCCAACTCCTGCTCACTTCTGCCATGCCATTCCCGTGGCTCCCACTGACACGGGCTGGGACAAGGGAGTGTCCCTGCAGTCACAGCCACTGCCCCCAGGCTGAAAGGGACACGGTCACTCACGCACCTTCATAAAAAACACTTGGCCCCTTTAACTGAGAGATACAAAAAACAACCGGAAAAACTGGGAAAATGCTGCCTTTTTGACTGCCATGGGTTTGGTTTGTGACTGACGACATTCTGCAAGAGCTTCCTTTTATCATTTCTCCTAAAAGCAGGAAGCAAATAAAAAAAAACTCCAAAAAACCTGCTCAGGTGGAACTATTTGCTCAACACCACATGGAACTCTACCTCCCTCCAGCCCCACTCCTACCTCCTCAAAAAGCTACACCTGCGTTCTACTCCCAGGGAAGGACAGCAGTGTCACTAGAAACCAGCACCCCACTCTTCCTGAAACAAGTAATTAAAAAATCACCTTTATAATGGACACTCACGTTGCTGTTGTACCATGAATGGTGAGAAACGACACAACCAAGATCCGGAGAAAATGGTTTATTTAATTAATTATAAATCGATTTTTATAACTTGGGTAGCCAGCATGGCACAAAGTCATTGGTCCTTTGACCCACCACCTCTCAGAATGATTGGTGGGGGCCATTTGCAAATATTTTCTTCAGAATACTAAAACAACTCTGCTGAATAACAGCAGGTGTGAGATAGAGAGTTAGTTTACAAAAAACCCGTAGCAGTGTTTTTCATAGCTTTCGTGAGAAACACAGAGTTCTCACAGAATGCTGCAGAAAACAGGAAAATTGCTCTGCTGAAGCTTTTCAGTGTCCACACACTCATAGCTTACTTTACCTACAGCTCTCACCACATACATCAAAACAGCTCCGTTTAAAGAGAAGAAAAGTAAACTCTTGGAAAAATTTGTACATTGCAGCAGTGATGAAGCAGATGTCACGGCCAGGGTACTGTAAATTTTAGTTAAGTAATAAAGGTGAGTGATACTAAAAAAAAAAAAAAAAGAGACACCAATAATAGCATCAGCAAAGGCAAAAGCAGCAGAAAAACCCCTGCAGCATCTCAACTTTCCTGCAAATGACTGTGCTAATAAAGGATGCTCAGAGAATAAAATGAGAGGCAATAGAACACTCAAGTCAGAAACATTTCTAAATATTCACTAATATGTTTCAAAAGTTTCCAGAAGATGCCAGTGGCTGTCAGAGCAGGGCAGATCTATTTGCATGTTTCTAGTGCAGAAGCAGTCATGTTCACGGCAGATGTTTGTCAGTCACACTTTACATGCCCCAAAAGAGATATATTGCCCAATTAAACAAAAAATTGCTCTTAGAGCAACTCTTGGTCACATCTGGCTAAGAGCAGCTGTGTTGGAACAAAGGCAGACAAGTTCCCATGTTATGTAAGAGGCATCAACCTCCCCTGAAACATCAAGATGGAAAATTCATTAAATTAATTGTGGTTTGGTTTCCTATTTCTTCTCCTTGGAAAGATATTATTTCACTTACCAAGCAAGAATTGTCTTCAGGTTGGTGTAGGGGTTTTTCCCTTCCTGATGTAGCTTAATGTAAGATGTAAGGACTGGATTATGAAAGGAAAATGAACATTTCAGCTGCCTAAAAAGGTGACAAAGGAAAGAAAAAAGCAACGAAGGTATGAAGCTAAAACTAGGACAGAGAAAGCAGCCGGGTAAAAAATGAATTTGATCATTACGTTTCCTAAAAAATTCAGAAAATAAGTTTTACTTAGCTGCTACTATTAAACTGAGAATGACAAGGAAGTGGTAGAGTTAAAAATGCAAGTCATAGTCCAATATTTATTTAAAACAGAGACTTCTGAGCATTGCACACACCAAGCCTCCATTTCTGCAGGGTGTGCACAGAGCAGGTCTCTGGAGTCAGGAATGCCAGGGCAAGCAAGTGATGCTTGAGGTGTTGTGGATTTCTCTGTTTACTGAAGAATTCATTAGAGAGGGGCTGAAACACTCAGAAGTTTTATTACAAAGTATGAAGCTCCGGCAGTCCTGGCTGTCTGGGCTAAACCAACCTCTCCACCTCTGACAGCCAAAGGACGAGAAAAAACTCAAAGCTTCTACCCCAGCTCCTCTCTCGGGCTTGCATATGAAAAATCTAGGATTGGAGGAGGAATAGGGACGACTTTTTTCCATCTCCCAGCTACCTAGTTTAACTGAATTCTTTCTATGCCATTTAGGAGAGGATTGGGATAGCTGTCTTCAAGTAATTGGTCTAACTGCTGGAAGTCCCCATCTCAAATGTAAAGTGGCTGTAAGATGGGTCATACCTTTGCATATTCTGAAGATTTAGGTTGGAAAAGAGTGCAAAATATCAGTTTATCTAACTAGAAGTCTGACAGCAGATGAGGGGGTCAAAAGACTGGTCAGAGAGGGTTCAGGGAGCGCCTCAAGGATTGCTTTAATTGACAGATGTATTCGGTTATGAAAATGCACAGTTTGCTTTTACCGACACACAGTTGTCTTTTCTCGCCATAAACAGCTACTTAAAAAGAGGTTGAATACGGCAGATGAACTCGTTAGTATTCGTTAATTAAATGCCTACAGTCACGTCATTTACCACATTTAAAAGTTTAGAAACACAAAGGCCAAACATAAAACTGATGGACAAGGCTAAGTCAGAGAACTGAAATCATAAAGTACAACAGAAACCGAGACTTCAGCCTTCACTGCTCAAGAGCTGCTTCGGGTTGTGGCCAGAAACAAGAAACCAGAGTGCCCTCTAACAGAGGGATGTGAGTCAGGGATTTCAAGAAGTCCCCACAAAATGCCTCCTTTCTTCCATAAACTTGCCATCAGCTGCTTCCTTCCTCCTACACTCATCGGCAAATCTCATCCCCTTAGTACAAAGAACAGAAATCTGTGCTTGTATTTTGCCTTTGGCTGGAATGAGAAAAACTCTCGATAGTAGAAACCCCCTAATTTTTAATCATTATAATTTGTAATTATTATGGCCACATGCTAACGTATCCCTAAACATCCAAATGAAAGAGAAATGATTTGAAAAAGACTGGAAGGCAGATGCCACCAGCCTAGCAGGTCAATGAAATCAGCTAGTAATTAAAGTTTTCTAAAGAACTCCTTCTTTCTGATTTCTTTTCAGCAACTTGAAAAGACAACACAGAGGGGGTCCTTCCTTTAAATGCAACGATATTCATCAAATCCATTTGTAAATATTAGTTCAGTTAAAACAACACATAAGATATAAAATGTAATTAAATTCTGTATAGATTTCACTTTCATGGAAGACTAAGAACAGCAAGGAAGAAATGATGTTATTCTGTTTCTAGAGCTCATAGGAACCACTAATGATTTCAAAAGCCCACAACTCATCAGCTGCAATTAAAACAACTGCAATGACAGTGACCCCAGCAGAAGACAAAATATAATTGCATAGGCAGCAAACAATACAGAGAGATGAAGTTGGAATACAGATATTGCTGATTTGCAGGATGCCTAAAAGAATAATTCTCCTGCTAGAGTATTTGTGAGTACCTCCTAACATGAAGGTACAGGAAGGATGGCTGGCCAGAAAACAGCAATTCCAATGCACTGCACATCTCAGATGGAGGATTTGACTTCTGCTTTGGAAAAAGACATCAGTGTAGACTGTTACTAGAGGGAAAGCAAACACAGCCCAGAAGCACACACCCTGCCAGCAGGTGAGCCATGTGCTGCACACAGCCAGCCCTGGGCTTTGGAACATCTCACATTTATTTGTTTATGGATTTACTACTTTTAGTAACAATTGGCAAGGACATGCTAGCTTCAACAGAACACCTCCCACTGGAAAAAACAGCCTTGTACAATTGTCTTAATTGTAGCCCTGATGTGCAGCTACTTTGATTAACTGGGGAGATAAGCAAAATTTTCAATATTAAAGGACAGAAGAGTTGATTTTTAAAAAAGTTTGTATGTCACCATCTGGCCATTACTCTAAGCAAAATCTCCTTTCCCATTTTCTCCCTCAAAATCTTTGCTTTCAGTATCATCATCTCGTGAAGGTCCAACATCCTCTCTTCACTTGGCTGACTAATCACAGCACAGACTTTGATGCTCTTAAGCATTATCTTTTCCATAGACTGGACAAGTTATCTGCATCTGCATCGTTCTCCTTTCCTCCTCCAGTCTCACGTTTGTAGCTTCTTTTCTCAGAGACCTGAGAGCATCACTGCTCCCTTCCCCAACGGGATGTTCAGACCACATGGGCATTTTCTCTTTTCCAGCTAGGCCTCCAGTGAAAATGACTGCTGTCTTTAATACACAAAAGAAAGAGCCAGAAAAGCCATACAAAATGGATACATCCCATTCAGGGTGTTATTCATGAACAAAGAAAATCGCCCAGTTAAACAGCTTTGTGCCCAAAAGAGCTTGAAAAAATGCCTGCTAAAAGTCACTGTCCCTTGTACCCGGCTGCTAAGCTGCCAGCACAATCATCCCCTCAGCAATTTCATTTAAAATGAGCCATGTTTGCAAAACCCTACTGTTCCAGCAAACTTGACTTATCCAACCAGAGCAGGTCAGCTGTCAGGGCTAGTCCTCCTTCGGGATGCAATATTGGGCAGCTCACAACTCAGATAGGACCTGTGATCCAAAACCAACCCTCCCTGATCCTCTGCTTTGTCCTGCAGCAGTAAGAGTTGAGCCCAGCTGAGCCGACCTGTTCGCAGGTAAACCTGACTTGATTAAAACATTCTCTTCATTCCATGTCTCCCCTCCTATTTACTTGCCATGTTTTCATAAGTGCCAGAGTGCACTGGCTTGTGCTGAAAGTGAAACTAGTGGGCACATTTAAAGCATAAAATATGAGAGAATAGCTAATGTTCAAATTTTTTTGTTTGTTTTGTTCTCCTTCTCTGTTAAATTTGATACTTCTCTTTCTAGTTTGGCCTGAATAATCCTTACTGCTGGTGGTAAACAAGGAAAGGAAAAAAACATCCAATCTTGTTTTAAAGATTCTACACTGGAAATTAGGAAATAAATAAAATCCAATAGTTATACATCATGGACATATGATATGAAAAATAGTGAGCGACAAACCATTTTCTGAGGACAGAACTAGACAATAGCGCAAGTCATACAAAGACTTCACCAAAAGAAATTCTGGGGAAGAAACAATGTATTTCTCCCTGCTGATATTTCTTGTGGTTTGGACCTTTGCTTGAATGTTGATCTTGCCATGTCAGACACTGTTATCACTGCAGTGAAAGCGGCTCAGGAAACAAATCTGGTCGCTACCTTATGAAATGTTTCTTCCCTGACACCTTTCTAAATAATCTAATAGCTGGATGTGTAAGTGGGTATTTTCAAAAGATGCTTCTAAATTCCTTACTCTCTAAAAGTTTTAAAATCTCAAACTAGACCAGAGAAACCGAAAGCTTTTCCTGGCACTTATAAACAATATTTTTCAAACAAGCCAAAGTTTCTGTAAGCAGAAAAAGAACTGATGAGTCAAACACCCATGAGATCCTCAATGGTCTTTGTTCTCCTAGTCTGTTTTATACAGCAGATGTACAGATACTGGAGGGATGAGCAGCAAAAAAAAACCCTAAAAGAGATAATCCCACAGTTCCTCAATACCTCAAGGCAGCTATGAAAAGCCACAACTAACACCTACTTCCATAAATACTTTTTTGTTTAAAGATAAATCCTGCAGTCTATCAGCAGGAAGGCAATCCCATTTTCAAGCCCGTGTTCTATTCAGCAGCAGCAAAGGAAAAGAAAAAAACCCAGAATCTTACGGTTAGGTTTTTCTTTACAAATCCAGGTCTCCGTTTGGGAGACACATTCCAGTTCCTACCCAGACAGCTGGTGCTCTGATGAAAGCTGAGAGGGGAACCGAGGGAATGAAAAAGGGGATAGCACAAGAAGAGGAGGGATATAATTGTGTCCATCCCCTGCCAGATGCTGTGCCAGAATCTGGCACTCTGCTGCTCAAGTTTAAAATTCTCCCTGCTTGGTGCTTAATGACACATCCTGGATATCCAGCACACAAAAGCATGAAAAAGTTCTCTTAGATTATAATGGTTACAAGGGAAAAATAAGAAAAGCTTGTGGCACACACCCAGGAAGACCATGGATTCTTTACCGGGTTTTGATCAAGAAAGAAGAAACACAAAGCAGAAAGACTCGGCTTCTTTAAAGCTGGCCATTTTGTCAGCTTTTGGCTGTAGCTGTATTTCCCAGTCAGGAACGACAACAGAAATTTTAGATAGTATTTATGTACTTACTTGCAGGAAAAGCCTCCATAGTTATTTGTATAATGAAAGAGATGTTGCTTTTAGATCCAATTAGATAAATTTATCCTGTGAATGAATGAACCTTCTAAACGCACAGTAAAAACAAAAAGTCTGATTATAGTGGCAGTATTTTAATCCATGAAGGAAAAAAAATACACAAGGTTCCTAATTGGAAAGAAAGTACATGTTTCTTGACTTTGCATTCGGAACACACACCTCCCCCCCCCCCCACCCTTTTTTTTTTTTACCTATGGAATCATTTTCCAGCTTAAAGAATTTATTGTGAAGGGAATTTTGGAGCAATTTGAGAAGCAAATGCAGTAAAGATTTCATTCAGTTATAGTTCTATCTAAAATGTTCCTATTTATTTGAGCTGGCTTCAGATCAGGGTTTTACACTGGGAAATACAGTGCTATGTGCTGTGAATGGAGGAGAACTGTGCTCAGGGTACATAAAGAAAGGTGGTACAGGACTGTGGAAATCTGCTGGCTTCTCCTTCTTCACTGAGGTGGATTACCCAGCTTCTTCCAGTG
This sequence comes from Rhagologus leucostigma, assembly GCA_013397725.1. Lineage (NCBI taxonomy): Eukaryota > Metazoa > Chordata > Aves > Passeriformes > Rhagologus > Rhagologus leucostigma. Next base: position 1,560,194 of record VZTD01001928.1, on the reverse strand, counting down.
TCAGGACGGGGTGTGTCTGTGCAGCCCCTCCCTGTCACACAGCCAGCACGTGTGCCAGCGCCAACGCTCCCCAAAAGCAGCAGCTTTACTGCACAGGTGGACAGCATCCTTTGCAGCTTGTGCTGTGCGTGGTGTCCGTATATTCGCCATGTGGCTCTTACCCTGCTGACCCGGGGGGTTCTGAGCAAGTCCCTGTCCTTTGGCCCAGAGGACCAGCACTCCCTGGAACAGCTGAAGTGTTTCTAAACTTCTGCAGAAATCCCCTGCTTCGTTTGTGACCCCAGTGCAGGACCCGGGTGGAAATCACCTGATAACGACCAAGAAACAGCCAGGCTCTCCTTAGTCATGTCCTGCTTGTCTGCATTGACCAAAGCTTCTTCCTAGATCCTAATTAATCTCATTTGATGGCTGACACTGAAGCAGGCCAAATGAGTTGTCTCTGAAGGGGAATTTGGGCTAACTGCACGGGAGCAGATAAGCAGTTTTCCAGCACTAGGTGAGGTAATTCCTACCCCAGGCCCCCAGTTTAACACCAGATCCCTCAATCCTGCTATGGCTATCGTGCTCTGTAACACTGTCACGTATTTTTGCTACAGATGCCTCCCCCCTTCCTTCCTCCTTCTCCTCTTTTTGTGAGAAGCTGCAGTGGTGTCCTAGAGTTCAAAGGACCTGCAGTGCCTTGGGCACACCCTTCCAAAGCAGCATTTACAATTCATCAGTGTGCCCTGCCCCAGCAATACACCCAATTTGAACCAAAGCTGCCTTGTTCAAAACATCTATCAGCTCAGCACTGTATAAAAGAGGAGGAAAAAAAAACTTCCTCCTGATACACCAGGTAGAAAGTAGGTAAAGAATGAGAGCAGCGAGCACAGCACTGGCATATTAAAACTCACAAAAGAGCAGACCTGGACAGCCCTGCTGTAGAGGCAATGTTGGTACAGGAACCTTTTGGTTTTCACAAGGCAGACACATTAAATACGAGAAGGAATATTGGCTTTCCTATTTGCCTTCGTAACAGCAAGAAACATCCTGAACGTGAGCCAGCTGCCTGGCACGATAGAACAGCTGGGTAAATTCTTTTGGCCTAGGAAGCTTTTACATTAAAAATTCTATTTAAATTGAGGGAAAATTTCGCATCAGTAAAGAAAATTTTGTATACCACTACCATTTCCAGGGCTCATTTCACTTCTGTGCCCTGGTTAATGTTGCAGTGACACTGGCACTAGCCAGAAAGGAAACACATCAGGCTGGCCAGTGCCCTGCTGGTGCTCCTTCAAGCATTTTGGCGGAGAGAGGAGGCTTCCAGCCACACTCCAGCATCACTGGCTGTGGATCAGCAGTGGGGCAGAGCTACACTGATTTTAGATTCATTCTAAAAGCTCACATCCAGCAGAACACTTAAGACACAGCTCTCGTTTAAAGCACAGGAGTAACTTTGCCCAGCAGAGCTCGGCACCAGAGGAGAGCCTGCCCGGGCCAGGGTAATCACGAAGGAACACCTCATTCCCTTTGATGTCCAGGGCAGGGTGTGCCTGCACCCCTGGTTTAGATGATAAAGGACCAAATCTACAGTTAATGATGAAGTAAGATTTTTCTTCTTTTTCTTCTGCAGCATCTCCAGATGGTCACCCAGTGTTACAAAGGCTATGTAACCTGTACTTTGTGTCACAACTTGGCCCTTCAAATCCTCCTTTCAGTGACTATTCTGAGTTTTATAGCACATCCTGTAGGTGAAAACCTCACAAACACGGCCTCATTAAGCTGCACGGCTCACATTTCAGGGTAGTTACTATTATCCTCACCTTAGAACCCAAGGACATAAAATTCACAGAGACAGTAAGACAGGCTGTAGAGCAAGTCACTGCCAGAGGCAAGACCCCCACACTGGTATTCTCCCCCAGCCCCCATGCTCACATGGATGGATGTGACATACAACAGCCTGAGCACACGTGTGGCTCCGCACGGGGGCCCCGCTCTGCAGGCACTGGGGGAACGTGAAATGTATGTTTATATACATTACTTCTCCCACTGAACTCAGCAGCATTGCAAGTTCAGGCAGAAAAATACATTTTAGGAAACAAGCGCATGTGGCATTTTCACCGGCTCAGAGAGCCAAAATTGCTCCATCAATTCATTTCGTATTTGGCAAGTGAGATAAAGGCTTTCATTCCCCTAAGCAGCCTCCCGAACACCCCCACTGCCTCCCAACACCCCTGTAGTTAACTCATCCTAAGAGCTTGGCTACTATCACAGCTAAAAACTTCCTTTGGAAACCTACAACATTCTTAGCACACTTCAAATCCCACCCACTCAACCGTAGCCTTGGCTGTGGACACAACCCTGCATTCATATCACACACACACACGCTCCCTGTCAGCATTTCCGACCAAGAAAGGACCCACAATGCAACAAGCAATAAAAATACCCTCTGAGCACTTTTCAGATTTTCTGTTTGCTTATATAATCACAGCTATTGTTTCTCTAGCTTTTCCCAAAAATATTTCATGTAATGTTAAATAATTATGAGAAAATCTCATTTTATTAGTACAAATTCATAATGAATTTATGACTAACTGGAAATATTTACCAAAGCAGTTGCCTGAACAAAAAGAAAGAAAAACAATCTGTTACAATTACAGCATTTCAAAATATTTGTTTCCTTAGCATTTTATTATAAAAGCCATATAAAGTAAATAATTTAATATCTTTTCTTAATTAAGCATTTTTAGAGTGATTTTTCAACAGAAGTTTATTTATTATACTAAGAAAAGTTGCAAATATTTAAATTTAATAGAAAATGCATGTCTTAGCTGATGAAACATTTTCAGTCCATTGTTTCATATTTGGACAATTCAAGAAAATAATTAATGCAGATGTACTTGCAGAACTCAGCACATGAAACGCAAATGAAGAGTGGGTTTAAGAATAGGTGGGAAATATTCCCCAGAATGGATGAAATGACCTAATGAAAGCCAGAAAACGAGCCATTAAGCCCCTCGCCTTTCCCACTGTATCTTTTTAGATTTGAGAAAATGTGCAGAACTTCCCTGATGGGCAGTAAAACCTTTCTAGGATCTTTACTGCTCTGGCTGACGCCTGATGAATTCTGACTGAAATTCCCCGCTCAGTGTATCCTCTGCCTTTTTTCCCCATTCCGAGACAACTGACTCCTCACGCTCCATACATCACACGGAGATACCTCGCCCGGGCTCGAGGTTGCCGAGTCAGATGTCTAACCACTGTGTGCCACAATAAATAACCGAGTGGGCCTGGCCTCAAGGTGCCAGTTCCACCCTTAGCGGGAAGCTAAGGGATAAAGGTAGGCAAAACAAAATATAATCCGAGCTCAGGTTCAATCCCCAGGCTCAGGTTTGATGGAATGTTTATTCAAGCAGCTGGAATAGCAAGCACACGCATAAAAGGCAGCATTTGCTGTTTATTGGAGCTGTCATTTCACACTAGCACAGTCCTGAACGCAGAACACTGCATGAGTCTCTCAAGCCAGAGTTGGCCTCACATCCCAGTTTCCACGTATGATGTAAGAGGTGCGCACTGCCTCAAACATCCGACACGTTTGCTTAAAAGGGTTGACCCAGACCAAGAAATGCATTCAGTGGAAATTGTTTCTTCTCTTGCCCTGGGCTTGATCCCTCCTCTGTTTGTATTCCCCATCTGTTTGTCCCCTACAGATGTAGCAGCCTTCGAGTCTTCTTTTCCAACCTGCTCCGCTTTTCACGCTTTTGAGATAAAGACATAGTGATAAAATGTTTTCCTTCTCCATTCTGCCAAGGTCTCAAGAGAATCTAAACACGCTGTCCTTTGGTGCAGTTATGGGAGCAGGTCCGACTTCCGCAGCGAACGTGAACCAAGAGCTGCAGCGTTGCTCTCATCGCCCACTCATGAGTTCAGGTAACTGATTAAATAATACCAGTTTCCCTTTCTATGAAGCAGATAAAAGCCACACAGGCCATTGTCACAGGCATGGTCTCAGACACTCCTTCCCCACAGGCTTTTGCCTGGCACAGCTGCCAGCCGAGCACGGCTTGGGCGGCGAGGTAAGCACGGTGGCAGCTCAGCTGAAGAGGAAAGGAGGTGAAAGTGCAGAAGACTTAGAAAGAAGCAAAGAAAGAAAACACAGGGAAGAAGAGCACCCCTTCCCCTATATGCCTCACAGCACACTCTCCCAACACAGAGTGGAGATCATCTTCTGGCCCCAGCGCTATCAGTGGGGCTGGAGGGACCCTCACTCCCCTACAAAAGGTTCTGGAGTGGAGTTCAGCTCGGAAATGTGCTTCGCCTTATCATCTCTCAACAGACACCTCTTTCAGAAAAATTAGGTGTTTCTTTAACACCCACAAGTGAGCTGTCAATTTACTTTCCACATGATTACACATACTTTCCACTCCAAATACAAAATAAGTAATAAATAAATAAACAAGAAACAACCCAGAACTGACAAACCCCTTCACTTCTCCTACTTCCTCGTTTTTTTTTCTGCTGGCATTTTGAGCTACTGCCTCTAAATGGTTTGTCCATGGTGTGTTTTCAAATGCTACAAGCAAGAATGGGTTTGAAAAACAAGGAAGTCGTACAGTTGGAAAGCTGAAGTGCAATCGGCATACCAATAAATGCCTTGATAGCAACTTCAATACAACTGCACTGATGTGTCTTGTTTGCAGAGCTTCTCTCTCTCACACTCTCATTTTTCAAAAAACCTTGGGCCCTGCACAGAGGATGAACCAGGAGTGGCCCCCAGTGTTACAGAAGAGGTGGTTAAAAGGGCAAAGACTGTGCAAAGCAATCGCTGATGCTGGAGATACCTTGACTGGTATTCTGGACTATGACTGTGTCTAATCCTCTTAAAACAGGGTAAATATCACCAGCCAAATGAGTGTTAAATACTATGCTCCCAAGGGATTATCCCTACTGACTCCTTTCCTTTTTTGTTGGATCACAGAAATGGCATCAGAAAGGAAAAAATCAAAAGTGGTCTCATCACTCTATAACAAATGTAGTGGGGAAAAGTTACATCTGCATTTCCAAAAGTTGTGGTTTTATTATACAAGCACAGAAATCTCCGTGAAATATTTTAATTGCACAGACATTTGAGCCTGCGACTCTGCCAGCTCATATCCCGGTTTTGCTGCTCTTGGCCAAGACAGGAGAGGAGCTGTTCTTGCCATCCACAGTTCATCCTAGGGGTAAGAGTTCCCCCACCGTGCTGCTTTGGGCGGCTGTGGGCAGCACAGAAACTGCAGCCACTTCTCTGTACACCTTCTGAAGCACAGCCCATACCAGATGTCCACACCATCCCAGCAGCTTGTTCCCTGTCACACAGCTCAGCCTCTCAGAAAAAGCACATCTGCTCCGGGTCAAGCAACATTGAGATTACCGGGGGATGCTCTAGCACGATGTCCCCTCTCCACAGCCGGGTAACTGCGATAAAGGAATTAACCAGCTCTTTCTATTTCTTCATAATTCTGCCTGGTACGATGCAGCTTTGGTGGCAGTGACAAATAACTGAACTCCAACCAGGCGTTCTTAGAGACAGAAAACTAGAGGGAAAGCAATGGCATTCTTTTTTCACTTGGAAAGAGAGAAGCAAGTCTAAAAGTTTGGACACAGACGCCCATCCCTTGCTGTAATCCAAGCCATAAATCCTTGGTCACGTATTCCTGTTGCCCAAACATTATGAGGTCAGCAAACGGAGCAGGCACGAGGAGATGGAATGTTCCCCAGGATGATGTTTGGTATAGAGCAGTGCTGCAAGGAGTTGAAAATTTGGCACTGGTGTTTTTGAGTAATGTTGTTTTCTTAAACAAAGGAGAATGAGTGAAGAGGACTTTTTCTATTAAAGGAAGAAAAAAAATGAAAAAAGAAAAAAAAGTCACTGAAAAGTATTGTATTCTCGGAGGGACAAAAAATATAGGTTTTCGCTCTGTGTGAGGCTGAGGTAGAGAAGGATTTAAACTGACCTGCAAATTTCCTGTTGTGTGACTGTGTTTTTTAATTCTGACTTTTAATGTTGCACCTTTTCTTTAAAAAGCAGCATTTCAGGAAAAAATATCTTCAAGAAAGACCTTGAAACCATAGGCAATTTGATCAAGCCCACAAGGATAAAGCCTAAGGCTTGACTCCCGAGCCCTGGTGAAACTAGCTGAAGTGTTTAAAGCTGTTCCCATACCCTGCTGACCTCCCTGCTCCTCGGCTGACCTCCCGCACGCCTGAAGAAAAGCAGCAGAAGCGAATGTGTGCAAACATCTCAGCCATTCCTACTCACGGGCTCTTTTACCAGTGTGATCTCACCTCTCTGGCCTAATTAGCCTGAAGAGTCAATGACAACATGCTTGCAATTATGCAGGAGCTGCTGCAGTCACTGCTGAGGTGCTGCATATGCTCCTCTCTACCGACCCTGCTACAAGACCTGGCAACCGCTTGCTACAGGGCAGGGAGAACACAGGGCTTGGGAGCAGATTGAGCTGCTTCAGCCAGATTCAGCAGAGCACTCAGGTCCTTGGCCCTTGTCTGAACCACATGTGTATGACAGATTACAACGTCGAGAGCAAGAGAAAAGACACAGGTTTCATCTGGAGGAGTAGGGGGAGATTTTGCAGAATGAAATTGTCTTTTGCCTTTTCACCGATTTGCTGGGCTTGCCAATCATTTAACTTTCTGAAGTGCACTGACCACTAATTGTTATTTGCTAGGAAGAGAGAGAATCCCAGAGTACGACTGGAGTCTCTGAGCTCCTTCACTCCAAACACGGCCCTTGCAGTGGTTTATTGCACTGACAGGACAAAGTAAGCGCATAGTGAGGCCGAGCATCTTCCTCCCCTATAAGCACCACTTCATAAAGGCAACTTTTACATGTAGGCAAATCCTTGCTGTCCACTAAGAGTGGCAAATTGCACCCTGACCCAGTACACTGTCCCCTACGGTCCCTGCAGGAGTCAGGTTCTGTTTAGGCGTTCGCCGAGGCAGAAGGCAAACGAGAGCACCTCTGCAGCCTGTAGGGGCTCAGCTGGGAGAGCGCAGCAGGAGGGAAAACGGGGATGTTCCGTAAGGCAGAAAGCCAGTCTGACTCCGTGACATCGGGCAGGGAAAGCTTAGGCACTGCCCCGGGTAGTTTTACCGGCTTTTCTAGAAGGAAATTTATGTAACCTGTACAGCTGTCTCAAGGATCAGAAATGCTGCTTAAATGACTTAGTGATTGCTTAGGCTAAGGGCTAAAGCTCCAAGCTTTTCTCTGAAGCATTGGCTCCTGCCTGGGTGCAGCACTGAAGTATACACCGTGATACTGGGCAACTGCTGCCCAGATGCAGTAAACAGAACTCTTCTTTCCACAGTTTATCGGCACAGAAAGTGTTTTCTCTACTTTAAATCCACAGGTGTCCTTCAGTTCCTTGGGGTTTAATGCCTCTGTTAGCATTAGATCAATCTTTTTCTTTACAATAGACCTTTCAACAATAACTCTATCTTCCTTAAGTTAAGGCTCAGAAAAATTGACAGATCGAGAGATACTGTGCTGGGTGAATGCTGAAACCAAAAGAAAAAAGGGCAGAAAATCTGTACCTGTATCCAGAACTAATTAGATCGGGAGGAACAATAGATTTTTTTTTTTTTCTTTTTTTTACTTTGGTGGATGAACATAAATTTTAAAAAAGGTTAGATCAAATGCAAACCACTTTATTTATTTTAACTGTTGGGAGTTTTAATTAAGAAAGACAGAAGCCTCTCACTATACTGTGATTTTGGTGCTATTCAATTTTCTGAAAGGTTTTGAGTTTTTTTCTTATTAGACCAGCTTTTAAGTGAAATTGGAACGCCTTATTGTGATTGGGAGACAATAAGATCTGTGCAAAAATGTGGAAACGAGAAATTCCTGCATTTCTGGAACACAATGCAAGTTTGAAAATAGCAAAGTAACTTTTAAAGATATTTTTGCTTTTCCCTGCTCAGTTTGGCCTAAATTCCTGAAGCTGTCACACAGCAGTTTTCCTTGGGTGAGCTGTAGCAGTAGGTTGGTTTCTCTCACTTTGCAGAGCTTTGAGCATGCCTAAAAGTAGTTCAGGGCCCACATTCTAACCTTGTCACAACCCTGACAAATCCTACTCTGTCCAAAATCAGTGGCTTTGATCCGCTTCAAAATGAACTGCTCATTCCATCCTTTTTCAGCCCCATTACCCATAATGCCCATCCTGTGGAGGACACACGATGAAAACCTAACCTCTTCTTTCCCAAGCTTTTTATTTTCTTGCTGGTTTCTCATTTTTTAATGTTCCTTCTGCTTCTGAGGGATCGTTTCCAGAAGTTTTCTGGGTCCCTGCTGATGACCAGGATTTGTACCTCTCCCAGTTCCTGGCCCTGTTTTGCTCTGTTCTGGTGGAAATCACGTTTCCACTGTTTGATTCAGTCTATGGCTTGGCCCCCACCTTTCACAGCTCACACTTCCAGTCTCGTGCATGCTCTACTGCACCCCTACTCTTCATTCCCTCTAATTATAGGCAATACTTCTAAAGTTTCAAAGGGGAAAACAGCATGCATTGCTCTGTACACAAACAAGGCAGGGGTTCCACATGGCATAAATCAAAGTGCGGGACTCGTAAAACCTCTCACCAGATTCCCACCAACCAGTGCTTCTGTCTCGGAAGTATTGTCCAAATATAATTTGAGGAGAAGCTGGCAAAAAAAATTCCTCAGAATTAAAATCCCCAGGGAAGCTGCATCGCTCCAGTGAGGTTCTGGCCTCTTTACAGGGTGCTGAGAGAGTTTCCCTAAGCAGCCCCACATCACTGGATTCATACGAAAGGGAATCATCTCAGTAAACCTTTTTCTCATAGGCTGGTTAGGGGATTATCAAATGCTTTTGTTTTTCCACAAAGAACTATTCCTGGTTCCCATCATGTGAACTATTTTACATGTAATCTGTTGTATTAATCAAGTCCCAAAGCCCTAAGTCAGCCTAACAATCTGATTTCCTTAAAACAAGTGTACATCATCATCATCCTTTATACAAGATAAGACCTCCGTGCCTTGTCTTGCCATTTCAGAGTTTCAGCTTTCAGCAGTACAGCCATTTTTGAGGCACATAAGTATTCTGTGCTCCTTGCTCTGCTTCGTTCAGGGCTCCAAGGGAACAGCACTTCGTTCCCTTTTTTTTTCCTCTTTTTTTAAAAAATTTTGTCCTTTTTCTGGAGAAGTGTTAAGGGGCCTGAAATCCCCCAAAAAAGGAAAAAAAGAGAAGAGGGGGAAAAAAAGACTTTTTCTGGAATTTTTCTTCAAAGCTTTTAGTGATCACAAAACTGCCTGGTTTTATCAGAAGTAACACAGCCTGAGAATGCTGGGGTTAAGGCCCAGAAGTCCCTGGGGAGGTCTGCTTATCAAAAGGTACAAAATATTAGCCTGACACCAAAGGAGGAGAGAGGAAAGGGAAAGAACATCAGGACTCGGGAAAATCAAACTCTGACACTCCATCAAGAGACCGCAGGTGTTCAAACCTCTCTCTCCAGGCTGTTATTTGAAAAAAGCCCCAAACCCAAAAAGCTCCTAATTCAGAGACCTAATTGGCTTTATTCAAGAAGACATGAAGAAAAGAAAGTAAAAAAGCAGAGAACAGATTTTTGGTATTGCTGATCTCTTGAAAAGAATCTCCAAGAAAGGGCCAGAAAGACAGAAAGCTCTCCATGGTAAAAATGCAGTTTATAAGATTATTTCTGAAACACTGCATTCACTGAAATTCACGGAAAGGGATGGCTGTGGCTGCTGAGTTCGAAATTAAAGATACATCTGGTCATGATTCATGAGTACCTACGTGCACATCACAGCATGGTTTTGCTTTGTGCACAGCCTGTCTTCTGGGGTAAATCACAAGGCAGACTGCCTTCCTCCTGATTCCCAAGAAAGATGAGGAATGATGTAGCCATGTTACTAGCAGCGAAATAAAACCTAAATGATCTCCAGGAAGTTTCCCAACAAGCAGAAGGTATCCCAAAGATGTTACTGGAGTAATTTTTGTTCTAGCTATTAGGAATCTTTATGCTCATAGGAAAAACTCAGATCAAATAAATCTTGACTATATCTTGCGTGAATCACTCAAACATGTTGAGATGGCCTTTCATGCTCAAGTGCTATTTTTCAGGATGATTTTATTCACTTCATAGCATTTGGTGTGAAACTTCATGCCACAGAGAATTTTTCCAAACAGCATTATTGTCACTTTGGGTTGACGATTTTGAAGCTTTCCTTTAAAAAGAGGAGGAAAGCATTTCATGTGATGATAAAGGAAATAAAGCACTTCTATTTGAGGCTAAGTGCAAATCAGTGACTATGTGGGTTATTAAAAAACATGCTGTCGATTTCTTGCAAACTCCTAGGAGGAACAAGCCTCACATCAGCTTGCTTTAAGTTTACTACTCACAGCCTTTCTCCTAAATTAAACTGCAGCTATACTTGAACACACTCCTGCTCAGAACACCAGTTACAAGCAGCATTCAGGACTACAGGTATTCATACAGGCCAGAGCAATTCTACACAAGAATTCCCAGTTCTTTCTCCAGGTTTTAACAAGTTTCAGATCCACCTAAACTTGAATCCTCACTGATATTTAGCTGAGACATCGTAGTCATTTCTTCATGCTATTGACCTGAATATCGACCTAAACTGATTTACACAAGGTTGTCTTTACCCTTGGGCAAATTTGCATGTTTTGAAATCTGTTGCAGACCCTGACAAGCCAGTATGGTTTTGGCCCAGCATAAGTAGAATAAGAAATAAAAATCACAAATACATTGTCATCAGTAATTCACATGTCACAAACACTTTTATCCATCCAATTTTACTTATAAACTCTACCCGAAATCAGGTTTACAATGGCTGTATTTAGCCAGCTGTCCCATAGGCATTGCTGGTGAGGTGACTCTGAGATTAACAGAGCTTTAATGACATTTAGAAGTTTCCTAGGATCTCTGTAGGGCTGCAGTGCTGACAGTCTTAGGCTGAGCACTCCCAGCAGTGCTGTTGGGGGCAGTGGGACAATGCAGTGACATGAGCAGTGTTGATATCATCGATATCATCTGGCCCTGGGTTATCTGGGCAATTACACTGGAGAGCTCTTCAACACAGCACTTCCATTTTCCCATAAGCTCTCTTTGGGCATTATTAACTTTTCGCTTTTTTTTACAATAATTAGTTGTCAGTGCCCCATTTCAAACAGAGTATTTATAAATACACCAATACTGCAAACTCTGCTGCCAAAGAAGTGGACATTCCCTTCATCTGCAGGGCATTCAGCCTGGGTTATTCGCCACGGTAGAATACTGCAAACCTGAAATACATCAGGAAACAAACACGACGCACGCATGCAAACCAGCGAGGAGTCACATCGTGGACGATTTGTCATCCCTTGTCAAGGGAAGCACAACCTGCTGATAGCATCATGCAGCCATGGCTCTGTTCCCACACTCATTAATACTGATCTCTGAGCTGCTGCATCACCCGGCAGGACCAACAGTGCCGGGCAGGCAGGGACCCACAGCTATGTTTCTTTAGAACCAGACTGAGATAGGGAAGGACAAGCAGCTGCTGACATCATATATAGTCCAAAGCTAGCCCTGAAAGGAGCATGTGTGTATTTTTAATTACCAGGTTCTACTGAGCAAAGGGAGATTGCTCAAATTCAGGACCAAAATTTTTTTTTGAGCTTTTAACTCCTGGAGTCGCAGCTTAGCAGAGGTGGGGTGGGTGGGTATTTGGTCAAAGAAGATTTGGGGTTTTTTTCTTGTTTCTGCAGTGGCTGGGAAAACGGGTTTGAAGAGGAACAGGAAACTGAGGGGATAAAGTAGAAATGCAAAACTGAATGACAAATATTTCCTGTGAATCCCAGCCTTTCCACAAAGCAGGAGGGCAGATTTTGTGCTAGGTGTGAAGCATATGAGAGCAACATGAAGGACAAAGGGGTTTTTAAGTCTGTTGTCAAATATACAGTGATCATCTGTCACTGAACAACAATGCAACCTGATGGTAGTTAGGACATCAATGAAGTAATTACCTTCATTCACACCAAAAGGTGACTGAATAGCGTGATGAACTAAAGTACTTTAACACAAAAGGAGGAGACACAGAGATCCATTCATGTTTCTGCCAGATAAAAGCATTGCATAAAGCTCTCTCTGTATCATTTGGATGTGTTCTTGGAGGTGCATCAGCACTCCCAGTTTTTCATGCCTGGATTAATCGATAGATGCTAATCACAGGACGCAAATTTCAGTTTAGCATTCTCAAATGAGGCCTTCAAAGTAATTCACATTTTTCTTATCTACCATATGATTAGAAGATTCCTTGCATTTTTCTTTGGGGTAACAGCAATGTGTAATTGCTGCACTTCAGTGAAATCAAAGAGCAGCTTTTAAAATGAGTGTAGTGTACACATCTGACAAAACCAAAAAGAATGTTACCTCAAGCCAAGCTGTTTGATTTTCCTTTCTCCTAGCTCACTTTGATTTTCCTTTCTCCTAGCTCACCAACACCAGATTGTCCTTAACCAGTACGTAAAGAGAAACAACCTTAAAATACCATCAAGAATATTTGCCGGCTCAAAATCTACTCATCCATCTCCGCTACCATAATGAAGATAACAAAGCAGGCTAATTATACTTAATTCCTCTACCTAAGGCATAATACTTTGGCTGAGCAGACTGGTAATAATTTAACAAGCTGTAATAAAAATCAGAGTATCTATCCACATGCATCTGTTATAGGGGCCCCTACATTAATGAAGACTTAGCACTTTATATTCTCACCACAACAAAGCCCAAATATATGTGTGTTCTAAAAGCCCCAATCTAAAGAGTAACACATTATGTTCATAAAATCAAAGAATGAGAAGAGGAGAATTGATGAGAGCCATAGCTCATTTAAAGTATTATCTTTGTGAGTTTTCACGTATTGATTTTGGCAGAAATAGGATCAAATGTTGCTGTCACTTACGATGCTAAGAAAGTGTTTAGGTAATGCCTGATTAGGTTTTAGTGTGCAAAACAAAATTGCCTGGTTATTCTGATGGTTATATCCTACCACAGCACAGATCTAATAAAAAAGAGAATGAGTAATATAGCAATAAAACAAGCTTCGTCAGGTCATTGTTTTGTCACTGAACCAGTGGTTTTTACAAAAACATCGAAGCCAAGGGCTCGGCACTTACCCTGCAACATTCAGTAGCTGCTGGCCTGCGTGGTCACAGAGAAAAAAAGTGCTTGAGCAAGTCTGGTCTTAGCGTCACTCTTATCTGTTTCGACCTATTTTACAATTTTGATCAATGAAGCTAAACTATACTTATGTACACTGAATTCACATTTCAGTGATGTTCAGAAATCATTTCTGTCCTTTAGGTTACTTGAGTTGAGCTCTGGATGAGACTGGAAGCTCTGAATGAAGTACTGCTTCAAACTTAGCTTAAAGACACAGAAACTGTTACCCTCAGCTCAGATTTCCTGTTGGAACCCTGGGTTTAGATAATTTTAATCTTTCAGGTCTCACAGGTAATGATTTTCAAAACCCCCCTGCGCTTTACCTGAGGCCCTGGGAAAGGCCTCCCAAGTTGTGGGGTAACGCTGAGATTGTTGCTGTGTAATTAAAGTTATGTCACTGGGTGGAATATGTAGAAACGTAGAGAATTTATGTTTATGGAATATAGTAATATATATGTTACAATGTGGAGGATTTTGGGTGTGGATTTTTACTTCTTCCTTTTTCTTTCTTCTTCACAAACCTGGGTGTTCTATTATTGGGTCAAAAGTCTCGCAGTGCGGACCATGAATAGTTCGCTATCGGGTTATAAGTAAAAACATACTACTTGGCAATTCATAACTGGGTAAATTGGGCTTTAAACTACCTTGAAAGTTACAGCTTAGGACTATTTCCTACGTTGGTAACTAAGAGGCACACTCGGTGCAGCTGTACCATTGATAAGAAAATAATAAACATCAAATTAGAAGACAAGCCTGGCATCCTCTGCACCTTTATCCAAACTCAGAGTAAAAGGACTCTCAAAACCAACAAAAAAACTAAGAGAGAAACCAAGAATTTCCCAAGCAGTTTCAAACACCACAACACTGAGAGATTTGTTTAAACCGAACACAAATTTTGTGAGAAAATACGAGCTAGAGAAATGCATGTCATTATGTCCAGTCATTACAGATGAGCTCTCTCTCTGCCCTGGAGAAACAGAGATGGGTTAGCAGTTCCCACTGGGGTCTTCATTTCCCAGGAATGGCTCCCATTTCCCAGTTCTCAGTGATATCCATAACCTGTCTTCATGAACAAACAGCCTGGAAAATGATAATTCAAAAAACACTGATTTAAAGAGGAGCAAACTGAAAACGGTGGCCAAACGCTGGATTTTAAGTTCTCAGCTCTCCTGTGGCACTGGCTTTAGCTCCAGTCCATAAGAGAGACAGGGAGTATTTTAGAAGCCCCTGTGCCAAACAGATCCCAAACACAGATGTCTGAGTCTCAGAGTGGCGCTCAGTCACAACTTTAGCTCGGGGCCACAACTGTGCTAACAGCTCTGTATTAATGAAGGGAAACTTTCCCAAAGATTAGCACCGCACTTCATCTTCTTTAATAAAATATGTTCTGGAATTATTCATCTGGCACATCATAAAATATCTGGTTTCCTTTAATTATTTTTTAAAATCCAATAGCCGACAATGAGTCTATGATTTGCAGTTTCTCTCTCATTTCTGTAATCACCCATACCGTGACTGAACAAATCTGAACTGGGAAAGGAAACCGTGTAAGGAAAACTGAGCAAATCCAAAAGAGACACCACCTCTGAGGCAAGAGTAAAGGTAAGAGAACAAATAAATGAGTGAGGGAATGGACTAGTTTGTACAGCTGCTTTAACTCACAGAACCAGGCCCAGACATCTCTGCACTGTTTTCAGTGACATTTTCTCTGGTTTCCTCTGTTGTCACACTTGGGGGTAACAGATACATGCAGGCAAACAGCAAGCATTTTGCTGGGTTTTTTTGCATCCAGGAACAGCCACTCCTGGAAAAGCACAGTTCCAGTGTGCTAAGATGCCTGTTCCAAACAGCTTGGTTCAGTATTGGACTCATACTGTACTTTCATACTATAGTTTCTCAAAGACACAGAAAACTGGGAAAACAAATTAACAACAAACCCAAGCTTTTGCAGATGTCTCTTTAGCTATTATCAGTCTCAGAACTTTGGAACCAGATTTTCTTTAGCAGTCACCCAGAGGACAATGCAGGGAACTGTTCTTCTACCACTTGCTTTTTCTCACCACTATTCAATAATGTTCCCCCACAGTACCAAGGATTGCTATTTTATACATAGCAATAGAGTAGGACCTGTGAAATAAAACACTTCTCCTGACTGCCAGCTGGTAGCACCCAACAGGTTGAGTAGGACCAATGGAGCTGGGCAAGCCCAGAGGATTGTGCTTCACAGGAAAATGGGAGCTGCACTGCCCAGTTCCTGCAGGCACACTCAGCCTTTCACCTCCATACGCAGCCCTACTAAATGCCTGCTCTGCCTGCCTTCCCGGCTGCTTTCCCGTGCTCCAGGCTCAGAAGTGGGTCCTCATCACATGGGCCATTTCCTGACCACTGTGCCTCTCTCTCCTCGTAGTTAGAGTCAACAGGCTTTTACCAGCAGGACAATTTAAGGGGTTGCGAAAACCCGCTTGCCATTCCTTCATGTTTGGTGCTACACTGACATCTTGTGGCCCCTAACCCTGGTGAGACTGTAAACAAGGCCAGCAGATTTCCAAATGTTTCAGCAAGCATGCAGTAACATCAAATTTGGGAAAGCAGCCTTGATTTCCCTCTCGGTTCCTATCTGTTTGAATTCATGTTCCAACGCTTTGTGTGTCCCACTTGGTAACAAACGTTTATGTGAAGTATCTCCAACTAAACAATAATCAAGTCAAAAGTAGTAATGAACAGACTGTGAAGCTAAACCAGAATCACAGCAGGTGAACCCCTTGTGCAGATGGAAGCTACTTCTCAGTCTGAGCAGAAAGCAGAGTCTACGGATACCCATTGCTTTCATATTCTGTTAGCAGGCGCTGTCCTCGGTTTTATAAATCTGAGGTTTTAAATTGCTCTCACAGTACCTACACCATTACTTCAGCTGTTATTCAAGAAAATTTCCAAGAAAAAAACCACATGGGTGATTTGGTACTATTTAGCCACCATAATTAATGATCAGTAGTAAAACAGAAGCAAGAAAACCTATTTGGAAACAATGCCAGTAGTTGTATCCACGTATTAAAGCTACCTGAGATTAAATCACATGCCCTTTAAGAGACAGGGCTGTCATACCGTCATAATACACCCAAACGGAGACTTTCCCTTTCTTTGCCTTTATCTTTATGGGGAGTGGAGAAATAAAACCAGACACCATCGAGTTGGGCATAACTCCTCAACCCTAAATAGGTTTTTATACAGCTACAAACGAAATACGAAAAGGCCTGGAGCTGAAATGCAGTATGGATGACACAGCAAGTAAAAGGGATTTTAGTACTGGAAAACATGACAGACCACACTTCAGTCCAGATCCACTCCTCTAAGCACTCATCCACCTCAGCTAAAACAGGATCTCTGGCGCTGCTGGGTAGGTCAGTGCAGAAACATATTCTTCTGTAGGACGACTGAAGCTTTTCCTTGGATGCACTGAGCTTTGGAGGCATTGATCTTTCCCGTCAGTAATTACTGTGTTCTCTAACTAGCTAGATTAAAAGCTACAAGCTGAAGTGTTTCAGAGAAGCATCTAGAACTAAGGTCCCATACCTTATTTATAAGCAAAGTACTGCAGCTAAAATCAATGGGGTACAATATCACAGCTGAAATAAATGGGATGAAATATCACAGCTGAAATAAATGGGATACTGAATTTTAGGATAAGGGAGAGGATCTTTACATGCATAGTCGAATAGCTAAATCCAAGGCAATCAATTTAATTCCATATTCCTATTACTATGCCAGGTCATGTTCATTTCATTATCTAGTAAATTATCAGTTTATAACATTAGACAGATCATCACAGAAGCAATGTGGGAGACACAGAAAGAGTCACAGGTGCTAAAAGGGCTTCCCTATGTGGAAAATAAAGGAAGATCTCACTGAAAAATCCAGCCTAAGGGATTCAGCTTCTTTTCTTAGAAAAATACTGAAAGAAAACAAAACATTTTGCGGATTCATCATTGGGTCTGATGAAACCACTGGCAAAAAGGGACATTGCAAGGGGACATCTTCCCCTCCTGCACACATCACTGGCTGTAGGAGGGTACGCATCCCTGCACAGGAGACTCCTGAGAGTGGGAGTAGAGGAAGAAGGTAAAGAGAGAGAGGACTGACTTGACTGATGGGCTCCAACTCAGAGCAAGTCCAGGACAGTGACAAGATTAGATTAGCTTAGATTGAGCCTGGTCCCCTTGCTACTATAGACAACAACCCATGAAATAAACTCTCCCCTAAACCAGTCACATTCCTCCCCAAAAGCTACAGTTTGTCTCCACCTTGTAAGACTTCCATCCTTTATGGATCAGAACTTGCTTGTCTGTTACAGCCTGTGTTTATTCACAGGCACCATACCTGCTCTTGGCTTCTGTGCCAGCACACTCCTTTTATCCATGCAGCTCTTGTCTTTCCTGATGTATTTATAGACAGTTTCCATATTGTCTCTCAGCCTTCATTAGGCTCAAGTGAGCAAAGCCTTTCTAACCTCCTCTCATCAGGGCTGTCAATGTAGCAGACTGTGCCTGTGATGCTTCAGAGCCCTCTGGTTTGCACTGTCGGTGATCAGAGTTCCAGGATCCCCGATGATCCCTCCTGACTGCTCCATACAGAGGTGGGAACACCTCACTCTCTGCACAGGCAACACTTGTCCCCACACAGGCAGAGGCATCACTCATCCTTCCTAAGGGCTGTACAGGACTGGCAAGCCCAGAGGGCCTCCTTTTCTTCAAGCTGTTTGTTTTCACTCTCTGTTTCATCCTGATCCTGTTATTCCAGACCTCAAGCTAACTCTGCATGCAGAAACGCCTTCTAAATAATTTTTTTTGTGTGTTCGCTACTTGTCCTGGGCAGACCTTTTCCTCTTGCAGGTACAGCAGCCTGTCACATCAGATCCCCCTTTGTCACAGGGAGCAGTGCAAACCTCTCTCACCACGGCAGCCAGGAAAGGCTTCCTGTTCCTGAGACACTGCACACCTAAGGCACGACTTCTTCCTGGTGAGCAATGCTACCACCAGCAAAAGCAACTCGGGCAAAGCAAGCGCGGCATCCTAAGTGACTGGGGTATTGCAATGACAAAATCAGTGAGAACATGCTGGATGCAAGCGTTTGGGTTTGAGTCAAATATCCCATACCCCAGATTTCTGTATCAAACAGAAAAACATGCTGTACTAATACTATCTTCTGGATTGAAAGCCTTTGAAGCAATCAGAAAAATGGGTAGTGATAAGTTGCCACACATCATATTAAAAGAAAAAGTGCCAAGGACTTCCCACACAAAGTTATTCATCATTGTGTTTTAGTTTTGTAGGAGAAATTTCATTTGAATTTGTTTTAAAAACAACTAAGTTGAAGATTAATTGTAACTAAAAGGTATTTTCTGGGAGAAATCTTCCATTGGCAGACATATCAGAAATCAGACTTTGATCTAGTATAGCTTTTTTAGCTATGATGCCTGTGATAGCCAGAAATAAGGGAAAGAAAATAAAATGTCAGGGGATTGGAGCATTTTCAAGGATGGAGTTGGAACCACTTCAACACTTCCAGAACTGGAAAGATGACTTCTTTTCCTTCACTTCTTCTGTGAGGTCAGCAGACTCTTGTGGGGATAAAACAAAAATGAATTTACTGAGCAACCGAGCATGGGATAAAGGTGGAAACTAGAACAAGACTTCAGATACACCAAAAAATTCGCTGTTATGCTGTCACACTCTGCTCCTTTTATAGTGCTCAGGAAACTCTGGCAAGCTACTCTGTTGGATACAGTCTTAACACAGAGAGAAGTTTCCAGAGAGAAGTTTCCAGCAGGTTCACGGCAGCCTGAAGCTGCCCTCTCCAGTGACACTCAGCCACAGGGAATGCCCTGGGAAGGTGTAAGCCCACTCCTTATCCCAAGCTGGAAGCCCTTGAAATCTGCCATCAGCAGACACGAGTTAGAACAAGCTCTCTTCTTGTTAGGTAGGAGCTATAAAGAAAAACGAGAATCTGAGAAGCAGATCTCACTCTGTTGGAGACATCCACTTCTCTTCCGCACTCCAGGAAAAAAGCAGACCAGTAAAACTGGCAGGGTGCATAAAAATGGCCCCAGTACTACACTAATTAAACAGGTTGTAGCAGGTGACAAAAGGATTGGTGGCAAAAGTTACAGGAAGAAAATAATTGGGCTTGATCTTCAAGTCTTACGTTGTCTGCAATACGGATTTAACAGCAATTCTGCTTTTTAAAAAGCTGCTGGACTGACACACGTTGAGATGCTGTTATCCGACACCCAAGTCAACACAGCATAGTCAGAGGCAAAGCCCACTCCAGTTACTCCCCCTTGCCCTCCCACCAGGGCCTGACCCAGGGGAGGTGAGCAATGCAGAAAGCAGACAGCTCTGCCTCCCACACAGCCAGCCCTTGGCCTGCCTCTGACACGTCCGTGGTGATGGGAGTCTGCCTGAAAATGTGAATTCTTGTCCCCGGGCCCGGATACTTGCAAAGAGAATACATTCTCCTAACGTGTGAAAGGAAGATGTAAAAAGAAAGACACACACACAAAAAAAAGGCCAAATAGTGAATCCCAGGCTCCCAAAGAAAAACGCGGTGGAGCCACAGCCATTAGAACTGCCCAGGTGAAGACAGGCACTTCCTTGGGAGGGACAGACTCCCAGCACGGGCTACAGCCAGAAGCAGACGAAGTGCAGTCTGACTGTGGGACTTCAAAGCTTTTCAGCTTTGTGACTGTCAAAAAAAGCCAGACTAAAAGAAGAGCCACAGCACGAGAATATTTGGAGTCACAGGGCCGCCAGCACTATCTGAAGTGCTACTGCTTGCAAACCTGTCCTCACTGGCCTGTTAGGAATAATGAACAGAAACAGCACTGAATGAACTCATTCGTCACATATATTTAAAAGCATCTCTCTATTATTTCGGAGGGAATTAAAAATATTTTGATGAGCACTGTGCCTGTTCAGAACCAGTTCAATGAAGGCAGAAAGAAATTACTGCAAATAGCCCTTGTGACTGGAGTAGGATGCTTTGGAGAAGCCATTTGCATGGCTTCACCCTTCAAAACAAAGCCTATAAAAAAGAGATCTAGCTGTGATTCTTTCACCCTGCTCAGTGTGATGTTCTGTGCCACAGTCCCTGGATCAGGAGTGTGAACCCTCATGTTATGTCTTAACAACACAACTGATGCCTAAAATATCTTTTCTGTAGTGGTCTATTCTAAAAACAATTTCTTTCAAAATTTTCCTTATAAACTTCTCTCCTGCAGAGATTTTTCTTATATTTGCATTACTTTTTTAGCTTAATGGAAGCAAACTTCTAGGAACATTTTTTGGTAATGCATCCATATCATTCTTACTGCATATTGTTTAGTGATGTCAAACTGTATCCTTACAGAACATGAACCATTTTCTAGTCTAACCTTATGTATGCTATTATAGCAAAACAGACATTTTAAATATAAGAAATCTCAACTGTGACATAAAACAGAGCCTCGGACTGAAAGGGAATATCAGTCTTTTTACTTTGAATCATCAGGATATTGGAAAGCTGATCCTAGACAGGTGACTAGTAGCATTTTCCAACTTTTTAAAAACTGAAAGTGGTATTTAGGCTGGTCCAGTGGCCTCCCTGCAGTTGTAAGATGATGTAATGAAGATGAATGCTATCTGCCAGCACTGTGTCCGGGGCAGCTCCCAGCCAGTGCTGCAACACACACGGTGCTCTGGGAAATACACCGTGAAGCAGCAGGCTGAATAGAAAGTAAGAGACCACAGCTACATTCCTTCAGAGTAAAAACGTGTAGGCATTTTATTTTACACGGAGAAAGCCCTGAGAGGTTTCTTCTGAAACGCTCTGCTCCAGCCGCAAGAGCTGCTTGGAGCAACCCACTCCACTCATGTCGTACACACCACTGCACAGCAGCACCCTCCCCTGTCCTGCTACGCAGCACAGAGCAGCCTCTCAGCACCTGAGCAGGACGATCATGCCATCTCTTCTTCTTTCATTTATTTATAATACATGCTGGAACAAGGCCAACTCCACGTCTTTTGGCTGCTGCTCTTTTACTCTCTTGAAGTGAAAATGGGCACATGCTGGGTGCACTCACTGTCACAAAACTATTAAAAAACCCTTTTATCTTCCTTTAATACAGATTAATTTGGTTTTCCTATTAATATTCCTACTATTTTGATTTGATAATATATTGATTCTAGTTGTTGCCCAGCTACCATAAAGATCCAAAGACTGACTGAGCTGGAAGAGAAAATATTTCTCCCCTTCCTTCTACAGCTGGATCTGCCGCCGGGAGGGTGGCGCAAGTGAGACAGGCTCTACCACTGTGCCTGCTGTCTCTGCCATGGATATTCAGCTACCACCCCTCTAGCTGGCAGCTTCTGGCACTCCTGAATAAACCAGGCCTAGCTAAAATAAGACAATACAACTTGTCACTCAGTCCATCAGTCACCTGGTTCCTGGCTGAGTTAGTATTTAATGTTTATTTTAGGAGAAGTTTATAGGATAAAATTGGGTAGAGGTAGCAAAGGATTGATTAGATCAAGCAATATTGACTTCTGCCACAGCCATTTTTTAATCAGAAAATAAGCTAGGATATGCCCTGAGCACCCTACATGGCTCCCTCAATTTTTTGTTTTGTTTCAGGGGGTTTTTATGGGTTTTTTTGTTTTGTGAGGATATTCTTTAATCTATAATAAGGGCAGTTAATTTTGGTTTTTTGAAAAAGGTTGACCACTGCCCTGATTCACAGACTCTCGTATTTCAAAGACCAGATTTAGCATAAATATCTTTAGCATTCCACACAAAACCACCAAGCGCTTTGTTTATGGAGGAAATTCTAACCAAAGCAGAAAACTTTACCATTTTTTTCATTGAAGCGCAAACGTTTCCATTTTATTCTTCAGATGTTTTCCACTTATTTCCTTTTCATACAGTCAGCCTAAGGAACCTCCTAATGACCATGCTGGACATTGTCTCAGACACAGCGACAAGGAGCTCAGGAGCTTTAGGTGGCTGTTGTACAGACATCAAAATCTGTGCTAACGACCAGAAACTCCCTGGGAGTCAGCAGAAGGAAAGAGATGTTTCAGAACAGAATTGACTTTCATAGAGATACTTCAGGAGAGAGGACACAGGCCCTGGAAGTGCTTATTTCTTCTTTCTGGTGGCTCTCAAGTGAGACTTTGATGAGTCTGTGTTTGGTCACCTAAATCCAGCCCCTACGGCACTAATCAAACCCACGGACTGTGGTGAAGGAAGAGAACTTGGGGAGTGCCAGAGGGGTTCTTAAGACTGAAAGACTACTCCTAGTTCCAAATGACTGCAGTGGATGAGAAAACATTATTTACCAGTTGTCGCTGTCGTACCCGGGCCGGAGATTAAAGAGGCGTCCAGAATTCAGGAGAACAGAATTATTTATTAATATACAGATGGGTTTTTGTATGTTACTTCGCTTAATGTTTGCTTGAATGGCAAAAAATTATTGGACCTCTGACCAACCACCCATCAGGGTGATTGGTCAGTCCACACAACACCCATTTCAAAATATTTTTCTCAAAATATCATAACAATCCTTTGGCAAAAACAGCAGGTGTAGAGATAGAGAAATAGTTTACAAAAACCCTTAACAGTATTTTTCATAGTTCATGTGAGAAACATAAAGTTCTCACAGAATGCAGCAGAAAGCTGAAAAATTCCTCTGCTAAAACCTTTCAGTGTCCACATTTACCTTCAAAAGAAAACTTTTCTACTGCCTGAATCTCATGTAGTCTGTCTCTGTGTTTTTCAACCCAGAGTAAGTATAGATTTTCAAAGCTAAAATTAATTTCCCTGGCACTAGCTATTCAGTGACTTACTCTAGAGTATTTTAGGATTAATCACCACTGTTTTCACATGATGTCAATATTCTGCAATGGAATATGTATGAGGGCAGCTTGACTCTTCTGGAAGTAGCTGCTTTGACTCAGAAAGTCTTAACGAGAGAACTAAATTGTTTAAAAAAGGAGGAAGAGGGAAGAAACCTTCTTTTAAAAGCTGCATAAGGTCATTAAAAAACTATACAGATTTTAACTTAGACCTGTTCCTAAAAGATCCATAAAGAAAATCAACCCATAGCAATTAATTTCATCATTTTCTTCTCGTCTTATTAATTAAATTACAGTTACGGCACAGAAAAATAAATTGTTCAAATCAGAATTGTACCTCAGCTGACTGTATCCCTACCAATTAAATGAGCAATGAACTTACTCTCTTGACTTCTGTCTCTTCTTCTTGCACCTTTGAGCCCATAAACCAACCAGCAGCAAATTTAGGGCTGTGGATCTTCGCCCCTTGAGCATATGCCCTGCACTTTGTTTTCTAGAACCTATGCAGCCTGCGGCACATCCTGTCAGGCTGTCTCAGGAAAACAAAACCAAAAAAGAAATCAGAACACCAATCAAACAAACAAGACCCCCAAAAGACCACCAACAACTTGCTTTTGAGTGACCAGATTGAGAGCCAGGAAAAATATCAAGAATGTGCATAAATGTCTGAATGAATCAATGCACTCATCTCTGTTTTTCCTCAGAGCTGGAGTGCAGCCATCACCTTCCACAGCTAAATATAGTGTCAGTAGGCAGCTCAGAACGATGCAAATCACCTTCTTTGGTTTTATTTAATGTCTCCTGAGTGAGGGACAATTCATTCTTTTGAGGTTACAGAAAATTAGTGGAATTATACCAGCAGAGAGGAGATAAGAATCCCAGAAAATTACAAAGGATTAAGTATCGTTAGTTTGAAAGAAAGCCACTTAAATTACTTTTTCCTCCAGCCTTTCTTACCCCTACAATTTTAAAGACGTGAAAAAAGTTCTCCCGGTCATTGACCACAAAACCCTTAGCCCCCTATTTCAGGATAATTCCTATTTCCTCTTTAAAGCAGTGATTTCTGTACAACTTCTGTGTGTTTGATTATACCCAAGGTCAGCAGCAAAGTCTAAAAAAGCTGTCAACGTACGGATAAAATCCCCAAACTTTGCTTTCTCCTTTGTAATCACCAAGGGCTCATCTCCACATCCAGTCAGCAAGATAATTGAATAACACGGGTGAGAGAACACAGCCCTGCCAAGCTTCTGGACTGACCTTGAACTCTTTGGTCAGCTCACCACGTACAGCACCTCTTTGTCTAAGTCCCTGAAGAATAAACTCCGAGCAAGCAGATCAATTTCCAGCCATCTTTCTCAAGCATTGCATAGAAAGATTCAACCATCTGAGCTACATATTGCAGCAAAACTGGCCCAGAACAACAAGAGTTTGAAGTCAGTATTGATGCTGAGTTTGTTGAATCTGAAGTCTGTCATCACCTAATGCCTGGATCTGTGTTGTACTAAGCATATATGATTATATACATATATATATATTTTTTTTTTTAAGATAGTACAATAGATGCATACCTCAGGCAACATGTTTTTCTGTGACCCAGTTCTCAGATTTGCTTTGTATTTCTCTAAAAGTGTTATGGGCCTACAGAGTAAACATCATTATGCTTTCACCCACTTTTCTCTGCCAAAATGGTGACTAATATAACTATTATGTACTCGTTTATTAAGTACGATTACACACAAGGTAGTTCATCATCCAGGAAGAAATTAGTAGCCACTTGTTTTCTCAGTACCGTGCATAGTGATGAGTCCATAGCTGTGGGTCATGCCAGTTGAGAGATGTGGTGCTCTCTGTTTCACACTGAGTGCTTCTCAGACACCCTCTACAATGGTTAACTTCAAGAACCAAAGGGATGTTGGAGAAAACAATGCAAGCATCTTATTCTAAGTGCTTTTTTATTTCTTTTTAACAAGAAATTGCATTATTTCCTGCCATCAGCCAGCTCAAGAAGCACAAGATTGTCTGTTGTCATTTGCTTGTGTTTGGGTTCCTCCCAGGACAGGGTGACAGCAAGGACTAGTAAGCCTGAGAACAGAAGCCTTATTATTTTTCAAAACATAACAATCAGAGTTCAAAAGGCGAGAGGCACTTTTAAAATACCCAGGCATAATCTGCGTGCTCCCCTTGAAAGCAAGATTTGTAATTAAAGCTGGCATTTCTGAGCAGCCTGCTAGTGCTGGTCATCTTGCTAACAAACAGAGGGGACATGCTTTGTGACACCGGCACACCATCCGTGGGGACGAGCCGCTGCCGCCCCTGCAGGAAGCGCACACCAGGGATGTGTGGATCTGAGATGGCCCAGAGGGAACACAGCTGAGAGATGTTTGGGAAACAAAATGGGCGTGTAGCCACAGCAGAGAAAGAGGAGATGAAGCAAGGGATGTTAAGATCACTGCTTTGCTTTCCCACAAGCTTTTCCCGTTATTTCGCCTTCTTTCCATTTCCTTCTACATAATGCAGAGCAGCAAATTTTATTTTATTTTATTTTTTAATATTCTGAAAGTGAGAACTTGGAAAGCAAGATAACAAAAGAGTGACAGACTTGAATATTCAGAGCAAAACCTCTGGATGGGAGATAGAAAATAATTTGGTTCTCCAAAACCCTGTAATAAGGAATTAAGTAGTAAAATGCATCTGATTGTTATGCAGGTCATTTTCTCAGATAGAAGGATGGAGCAAAACCAGCTCACTTCTCCTTTTTTTTTTTCTTTTTAATTTAAATGAGTTTTAAGTAGCACAGATATTATGGCTTTGGAGATCACAGACATATTTCAGGACTCACATTTTTATTACTCACACTGGGCTGTACGAAAAAGGATCTTGGGCAATCCAGTCACGTAAATTATTTCATGTTTTATTGAAAACCTCACCATCACCAGGAAAAGATCTTAAAACAGTCAAAAGGCATACACCATACAGAATCAAATTTATATACAGTTAATTGCTTTGAAGAAGGAAGAACGAGTCGAACCCATTGAGATTCAAAAGTGTGTTACCACTAAGTGTGTTAATCTGTTCCGCTTGGCTTCTCAGCTTGGCAAAGCCAATCAGCAGCCACAATTCCAGTCTTCTTGGAGAGGTTTTTTAGAACAGATTATAGCACTATACCTCATTTCAAGCATTTGTCTGCAAACAAGCAAGCACCACTGCAATTAACAGGGGTCAGATGGACTGAAAAGTGGGAATACCCCTGGGTACAGGAAACGCTTGCTAGAGAGTTCTGGTGGCAGCCTGTAACATGCTATGACTCACATCCATCTATCCCTTCTCATCTTCAAAGGGGAATAGAATAAAGGCAGGGTAGATGACGAGAAAATCCTTCTGTATTTGAAGAGAGATTTCTGCTAAAGCATTTCTTACCGAGGCCACATAACTAATTTATGCCGAATTAAAAGACAGATGAAGGCAAAACAGAGAGAAGACACTTCATAGTATGGAACATTTGCTTGGAAAGAGGTGATATGGTAAAGACAAGCATGAGGTTCTTCTGTCTTCAGTGAGATCTCTGAATTGTCACTATGACTGAGGAATGATGGATACTGTGGCAAACAAAAGCTGCGATGATGAGCGTGGACCTCACTGAAGGTAATCAGATCCCCCTTAAGAGCTTTCCCCGAAAGATCACTTTTGCACCACCAGGTTTCGGGAGGCAAATCAAATCCCTAAACAGAGTTTCAACAGAAGAAAAGGGAAGATACAGCATTTTGAAAGGGATGACATACAGCATACCCAGGGAAGATAAACAGCAGAAAAGCACAGGAACACAGATGGAAGAAAAAAATATCAGTGTTCAGATCTTAATAACAGATAATATTTCTGTGACAAGTAAAGTATTTCTGAAAAAGAAGCAGTTTAGATCCAGCCAGGAGGGATGCTCAGACACACGTTCATCTGCTGCTCCACCTGGTGAGCTGAAACAGGGAGCCAGCTCCTCCAGCAGCCAGGAGCACTGCCAGGCAGAGAAGGCAGAAATCACAGGGCTCCAGAGAGCAAAATCCTGCCTCTGTGCTTGCTCATAACCTATTAATCTGACAGAGATTCTGATTTAAACCCAACTCTGCTGAGAGCAATCCTCCACGGGTCCACTGGCATAAGGAGCCAGAGACAACTATAGTTGTAGCATGGCATAGTATAAATTGTCAGAAGCCGTAATAAATAACAACATCGGGAGATACAAATAAATGTAGTGATGGGGAATTAACACAGCTTTTCTAAAGACAAGCAGTGTCACAAAGATGTGTGGCAGTCTGGTTTTAAAGAGCCAGTGTACATCAAGAAATTTCAGTGATTTTATACGTCTACAGTTTGAAAAAAGTCCTCAACACTGAGCATTCCTGCTGCAAACAAGGGACAAAACCCCTACACAGACAACTGCGAGTTGTTATTCTGGGCTTCTGAACAAGGCGGAGCATGATTATACAGTCAACTCTCATGCTGTCAAAGGCTTGATGCTTTTTGTCCAACTTGCTTTTCTTAGTTATTACCATTTCCCCAGAACACCACACCCCTGAGGGACAAACTCATGTGAAGCAGTGGTGTACAGGAGAATCAAAACCCAGAGGATGCCTGCATTAGCACACCACACCTTCATTCTTTCACCCGAAGCAGGACTGCTTCCTATGGCTGATTGCCAATTTCATTTAAAAAAATCTCACCCAGTGTTACATCTCCTCTTGCCCCTGAAAGGCTCATTTCACCACTTATTAATGTCTTTCAAAAAGTTTTTCTGGTAGATCATCTCCCTGCTCTCTGTGATAAGACTTGTTGTACTAATTTCTCTTCCCCAGTGATGTTTATTCCCTCAAATATTTGCAGAACATTGCCAAGTCACCTTGCAATCACTGCTTGGAGCATTCCTATCTCATCTGCAGCCCTTCTGCACACAGCCAGCAAGTTCTTCCAGCCTCCTTTATCGTTCGTCTTGTTCATTCTATCAGTTCGTTTCTCTGACCTCTCCTCTCACTTTGTTTTATTAATTTCTCAGCACACCCCTGTGAGGTCAGTAGAGATGAGCAGCCTGCCTCCGTCCCTCCACGCAGTGCAATCAGCGTGAGACCACGGAGGAGCTGATTCCCTCGGTCCCACACGAGGGGCAGGACCGTGCCTGTGCAAGGCACCTCCTTCCAAGGGAATTAAATGGTGCGTTACAGCACTCAGCAGCACCTGCGCTCACATCCAGGTAGCTCTCCATGTCACTTCAGAGCCTGAGTGACCGCTGTGGGCACAGAGGTTTAGAACCATCCCCCAGTGTGGCTTCGGGGCAAGCCCAGTCCCAGCTGCCACTCTGGGGTGTGGACAGTGGCCCAGGATGGGACACTAAACTCATTCCCTTCATTGCTTTGCTTTCTTTCCTGTGCTCCTTGTGCTAGGTTGGGAGAGGTTACTGCACTTCCCCACACGCACTTTTCCCTGAACAAAGGTATTATTTATGGCTGAGTGGAAGATAATGGAGTTTTCTGTCTGTGTGGGTATGGCATACCCACTGCAGTGATTTTCCATTTCATTCATATGCTCTGTAGTCTCCCTCCTAGTCCTGCAAGAAAATAAAACACATCTGTATTGATAGATACACGTATAGCTGGGTTTTTGACAGACCTGGATGTTGCTGGCCTATATAAGATTACATTCATCCCAATTTATCAGAGTGGTGGTTACACATGCGTAGTGAGGAACTCTATTATCCTGTCTTTAATTTACTCTCAAGGAGTTCATCTCTCACAAAATCCATACCAGAGCCCCCTTTCTCAATTATTTTAGCCAGGGAGGGGAGAGGTCTTTATCTGATCTGATAATGGAGCTATTTGGCTCAGCCCAGCCATTAATCCATCTGACAGCTTTCCTATGAAAAAGCAGAATTTTCATCCTCCACTCCAATTTCTTTCATCATCCGCACTTTCTTTCTCCCAACCCTGGTTGGTGGTAATAATGAGAACTGTCTAGCAAAATATATAAATATGGCACATGTGTATAAATACAGATAAAGCAGGTGGCACAGGTGTGAGAAGAAGAGAATTCTGCCCTTACAAGAATTTTTAACTCAAGCATTTACTTGCCTTATGGAAACTTAAACCAGTCACCATAACTGAAAATATCCCAACACAAATTCCCAATTTTTTCAATAAACCAGCTCCTTATTTTGCTGTGTGTGGAGGGATTGTTTCCTTGGGGGAGTTGATTTTGTCTTATTCTGGTTTTGTGTAGGTCCCTATCACAGCAGTTCTCTGGTCCTTAAGAAAAATGCTGTATTGTAATTCCAAAGCAAGATTTACTCATTGTGATGATAGTCCAGGTATCACGGAGCAAATCTGGAAAAGAGACAAGCCTGCAATATGGATGTTGAGCTCTCCTGTCTGACCTGCTGCTCTGCAATTATCCTTAGCTGACAGCATCTGACAAGGCTTAGAGTTGGACAAGCAGAAATCTCCGTGGAGAAGGGGTTTTCGTGGTTGTTTTTCTTTTTAAGTAAGAAAAACTGATATATAAGGCAGCTGCCAAAATAATTTACATTTTGCCCAGTACTGATAAAATTCACTAAGTATTTTTATTTTAAAAATGCCAAACGTGTTAGATATTTAGCCACAATGTATTTTAAATAGAAATAATGTTTTGAAATTAATTCCAAATTCTCTGTTTCTTTTCAAAACTTTGGAAGCAGAAGATAATGTTTTTCAGGTCCAAAATAACATCTCATTTCCAAAGTCAGAGTAATTCTACCAATAAATGTAGGCTACACTCAGTCAAACACTCAGGCACTCTCACCAGGTACAACCTGGTTCCCTATTTTTACAGGTGGCAGTTCAGAAACATTTCAAACGAGGTCAGGAGAGGAAAAGAAAAAACGATTTTTCCCATAATAACATGCTGAGCAAAAGACAAACCAGAGTTTGTATTTTTCCTGCTTCTATATCTACATTTTAGCTCCGAAGTCACTTAAAGATAATTCCCATGCATGCAATTGAACACTTGCATTTTCATCACGCTACTTCAATTTCTTAGTTGAAAGTGAAAATATGAAAATGGAAAATATCTCAGCCGTGCTGGAGCATCTCCTCTAGGTTTTTGGGAGTCCTCTATTTTCTGGTTTGTTTTTATGTCGTGCGGTACCTCCAGATGATGAGACCCCACTGTGCCATAGATGAGTAAATGGCATAAACCAACCATACTTTGAGATACCTCAGTGGCTGTGCCTGAGTGTTTAAATAAACCACCCATTTCTACCTCCTGCCAAAACACCGCTGCTGCCCCTGGCATGTTCCCACCTCTACTGTCAATACAGTTCCCTAGAGGAGAAGTGGCTCACGATACAAGGCCAGAAACAGAAATGCAACTATAAACTGCAAAACTTCCCGAAGAGCCTGGATATTCTGTCACTGACGACTACGGTTTAGTCATTTTACATTTTCCAAGCCTTTTTATTTTTGAGGCATCCTTTTCTGCTTTGTGCCAGTTCTATAACGACAACAACAACAAGCTCCCATGGATTGCTTTTTTTTCAAAGATCCTCAACAACGATGTCTGTCTGCTCCCCACCACATTCTCAGCCATTTGAACTGACAGTCTCTCACGTCCTGCTGTTGACTGAGCTGCCCTGAAATTTTACCACACAATTTATACTGCTTCCTACGCAGGGCTTGAAGCCTCTACAGGTCTTGAAATGAGGATAGACTTGTGTTTTATAAGAGAGGCTAGATATCAATTTATCAGCAATTCTGTAAAGGCAAACATTTATGAAGATGAAAAATAAAGACACATTTTCAATAATGTCTCCTAGGCCCAGCAAACACTCACAGCAAATTCTGGTCCCTTGCAGGTTCATCTGCCCAGGTCTCTCTCATATATAATGTTTCTTCTGCACCCCTTTACTGGGAAAAGAACAACTGATGATGTGCAAAAAGAGGGACTTCCATTTGTTTATTTCTACAAACACACTGCCTAAGTGCATTTCAAACTGAAGGCAGCTCACAGAAATCATTGGTGGCATAAAAATGGAACTAAAAGGATTTACATGGCCTGGATAAATTTTAAACTACTTTAAACATTTCCCTGAAGTAAATTTTCTTCCTTCCACAGAGCAGTACTGAAAGAGGGAGACAAGAAAAAGCAGTTTAATTAACCATTCCAAGGAGTTTCCAGGACAAATTCTTAACTAGCTCCAAGATTTCCTACTTGTAACTCAATCCTCTGTCTGATTAAGCTTCTTTGGGTAAACATGTTTACATTTATGTAAAATCTGTTGAAATCAAATGATGAAAATTTGCCTTAAGAGTTCTTTTACAGCAGGACATGCTTCTTGCAGTACCTGTTTGTTTCTTCTTGGCCTTGGCAGGATATGTTTTCTAAGAACTGAGCCTTGCACACCCTGCTCGGCAAAATGGATGACTAGTGTCACCACTGGATCAGGAAAAGGAACGAAATGAAGATTTCTGAGAAAGCTTCAGTCTGTCAATGACTGATAGAGTCAGAGAGGTTACACCAGCGCCTGCAGGTCTCACATTCCCAGCTCCAGCAAGGGCTGTGTGGGCTATCCCTCTATAATACACATTTTATCTACCAGCAGCATTAATTTTTTTTGCCATAGTCCCCCAACTGGTCCACAGTCCTGAGAGAGTAAAAACAAACAACAAAACCCTAACTACTTAAATGCCAAAGTATTTGCAAGGCAAATATTTTAAAAGCAATTTAGATGTTCAGAAACGTTAAATCTGTATGCAAATGAGTTATAAACATTATTAGACTTTAAATGTGTTAGTTACGTATAAAACACTTCCTCTTTACATACTTACTGCTCTCTTTCAAGACTTTGTTCATCAGGCACCTATGCCCTGCAACAAACATATTTTTTTATACACTTAGCTCAAATTACATATAGCACTATCTGTTACGTAAATAGATTGCATGATGAGCAGGGATCGCAGCTAATAGTCCATAACAGATTTTGTCTTTAATCACTAAAGTAAATCCCTAGTTTACAGAAGAAAAACTAACAAAGAGGTGAAGATTGTGCCAGTGCCAGACTGTCCTGCTGTGATGCCCCTCACGTTGCCTCTCCACAAGGGCCAGAACAACTCTGAGCTTTCAAAGCTTATGGCACACTCCATTTGCTTTCCACTCTGTGGCCTGGACCCTGCAGCACTAAACTCACATCTAACATAAATGCTGCACCAACTACTACAACTGCCTGCAAGTTCTGTCAAGTATAAAACCTAAAATCAGGATTATTTTTCCTTTTCTCCCAGTCTGGAAATTCTTTTTGCTTCTTGGAAACGATTTCCTTCAAAAATCGCAACCACCGCAAGGGGACTTTTCTAATAGTTACCACGTTTCTGAGCTGCTGTATCACTCATCCTTCCTTTCTGCCTCCTCCCCTCACACTGTCTCCCCTTCCCATATCACGCATCATCAAATTTAGAGAATGGAAACCATTTCAGACACCAAATTATTGCTGAAGGTGAACAGGACATGAAAGTCAAGTACCACGCTCTGCCTGCCTTTTGGGATTCCTCATGAATCGCACTCTGTATTTTACTCATCAAAATGTCATGCTCAAAAAGTTACACAGCCTGAAGAATTGGGGAAACAACAGAAAGGACAGGGAAAGAAAAGGCTTGACCCTCGTGCTATTGCTCATGTTTGCCTATAAAAAAAATGGAAAAAGATTCCCGAGTCTGACAGCAATCACAGCCATCTTGACAGTGTCTAACACATGAATAATGTGTTGTCAGCTCAAAAAAAAGCCCAAACCTGCTTGTCTCCGAAGGCCATTTTACAGCTGGTGTATATATCTGACATAAGGAAAAGAGAGATTGCATCATCTCAGATATATGACACTCGCTGGGTATGCAGCTGCTTGCTGGAGTGACTTCCATGATAAACATGTCACTTCTGCAGAAGATTGATGGCAGCCAGAATTGTCATTTCTCTAATTCATTCTTCCCAGTCACTTTGTCCTCCTGGTTCCAACGTGCTTTGTGGACTGAGATTCAACACATCTATTGATTTCCTTACTGCATAAGGGTAAAAATATTTTTAAAGTTTCTGACTGAACTGGGTCCACAATACCTCAGTACTTTGATTTTTTCCATTTCAATAAGATGAATTAAAGCTGAGGAAAGAAAGATGGAGACATGTAAACTTTAGAGACAAAAGCCTGGTTTTGATCAAATAAAGTACCTTTGAGAACAGTAAGTCCTGTTAACATGCAGTTTAATACTACTTGGTTATAGCAGTATTTTGTTTGTTCTTGCCTTTAAACAGAAACATAACCCAGTCTGTGCATACCAATTTCTGCTCAGATGCCTGGGTGTAGTTAAAGTTTCTAACTGTCCCCGAATATAATCCTCATAACAGTACATAATCTTTACAAATGAAGAGATTTTTTTCATGGGGTTATAGATAATTTGGGTCAGTATAGCCCATTCTGGGCTATGAACATGTCAGAATATCTCCTATGATTGCTTTCATATGGAGTGACACTCAGTGCCTAGCAGGGAGACGTATCTGCTTCCTAATTTCTGCCTTTTCACTGGCCACGCCTGGTAAATACCCAATATATCGGATTGATTTAAGGTTGGTATTTAGAAAAAAAGAAACTAATAAAACACACATACACAGCTTTCTCCTTTTTTTGTGCTTCTCTGCTAGATCGGTGGAGCTCTGCTGCTCTGTTTACAACGTCGCTGACACTTCTATGGCACAAAACAGATTTTGCGGAACCCCACTTTCGTGTTTCTGGCTTCCCCGCAGGAGAAGGCAGCAGCACAGCCGGGGTGAGGAGAGGAGAGCTGGGCTGCTGCCTCCTCCTGAGCACAGGCCTGTCCTTGTGGCACTCTGTCCCAGCTGTGGCAGCAGCGTGGGGAGGGAGCAGGGACAGACTGCAGAGTGCCACACATTTAGCTCTGCAGCTCTCCACAGGCCGAGACGAAGTGCAGAGCAGCAGCTCTGCCCACAGGGGTGCCTTGTCAAGTCACATCAGTGCAGGGCTCTGGGCTGGACCTCCACCACTTATATAAAACACTGTCCATAAGACCTCCTGGCCAGTGCTACAGAACAAGAGCTGGATGCAGAGAGCTGACCACAGGTCCATTTCCTCCAGTACTGCGGGGGGGAGAGATGTAGTGCATCCTTCTGATCGCTCCCTGGCTTTCCCCAAGTCATTGCCAGAGCAAAACCCTCCTCTTTGCTGCATGCTAATAGGGAAAGCACTGGGTGTAAATTGCCAGTGTGACACAAAGGACGTCCTTTTCACTCTTTTCTTCCCGTTTTTCTTCCTGTGCTTGCCCCAGAGTGCAAGTCCTGTTTTCCTTTCCATGACAGTTACATCTGTCAAACCTGTCACATCTTGCATTTATTCGGGCTGGATGCAAAAGCTAAAGCAGGTGCTACAGATGCTGCCTTGATTAGCACAATGTGTTGATATTGTATCTTGATATTTCACAAAGGAAAGAGAGAGAATGAAAGATAAAAAAAGAAAGAGAGAACAGTGGCAGCATTAGATGAGACAAATGGCTTTAGAGTAACTTGTTCTGCTGTGATGGCTTCCATCAGACATGCCCAGCAAGGTAAAAGAGGCATTCTTTCAAACAGATGGTCTCAAAGTCTTTACAGCATTACAGCTCCGAGTAGCAGCATAGCTCACTGCCACACGCTGGGGAGGAACTGTGCCATGAAGGAGACACACTCAATTTACCTGCCTGCCTTAACAGCATCTGAACACCTGCTCTGCTGAGGTGTTAAACTACACCTGAGCAAAAGGCAGCTGCTGGAGGGACACAGCTGAGAGGACGGACAAGAAATAAAAGCCTTTTGTTAAGGCAATGAATTTGCATTCTGAGGACAGAGGAACAAACCACGTAATCTCTGTGACAAGGTTTATGCCACAGCGCAGCTTGTGGACAGTGTGCCATCAGATCCAGCCACCTTCTCTCCCTGAAAACATGATGGAGGCAGTCAGCACATGATGGAAATTCACACTGCAGAAAGCTGGTTACATCCAAAGTTCTGCAAATGGTATATTGGTTGTGTGCTGCTGCCATACAGAGCCAGGCTGTCAGGCACTTCTGGGGACATATATTGCATTTACTGGAGAGAAGCCTTTAGTCAGCACAGGAGACTCATTTCCAGCTGTCTAGACAGTAACTCTGAATTTGCAGCTTGCAGTAGGTCTGTCTGCTTCTCAAAAGATGGAGTAAATACAGCCCAGGTTTCTGTTGCCTGTATGTAAAATGCAGGTAACAAACTATAACACTATCTTTGCCTTTCTCTTTCTTGCCTACTAAACTTCTGGTGCTTTAGAAAGAAAAAGAAATGTCTCATCAAAAAGGGTTTTTATTTTAAATAGCCAGCTAGACCCCAGACCCTTTAGGTTCCTTTATGTAGAAGCAGAAATCAGTGCATCAGTTGGATATGGTTTGGGTTGGTGCAGAGTATCTTGAGACAGATCAGCTCTCCTGCATTAATGATTCTCTGATACCCTCAGCAGGCTTTGCTATCTCCAAAGGTTTATTTTGCTTAAAGAAGAGGCTACGCCTCTGTACCACTACATCAAAAATGAGCCTTCAAATCAGGTTCACTCCAGGCCGTGAAAATAGAAAAAATATTTTCCCTGAAATTTGCCTAAATTGGCATGTTGTTTTCCAGCTGCTGTCCCCTACTTGAGCGGAGCTGGCAGATTTATGCGTTCAGTATGTATTCGCTTAAACTACTTCTACCTAATGATAAAGGAAAATGTTAATTCATAAATAACCCCAGGCAGTGGCAGGCCTGAAATGTATACATTACTTACTTATATCTGTGTTCAGCAAGCTGAAAAATGACAGAGGGCCCCAGCAGTGCAACCAGGCAAAGCATAAAGCATTCAGCTGAGCAAGAGGAGAGGCCACACTGCGCTCCTCGAGCAGGCTGGGCTGGCAGGTCCTGGTGTATTCCTGCTGCAGATTAACCTGGCTTCGTGAGCTGCCAGGGCCTGAGTCACCAAAACAATGGAAACACAGCCTCCAACCACACCTGGGGGCACAGGGCTGCCACAGAGAACCTGGCAGGTTGTGGCCCCCGGATCAGACACTGCTAGGTGTTGCTTCTCGCCCAGCCACCACCTCAGGTATTTCCCCTGCTTTTCTGCTGCCGGAGACAGAATATATGATTTTCCACGGGGCAAGACATGCAGACACTTTAATAGATTGATTTTTCTTGTTCTTCCTTATGAAGGTAAATCCCAGAGCTGCTGGGCTGGGCCACTTCCAAGTTTTGCAGTCTGGGATTTCCACAGAAAGAGCTGACAATGCAAATGGCTCCAGCTAAGGTTTTTCCTGTGACCCCAGTGACCTTTTGATTTTGAGCAGATAGCAGCTTTTATCTCTTTGCACCATTTGGTTATCATATTTTTAGATGGCTGAGTGAACCTCTGATGCTGCTACCCGGGGAGAACAGGCATGAGAAATTCTTTCATATGGATCTGTAAAACACTTCCTTGCTGAGGCACAGCACCCCAGCTATGCCAGGCTCGGCACTCACATTAAGCACTTCACTCTCTCACACTGCAGCGTCTCCTTTTAGTCCATTACTGAACGAGCTGAGCACCTCTCACGACAAAAAAATGTTACACTTCAGTTGTGTTTCAATCACCACAGATTAATGCATCTGCTAATCAAAACACTGTCAATGCTAGTCCATTTTCTTCTTAGTGAGTCCATCCTCATTTCAACTCAGGTGAGAGTCTGAGAGAGAGAAGTTAGCAACAGTCCTATCTTGTACATCATTCCTAGTCAAACTAAATCCTTAAAAGACAGAGACCAGCCTAGCAATCGTTAGAGTTCATAACCTCCTTCTTGATTACATACATAAAAATCAAAGCTCTGCAAAACACAGGAAGACTATGAATAAACTGCCTCATGTTTTCCAGAAACGTTTGCCTAATTATTAGTATTTTTAAAATGTGATTACACGTGAATAATGAAGAGACAATTCTTTTGCATTTTTGTATTTCTTCTATACAGTACACGGGCAAGCCTCCACTAATCAGATGTTCCCCTCAGCAACAACACAACCTATTATTTCTGAACTTTTGGTACTTTCATCCTGTAAGCTCTGGAGCAGTGTGACCAAGGAGACAACCAACTTAGAGGTATTTGGATACTAATGAACTACAGATGTGCTGTTCAACAGGCTGAGAATGATAGTGCCTTTAACTCTACGCTCACTTACTCTGCAGCGAACACCAGAGCTGGGGAACGGCAAGGAAGAAAATAGAAACATGGGAAATAGTGTACACTCATCTCTGGCATCAAAGCTTTGCATTTCTCTCTTCCAGGCAAAAGAACAGAATGCCTGGATCCAGGGTTTGGATCCTAAATGAAAGATTAATGGTCCCGCTTTGGTATTTCTCTGAGGTAACAGCCTCCCATCAGTACCTCCGATTTCTATGCAGTAGCAATAAACATATGTTCTCATGTACCCTAATCTCGGGATTACCCTGGCAGAGGGACAAATAAACAGAGGAAAACGAATAGCATTGCCCAAAGGGTGTGCAGCGGCCAGAAACCTGCTCAGGCTGACAGAGGATTGCTAAAAGGGACTGCGAACAGGCTGTCTGTGGAGGGGAGGCAGCAGCCCTGCAGGCTCCCACGCGGGTGTGCCGCCCCAGCCGCCACGGAACGAGCCCGTGCAGAGGCACCCAGGGAGGCAAACACGTAGAGTGAGAGGTGAGCACCAAAGAGTCGAGTAAAGGATAGTTCTTCATGGTAAAAGTCAGACTCCCCAGCTGTAGGAACAGCATTCGGCTGCGAAAATTTTGCCGGAAATCTTGCAAGGGATGTATCTTGTAAGGTCACAGGCGGTGGTACCTCAAATTCAAGTGGAAGGAAAATATTTAACAAAATAATGACAAGGTTCGACTCATTATTTCAGCTTGGATTTTGAGACATGCTGTCTTTTACCATTATTCATGTATTTTTTTCCTGACAGATGCTGTCCGCACTGCAATTATTTGTGCTGGTGCCAGCATGCAGCTTCTGGGCAGGCCCAGCACCCTAAGAAGATTGAGACTGTGGCAACTGTTATGCTGACTGACCCTTCACGAACACAAAAAGGGACCAAAGGTGGAGGCGTGCCACTTGACCAAGTTGCAAACTTTGCAAGTTTATCTTCTCATTCTCCTCGCCTGTCTGAGAGTGCCAACTTGGAACTGCTGTAAGCAACACTGCAAGCAAGCGAAACAATTTGCAATTAATCTCTGACAAACACAAACATCATGTTACACCAGTGGAATCAAACTTTAATTTCACATTCAGATACCTTTTAAACCAGCCAGCTGGTAATGTGCTTTGATGAGTTACTAACACTCTTGAGAAGACCGATCTTCTGTCAATAGCATCGATTTAACAGTAATGGCTTTTTAAAATATCACCTCTTTCCACGCTAACGTGCAGGGAATTTGTTTAGGTTGCAGAAAGCCAGGCAGGTAATGGGGACTGCACCGCTGCTGCTACAGGATTTGTATTGTTCCGTGTCTCTCTGACACCTGCGTTTACTAATTGATAAAGATTCCAGACCACACCAAAGCGCTTGTCTCTCTCCAGTTCACCTAGCAGCTAATAAATGCTTCCAGGATCCCGTCCTTTCATTACTGAGTCAATTGAGGGGAAAATAGGTTTGCTCCTTGAGTCAAAACATCCCTGGAGAATTTGAGGTGCCGTCTGCATCTCCTTAAAGACTGCATCGTCGTTGCATTTTTAAAAGAGGACTGTGAATGCCTCTTAGAGAAACTCCCCCAGCTATTCATTTGCCTAAAGGTAACGGCATGAGCTGTGCAGAACAGTTCTGAGAGAAAACAGGAGGAAGGCACAGTTCAGCTCGATTTAGAGGGGGAAATACCCTTCTAAAATTCAATGGAGAAACAGTACTTTTATGTAGGCTTGTATTTCTGGTGAAAAAATTCTAGAAAATTGCTTAAAAGCAAATAAAAGAGGATTATCATATTTCCCTATGACTAATGTTTTTCTTCCAGAATCCCCAATCATTTTTGTTTGCTTCTCTTTGAACCAGTAGGTTTTTCCACCGCTATACAGATGCAGCAACATTCTGAGGTAATTTACACTTGTTGCAGATACCCGATTCATCTTAATGATTTAGGGTTTAGCCCTTTTGTCTTGTTTATGCTCTCACATATCACTGATCTGGAGACGGTCAGGCGTCTTGCATTTACTGGTCACATGTGAGTATGATTCCATACTTACAGGGTGAATTCACTGAAAACTAAAGTAGGTATTTACTCTGATCAGTAAAAAATACCCAGAATCTGGAGTTTCGTGTCCAGGGACTTCAAAGCTGTTACTCTTCAGAACTGAGACTGAATGCCGTGTTACATCATTTGACCTGATTAGCTTTCCTCCCAAGACTTAGTGAGGAATTGTCACAGATGGATATATATCCAAAAAGTTTACCAAAAAAGCAAAAGAAAAGAGACTGTTAAAGAAAATGTACAGAATCAGTTGATTTGTTTTCATTCTTTTTTTCTAATTTTCAGAAGATGAAGTTTTAGGGTTGCTGCTTTCTTTGTGGATATTTTAACTTCTTAGCAAAATAAATCACAGAGATTTCAGAAAAATGCAAATAAACAGGGGAAAGCATGCGCATTGTAAAACAAAACTTACATCCCTCTGATCTTCTGAGGGGATGAAAAACATGGAAGACAAGGATACTGTTGTCTGAAACAGGTAAGCCAGAAGAAAAGTAGATGAATTTTGGTTTCACTGACCAGAACATGTACACAAGGTTGAAAAGGAAGAAGAAAATTCAAGAGAAACACCAAGAGCCCTGGGAAGCAGAAAGATGAAGCACGTAACCAGGATTATGTGATCTGGCAGGCAGCAGGAAGTAAATCAATGGAAAATTGTAAAAATAAGAGTGCTGCTGTTGAACCAGACTTTTGGACACTGACAGAGATTTCCTCTGGCATGGAGAAAGGGAATTGCTAGAATCTTAATAAAAAATTTTGGATATACAAAACCAAATTTTTCCTATTAAAATAAGTCTTCTTGAGGCCTTCTGAAACTTCTACTTTGAGTACTACTAAAGTTTGAGAACTCTGATCCTTTTTTAAGGTCTTTCTCCCTGCTTCTCCTAGCCATAAGGGAGAGGTAGAAAAGGTTTCTTAAAAATGAAGGACGCAGGTGGAAACAGAGAGCTTTTCCCATGGGATATTATAGGATTCATGCATTCCCATGAAGAACTTTTTCTTGATTGTTTCTCCTCCTAAAAGCAGCAGTGGAAAAAAAGATTTCACTGTAGATTACAAATTAAACTCAGTGTAGCATTTGAGAAAGTCTTTAATGTTGGTGCAAGCTGGGACTTCTAACAATGATCTCAGTCAAGGGTAGCACAGGCAAGAGCTGGACTGTTTTCCTCCGGCTCTCTGAATCTGTCTTTACTGATCATCCTTGCCTCAGGCTGCGCTTCTTGGGTCAGATCCAAAGCCTATCCAGACAGAAAGGTCCTCTAAATCTAATTAGGCTTGGGAGGAGACTGCAGGCACTTCAGGCTTGCTTTGTGACACCCCCCTCTCCTCCCATGGCTGCAGTAGGAGATGCTTTGTTGCAACCCTCGCTGTGCAATTAATGCCAGACTGGTTTTGTGATATACACTGATAGGGAATAAAATGAAGTACTCACCTCCTTTTCACTAGGGAATTCAGCCAGGACAACTTGTTTCCTAATAGATATATGCCAAGGGCTGACAAAAGATGTGGATCCGAGTCAAGCATAAATTATTTCCATTGTTTGCTTTGCTACCTCAGAGGAATGAGAAATCACCAAGAAAGAGCACTCTATCAAGCAGCCTATCTGCAAAAGCCAGGACTGCGCTTTCCAAGCCCTGCTCCCAGGAGCTCGAGCTCTCAACAGCTGCTGGCACAAAAACATTGACACCAGCTCACAGAAAGGTCCCTAAAACTTCTGCAAGAGAGATGAAACACTAGGTAGGCACGCAGAATTAGTCTCTCATTTCAGCACACGGTGAGCAGGGAGGAGCATAAGAGCCAGCCCGTTTGAGGAAGCTCCTATTTCCCCCGCCCTTGGAAATAAGGAGCCTTTTAATAGGTGAGTACTAGACAGCAACCACCTGACCCATTCTCTTGGACAGCTGGGAAGCCATCAGCATCCACAGAACTTGATCCACCTCCCTGAAAGAAGTCCTAACTACACCAACTAGCCTGTTCCATGCCTGGATACATGAGTAGAGGCAGCCCAGTTGCCACAGACACCAATTTACTTTGCTACTCTTCTGCTGCCACTTTCCAAAGCTTCCACAGACGGACGGCAGTTGTGTGTTCCCAGCTAGATTTTCCGAGTCTCCCACCAAAATTTCTCGCCCAAACACTTTAATTGTATTAACTGTTGGTTGCCAATGTCCTATACTATGATTGCTCTCTTCTTCTCTGCCTTTTCATTTAAGGTTTCCAACACAGTACCTTTAATATTAAAATAAAACCAGTGAATAGCCCACATGTGTGCTATTTTCCTACATGGAAGCAACTCTAAAGCTATTTAAATCCTAAATTCTAAGAAGAGAAGGAGAATTGCCTCTGTTTTTCCACAAAGCTGTTTAACCAAACAATCAGCTCTGCAGCCTTCAGAGAACAAGGAGACATGGCTGCAATATTTCAGTCTGGCAAGGTTGCTGGTGGAGAAGAGGCTTTTTCCCTAGTTAACCTTCTCAGGGAGAGTCAAACTACCGAAAAAAAAGAGAGAACCAAAAACCCATGCCTGAGGGCTCCCGTTGTTATTAGTCATATCCATCTCACGCTGCTTTTCTATTCCCTTTCTCTCTAATAAAGCAGTACAATGCCTTCTGGCGTGCCAGAGACCTCATCACTGTAGGGAAATCTATTTTCTTACTTCTTCCTGACAGAAAAGCCCTGTGTCCTGAGCAAAGATCCCCTCTCAGGCAGCAGAGCTACAAGACCCTGCTTTCCCCAGCCACCCGAGCTGCCATAAAGCTGTAATTAGCACCCACTTGCACTAGAAAGGAGTAATCACACCCTGAGGCAAGGAGAGTGAAGGGTCTTGGCACTGCTCTCGGACATGCCATTTGCTGTTAGCCACGTCCCCCAAAAATATCTTTTTGTACGAGCATGGTTTTGTTTGGGGTTTTGCACCACTCAGCGCTATATCCGGCAAGTGAAACTCTAGTTTTTCAGGAGCAGGCAATTAGCAGAGGCCAGGTCATTAGGTAAGGATTCTTGGCAGGGCTTTTTTTCCCCCGTAGTATATGTTTCACTCCTAAGCTAACGAGGCATCTGTCAGCAATTACATCCAAAGCCAGGCAACCCATCTAGTGTATACAGACTAATGAAAAAAAGTAACTAAAATGCTTTCAAGGATGTCTGAAAGGCAAATCTCCATGAGGAGAGAGAATTGAACTGTCAGGATAAAGGTGCTAATTGTGGGAACAGCCACCACAGGTGTTTGATAATAGCCATGGTAACTTACTTTTACATACTTTCTCTGCAGTTCTGCATCTGGGAGTTCCCAGAAGGAAATATAGGGGCAGAGTGGAGAGGATTCACTGATAGGTTCACTGACAGCAAATGGAGAGTCCGTCCTTTAAGACATTTTTCCAGGTACAACTAGCTCGTTTCTGTCTCTAGACAATGCAGCAAACTCACACGTGACCTCAGATTTTCTCTTTCCTACATTCTGGACAGTGTCCACACAGCGGGGAAAGATCGTTTGAAAGTGTTGCCACTGATTCAGTGGTGGGATGCTGATGCCAGGAAAGAGAGATGTCTCCTATTATTCAAAAGTGGTTTATGCCAACAAAAACAACTGCTAATTTTCTCTAACAGGGAATTACAAAAGCAAAACTATAATCCGCGTGCATAAAGGTCTCTTATTCAACAAGGCAGCTCGTGTCCTCCTGCCCTCTGTGCTGACCTCAATGCTGTAAGACAACTGAAGCAAACCTGCACTGATGGCACGTGCCCGGAGAGTATTTTCACACACACAGTGAAACCCATCCACATGCATACGTGTCTGAGCACACGAGAACACATTTTAAACATAAAACAAGTTTCAAAAGGATATCAGGGTCCCATTGTGCAGGAAATGAAAACATACGCCATTGCTTAGGTTCCATTCCCTATTTATCTGTGCGTTATGTCCTACCTAATCCTGCAGTGTCCGTTCCCGTGTGAGTGACGGCTGTGAAAATGAGGGAAGAAACAAAAGTATCGGGCAGAGCCATGCAGGCAGCCTTTGTGCAGTTCCAGTTGCCACGGAGATGCTGTCCACTCCGTGTCCAAATCGGAACAGCTGTCTCATTTGCAAACTGACCTGCGGGCAACAACGAGCATGCTGTGGCCAGTGGTGAAAAAATGAGCAAAACCAGGGAAAAATAATCACGGGCACCAATAAAAATGCAAAAATAACTCAACCCCCCACCTTGCTGCTAAAATAAAATATTTGAGCTAGCAAGATACTTGTAATGTAAGCTAATGAAGGACGTGGTTCCTTTCCATGGGTGTTGAAAAGTGTGGTTACCATAATTTCTACTTTGTACATAAAAAAATGCCCATCCAAAGACTGGCTACAGCTCAGTGACTTTTCGGAGGAGACTTATTAAAATTAGGGCAGTGTTTGAGAATGACACTGTGCAACAAGCTGCTGGACCTGGGCGGATACAAGACTGAATTCCTGCCCAGGGTTCCTCTGCGACAAAACCAGGCAAGGCAGAGCTCCCACCACCCCTGAGCTGTTCACACAGGTTATGGCTCTTCCTGCCTCTGTTCTCTCAGGATCACAGCTGTAAAGTCTCACAGGGACCAGTGCTTGTGCTGATGTTTAAGCTAAATATTGATGTCACGGGGAAGAGCCCACCACATCTGATCTGGGTTCAATATTTTAAACAGCGAAGTGAAAAAGTGATTTAAGAAACTGAATAAATCACTGTACATGTGAAAGGCAGAGTGTTTATGTACTAAAATTTAGTTGGCCCTATTCATTTCAAGAGTCACTGTAAGATGGAAATACCACCTTACAAGCACTCCTAACCACATCTTAAAGCTAATGCTCCTAATGTTTTCTGTCTTTCAGTCAAACAAATCAATGCGCTTGCCCTTAAATCTCCTGCACCCTTTGCCTGACAGACATGCAAGCCTGATCCAGCCTGAGCTTCCTTCCTTCAAATTAAAGCTCTTCTATCATTTCAGGTATAAATATCCGTATGCACTGGGCAAGATTTCAAAATAATATATGTGTTTCTGAAATTAAGATACCTAAGCATGCACAAAAACAAAGAGCAAAAGTTATTTTGAAAATAACATCGCACCCTTCTACTTAATGTTGGTAACGTCTAAGTTAAGTAAGTTTTTTCATACGGCATCCTTAAAACTGCATTCAGAATTAGTCAGCTTGATTCTTTTCTCCCCCAGCAGGTAATATGTTCTGACTGCAGCGAAGGAGTTTGGGAGGGAGCCTGCCAGTTTCAGTGGAGCTAACAGAGAAATTTCAAAGACGAAAGAGGACATTTTGTTCCAGCTTTCTCAG
This sequence comes from Rhagologus leucostigma, assembly GCA_013397725.1. NCBI lineage: Eukaryota > Metazoa > Chordata > Aves > Passeriformes > Rhagologus > Rhagologus leucostigma. Next base: position 1,515,473 of record VZTD01001928.1, on the reverse strand, counting down.
GTTCTATTAGGTGGATTACTTTGTGTGAGCACAGGCACACAAACTGTACAAGCACACACAATGCATACTGGCAGCATGTGTTGGATTCATTTCAGCATTACCAGAAAGAAATATTTTGATGAATTCACTTACGTATTTGCATACTCAAAAAAAAAATCAGAATTTATATAATGTAATATATATATTACATAAATATATGTAATTTTTCTAATTTTCCAGCATTCTTAAACAAGATTTCACATTCTTTATTTCTCCGAGTTTTCCTTTCAAACATATTCTTCAGAATTCCTTTATCATATCACACTAAAACAAGAGTGATGTTTTCTGTATTATCCTACAATAAACAAACTGACTACATTTAACAGAAAGAAGTAACCATTTTAAAAAATAAAAAACAAAACCAAAGTCAAAACAGATTTTAATTTCAAAATACTTAGGGTATTATTATATAATGAACAGCCTGAGGGGAGATGTTTTCCACAGATGATGGGAAAGTATCTTGACAGGTTCCTTTAAACTGAGATCCTGTTTTAAATTTATCTCTATCCTTAACAATCTGAATTTTAAGGGTCAAAAGCCAAGCAATTTACTAGCAAGTATTCCACCTTCCTATGCTTGTTTGCACTCCCAAACTCTATTCTTAATGGATTTAAATGTTATAAAATATTAAAAATATACTAAAGAGGCCAATGTCTTGGGGTTTTTTTGTTTTGGTTGGGTTTTTCAGGGGGGTTTCTTTATTTTATTTTTTTTTAAGCACTTATTTCCTTCACAAGGTCACTGGTTCACTGGACTGAAACAACGAAGTGGATTATTAATACTATGTAATCTCAGAGAGTCTAAAAAAGATCTGTTGACCAATGAAACTCACTGGTTTGTGAATCTGCAACTCAGATGCATCTGACAAGAGCAGAAGCAGAGGTGCAGGAGAGAGGAGAGGAGGCTGCCAAAATCATGAAACAAGTACGCCTTTTCTAATGCTTTCTAGTACCAGAGCCTCTTGAGGTTCTCTGCATTTGGGCTTAGCTAGAAATTCACTCTCTAGAATGACGTTTTCTGCTCCTGGCATCTCTCTTGGCCTGATTCGTTGTTTTAACTTAATATTGTTGCTGCTTTCAATATTGGCCAAAGCGCTTCAGTTATTTCTGAAAAGAAGGCTGAGCTTTATCCAGGTGTACATTCTGCTTTCAAAAATACCTGCTGTCTCTCTGAAAAGCTTTTCCTCTCCCACCAAACAGGGGAAAGGTTAGTGATCTCCACAAATCTTGGTTTTTATTATTAATCAAGCAAAATGCTGTTTATAACTGCATAAGCCATTAGTACCATCCTAGAGTGGGTTTGAAGGACCACACGAAGTGCATCTATCTCTTACTATATTTAGGCTGTTTCTTTCTGGCCAAATACACTACTATAAACATACATACACACCTAAAAAACCTATGCTTTTAATTCATATTTACCCTGAAGAACCAGCTGGGTGAGTAATTTCTGCCCTTAAAAAAACTACTGCCAAACAAAATAAGGGTACAAGAATCTGGAAAGGTGGCAGTACAGGATAACACGCTTACATCTATTTCTGAAAGCCTCGCCAAAAGTCAAGTTCAAATTGTTTCTCACGTGTGCAGTTCTGCACCCCTGTGAACAATGAGATAAAAAGAAAAGAAACCTGTAGACCTGGATAAATGGGAATCAGCCATGCTCTAACTTTGAATTGTGGCTGGATTTCACAAACTGTGTGAGGCCCCAGTGCCTCTTATCTCCTGAAAACTTGCTTGCAGTGTCTAGCAAGCACGAAGCAACCTGACTCTGAGCTGTAGATTCAAATAATAAATAACGTTCCTGACACACTGATCACTGCACTACACGGTGTGGCACTAAAGGGAGTCTTGCAGCATTGTCGACTGTCTGCTGGCTGGGTAATGGACAACTGAGCTGCTGGGCAAGATGGAAACCTCATTGTTTAAAGCCTTCCAGCATATTTGACTAAGTGGCAGCAGCAGTTGTTTCTCTCAGCTGAACAGAACATAATAGAACATATTAGGTCCATGAAGACCCCCAAGGTGGAGCTGTTCATGTGCTGGACTGTGACCTGCAGTGTGACAGAGCAGGTACATGTCTTGTTCAGCAGCACCAGTAACATGTCCTTTCTGCAGCACCAGTAACATCCAGCAGCTCAGAGCAGAAGCTGCTTCAATTCCTTGACAGTCCAATACATGCTGGTATCTTCAAGAGTTCCTCAAGAAAGCAGTGTCTTCAGCTAAGCTTAAAAGAGAATCCAGAAAGGTCTGGATTCTGGAAGGTTTCTTTGAAAAAAAGAGAATCTGAAATAGACTAATGCTGCATATTCAGAAACTTCTGTGAAAATAATTCTCAGTAAATACGAGACTGTCACTGCGGGTGATAGACACAGTAACTGTGTAGAGTACATCCAGTAATGACAACTCAAGACTGAAACTGACTGACTCCTGGCCTTGTCTGGGTCACTTTAAAGCTATTTCTCACTCCCAAGTCTTTTGACCACCATCTGATAGTCAGCAGCTCCTGGCACGTCACACCTCCCTATCTAGAGCTGACCACACAAAGCAGGGAGAGTGCTTTTAAGGCTGTGAATTACAGACTTCTGAAATTTCACATTTACAGCTAGCAAGATGTCACTGTAGGAAGCAAATAAAGCTTTTTTCTTTTTTTCCCCATGTAGAGGAGGCAAAGGACAACATCTCCTCTGGTGCTATTTCAAACTGCTGTTTGATGGAGTTGTCAGATTGCACCAAGGAACCGTTCTCTGCAAAGGCATGTTCTGGGGATTTCATCGCCTGCCTGTCACTCCGCAGGACAGCATGTTCCCATGTGTTTAGGTTTCTGTACAAAGCACTGGCTTATCTCAAAATGAATGCTCAGCGTGGCAGATTTAGGAGGCAGAGAAAGCAAGAGTGCATCACCCCATGTATTACATCCATCTCTACCACGCACGGTGGAGAATACGCCGAGTTCCTCCATTTGCCGTGGATCAGAACTATTTCTTGCTAAACCACTGGCATTCTTCACAGGTCCTGTGCTTCAAAAAGTAAGGCAGAGGGGAGAGGGGTGTAGCATGAAGGGAAGAAATTTCTCTCTCATTTACTGCCAGATGCACACAGAGCATGTGTTTGCTGGATGAGCTGTTCCTCAATGAACTGCTCTCCTACGATGCTTAATGGCCTGTAGGGTTTTGAGTGTGTTTTTGTTTTCACTCTTTTTAGACCTTGATTTGAGAAACTCTTCTTACATCGATATATATCTAGGCTCTTCGACTTACCAAGCTCTTTGCTACTCCAGCAATCCCACTGTCTGCTTGGGCAGAGAAAAACAGACAAACTCTGGGGGCAGCCCTGTGCCTACACCGGCAATAATGCACATTAGGAAAAGGCTATCTGTGTTCCCAGGAGCAATACCTGCTTGTGACCAACACACCTGTGCTGGTCCGTTCTTCCTGTTACATTTGATTCATTTTAGGCACCAGTCCAAGGTAGTCTACACCTTTGAGACACTCAGGGTGAGACACCAGATGAAAAGGTGCACATGCATCCCCGGCTACAAAGCTAAACCTTCCCATTTAAACAAGTCAGCGAGTGCTATAAATAAGGAAAAATAGGCACAACTTCACTGAAAATGTCTTCTGGAAACACACTTTTTTTCAGGCCATTTGCGACTTTTCCCTTGCCTTTGACTTTGTGACCAGAATGGGTCAAAGTCCTGAGATACCTGTTGAGGTGGTGGGAAGCTGCTGACACACACACACAGAGTGAGTTCAGTTGACAAAAATTATTAAATACATGTGTGGGGTTTTGCTCCTGACGACATTTTAATACCTCTATCACAACTTTATTCCCATCTAAACCTCCTTGGAGCTTTCATTTCTTGTCAGACACCAAGAAGGTTCATTTACAGTAGCCTCCAGACGTATTTTCTGTTTCTCTGGAGTCCAACTAGAAAAACTTCACCCAGACCATCTCAGGGAGGACCTCAACGTTCTTCCAACAACACCTTCTACGGATACACATTCATCTCCAGGAGGAAGGCAGGGTGACATTTTGGCTCTCCTGCTACATGGCTAAATAACGATTTTAATCCTGCAAAGCCACTTCTGTACTTAAAATACATTGAATTATACTTGTCCTTCACCAGCAGCAAAGCACAGAGTAGTTCTGGAGTGAATCAGCACCAGCAATGGGCTGAGCACTCAGCAGTTCTGCCCTCCACCTCTGCACCCATTGCATCCCACCTGTCTTCGTGAGCATTCCCAGGATTGCTTGCAAAGGACACTTTCTCATCAAGATGAAGCAAAATGATGCTGTCACAGTAGCTGCGACAGTACACTAAGCTCTGCTGGCTGGAGACACAAATCAGTGTTTATTAAACAGGAGAAAGGACAACTTGGAGGAGAGAAAAGCTGTCAAGCACCTTGTAACTCACAGCAGAATGCCAGTAAAAGCACTGTAAACATGACTTGATTGGGCTTCCTGAACAGCTCATTATGGTGGCGAAGCTGTGACAAATTTCATATGAATGTGAATTTAAATATTACAATCTATTTAGCATCTGAAGAATCCTTCTTGTAAACCATTTTTTAGGAAAGGGTGCAGAATGAGACAAAAAAATATTTGGGGGTATTTAAGCTACTTGTGCTTATGCTTTCACCTGGGCAATGCCTAGACTTACCCTCACTATGTAACCAGGATATCCTTCCTTTAAAAAAATCTGAGGTTTTGCATAAACTGTGCAAACAGCAGCCACCCACGTGTGGAGGACAAATCCCCTGCCTACCTATAATGCTGTTACATTACAATCCCCGTATGGTGGACTGGAAATTAGTGGGCTGGGAGACCAAACTGCTGTTTCTACCCTTTCACGCACTCAGCAGACTTTTACTTACTAGAATAAGAAGTTTTTGATAGAAGAGCTTGATCTGGCTTTCTTCAGCTATATTGTGTAGCAAAGGGCTTTTAGCCAGACTGACACTCAGAGTTTGGAGTGGTTCCCACAGATAAAACACAGCAAAGCTGGCTATGCTGGGACATAGAGTAAAAGATTTATTTGTATACTATTAATGCTCTTTATATATAGGCTCTTTTTCCTTCTCCCTTCAAGATCAGTGATGGTGACCATTGTTTAGACTGTCCACAGATAATAAAATGTATTACAGCCGCTTGAGGAGAAATTGTGGAGTGCTGATAAGTGCTTCTGCACTCGTTTGATTTATCCTGTATCATTTCAGCCTGACTTTCTCTTCAGGAACAAATCTTTGTTTCTCTCAAATTCTTGCCATACAGTGGTACAAATTCTCCTCACTTATTTCATATTGATTATGGAACAGCACTTATTGAGCTTACGACCTTTCCAGTGACAGTTTTCTTTGGAACACCCGGCACAGCAGGGGTGTGCCAGTTACAGGCATGAACAACTCACAGCAGCAACACTCCCCCTTCGGAATCTCTAGAGTTACACATTATTGAAGCCAGATCACCTTAGAACTGGCTATACTGAGAATAGGCTCTGAAGTGATGTGCAAGCTTGAAGAAGATAATTAATGTGTGAAATTTTGCCTTTTTTTCCCCTCTTGTGAGGAGGTGGTTTGAAGGGGATTTTGAAGCTTGGAAAAATCGGGAAAAAATTGTGAGCAAATTATTTTTATAATACTGTAACAGAGGTGCGTGCCAAGAAAAATGGCTTTTTGTCTTACCACATCCTCCTCACTCCCAATTTTAATTACCACAGTTTGGCACCTGATCCTGCACAGAACCATATAAAAGCCACGCAGGCCCAGCTCTTTCCAGACAGAGATAAAAGAGAGGGAGGGAGGAATTAATTAAATCCTTTTCAAATCTTTTCAGTGAGTTTCCTTCTAAAGTCACTGTTCTGGTTTCTGCATAGCTCGTACAATGACATATGGTCATAAATAACAAACAGTTCCTGCCTCCTCCTGTTGTCTCTCTTTTCCACCCTCTGCAGAATCAAAACAAAACAGGCTTATGATTCTGGTATTATAAGCAAGCCAGTCAGGATCCAGAGCAAACAGGCAGCTGAGCATGTTTTCAATTCACAGCACAGCGCAGAGCTTTTAAATGAGCTGGTTTATTCAGTCTTACAGGTCTGCTACCAGCGGCTGCTTTCTGATTACATCTCCGGCACAGAATGGTGACACATAGTTACCAAACTAAGCTAAAACAAACCAAAGTAAAATTTGGTAACCACAGTTACCAAAACATAGTTTCTCTTTTTTTTTTAACCATTGCAATATTGTGAATCTCCTCGCTTTTCAAAAGGAGTGCGTCATTATTTCTGGGATCCCTGGAATAAGAAGGAAGGTTTCCTGCTCCGCTCATAATTGTTCCACCACTGGCTTCTCCCGCTGTGCATCGAACAGGTCTGACTCGACTGACCTTCCCTCCTTTCAGCACAAAGAAACAAGCAGCAAGGCGAATGCCTGGTGTCTTTGGATCTGGTGACACTTGGCGCTGTAAACGCAAGCAAAGCCCTTCAGAGGCCATACTGGGGACACCTGCCTTTTGCACTAAATGCTAAACTCTTCAACCAGCGTCTGACACAGCAAAGAAGAAAGGATGGATTGCAGCAGGCCAGCACGCCCCATGGTGACCAGCTGCAGTTTTCCAGCTGAACAGAAGAGATTGTGAGAAAAGCAGCAGATTACACCATCAGTGCAACACTGGAGCATACATGAGAAATGCTACAGCGTGCAGCCCAGCATGTCAGGACAGGGATGAAAGACACATCCACTTCCAAGGTGTTTGTTTTCCATCTGAACAGACTATTAGCACACCTCTCCGTGTCCCTGCCCACAGTACCTGTGTCACTGAGCCTGCCCACCTCAGGGAACAAAAGGCACTCTACAGCTTGAGGGCCAAAACCTCAGTCCGGAGATCAACGTTTTTGGATTGTTTACTGCCCGTTTGCTGATTTTTCAGACACAGAATATAGAGCACAGACTATATAAAGGTTTTTTTTCCTCTGGAAAAATTAATAAAAGAAAAATTCACAATTTAAGTTCATTTTTGCAAATTTAACCCCAGATGCTGAGAAGTTGTAATCCCATTAAAATAAGTAAAGTCTTTCCTTTCCTCTTTCTTTCTCTGCTAATGATACTGGGAAGCTTCTGGGGGAAACTGTAAATGAATCATTTCTTAGCTTGTCAAACTTCCATTCTCTTTATTAAAAATGATGATGAACTTCTGTATGTGATTACTTCAGCTGGAAACAGCCTGGCTGCATTTGCAAGACAGAAGCTGCCTGAGCACTGAGCAGAGCTATCAACGTTACAGCTGGAGTACAGAGTTACAGGAATAATCCTGCAGCACCCGCACAACGCACCGAGCCACAGATGCTCCCTGCACTAGAACTAATCAAAATTCAGACCCTCAGCTCCCCAGAAAATTCTAACATTTTGAAATGTGTTCGGGTTTCAAAAGAGAATGAAAATACACAAGCAAACTGTTACATACAATTTCCAAATTATTCTGTTTGGATGTGCTAAGCTGTCCAGCTTCAATACCATGAAAATACTGAGCCAGGAATTCAGCTTATTTTACAACACAAGAGAAAAATCCCCTGATTTTTCAGTTAGGATCCCAGGAAGGTTTTGCTTCAAAACAGGCCAGGAGTGGAGAAGCCTGAGTCATCTACAGAGCTCTTGGCATCTGCCTTACCCACCTGAGCTCCTCTTAGCATGGTGCAACACAGAACATTAAAAGCAAGACTCCTGATGAGAATCACGGTATTGATGCATTGGACAACCTGTGACGTTTGACTAATCACTTCATAAGGAGCCTTTGAATCATTTACTAAGTCCTTCATAAAAATTGTGCTGGTGAAACCTTCCATGTAAGCAAGAGTTTTATAAGAATTAATCAGTTTTCAGCTATCAATCAACTGAATATAAGAAAATTATTTCAGCTGAATATAAGAAAACTGAGGAAGTATAAAAGGCTTTTAAAGCTCCAAGAGATGCAGAGATTAGGTCCACCATTCACAAGAGAAATCTACATTAGATCCCAAGTAAGAGCAGCAGGAAGGAGTACATACTTTTCCCTAGGGTACCAGGTTCTCACTCAGTGTGGAGGAACTCAAAGCAAGAGCTTTAAAAATTACTCAGAGAGAACACCAGGAATTTCCTAGAAAGCATTAGGAAGGGAGGTTTGCCACACAGCCACCCTAGAGGTATTTGCAAGGGAAGATGACTTGCCCCACCTGCCCTTTTATCTTCCTACACGGCCTTTCAGTAGTTGCAGTTGTCAGTGATGAACGAACCCCAAAGGAGCAAAATAAATGTTAAGCCCAATTTGGTATTTTGCCAAGTCAGTCCGGATCAACAAAAAGTCCAGATCAAACAAAAAAGAGGTGTTTGACAATGAGGAAACAATTTTGATTCCACAAAAATACTCACAGCGCTTATTAAGAAGGGAATAAAAATTGTCCGAGCATTTTGGATAAAGAAACAATGGTTTCTCTCAGCCCTCAAAACTTTCCATCTATTGTGTTCACATTTGACCCTGCCTTAGGCTTCCTGGGCTCTCTAATTTAGCCCAGCTAAGGAAAGCTCCTCATTGTGACAGACATTTCAATTAGTCAAATATCCACCACTAAACTAACAATGTGGCTGATACATAAATCCCAGTTGCGCTGGAGAGGGTTTTCTTTGTCCTTATTTTATTTTTGTGTGTGATAATAGACACCTGGGTTGCTGGAAAGTATCTTTATAAATTGAATGGCACTATTTGAGTTATAATTAAATAACTAGATGCCACTATATTATGTGGAAGGATATTATGTGTGGCACCAGGAGGATGGTAGAAATCAGTAAGCACAAAAGTAGAATCTTGTTCTTCTTATGGTTAGTAGACTCCCAGATTGGAACAAAAAAAAAAATCAATACAGAGAACAAGCCCTGGATGCTGGGAGAACATATTTTATTACTGACAAAATTGCATTTCCACCAGGACACCCAGCAGATTTTGAAAGAGAACATGAACTCTGTGCCAGTCTGGCTAGAGCCCACAGCCAAATTTGAAGCCTCTGATGCAGAATAAGCAGGCTCTAATAAGCCAGTGATGCTGTTTTAGCTCTCTGCACATGCTCGAAGAACTTCATCCCTACTGCCACACTTGGCCAAAGCAGCCTCTAGAGAAGGGAGACAGAAGAGAAAGAAACTGAAGAGTAATGTGAAAAAGCTCCTTAGAAATAGCCACATGCAGCCACGGCTCTCCAGAACGTGTGATTTGTTTGCAGCGCAAACACCAGGAACATGCTCGGATGTTATCACTTCCCCCATGATATTCAAGGATGCAACATGGCAACGTTCCCAAGCTCTGCTGTGATGGAGACATGTGAAAAAAATGCTTAAATTCCACTCAGAGTGGGGAATCCAGGAAAAAAGGGAAAGAGAAAGCTCCAGGAAGCCAATGCTCCCTCAAACGAACGATAAGCAGACCGCAGGATGAATTAGCTTTTACACCTTGCCCCCAGCACTCCCAACCAGTTAAACTAACTACAAGCAGGAGAAAGACACCATCGAGGCAGAATGTCACCTTGAACTCCAAATAATCCTTTAAAGTTATTTCTACAAGACTTAGCTAAATACTGCAGAAAAAACTGCTAGGTAAAATGTCAGGGACCATTCATCACAAGGCTCTGCAGCATTGGCAACATCAGAGCTCTGTTGCCATAAAAATGCACCAGGATTTTCTAACAAGATTAGGAGAGACAGAAAACCAGAGAAAATTTTGAATCCTCCTTGCTTTATGGACCAGAGAAAATATTTCATTTTAAGAAATCCCTCCTCATTCCTTACCGTTTTGAATCAAATCTGTTGTTCATCTTCTTTAGGGTTTTTTGAATATTCGGTTTATACATCCAAATGAAAATTTCCCTGTATGAGTCCGAAGAAGTGAAACACTCTTGCAAATGGACACACTTGGACTGGCTTCAACAGAGCTTCACCAGTTTTTATCAGGACAACATTTGGTCCTGTTGACTGTTACTATGGAGAGCATATATTGAGCATGCAAACAGCATAACAAAACATACAAATAACTTCTAAATTGTCAGTTATCTTATATTTCTCTTTTAATTAACAGGGCTTAATCACATTCCCAGTTCTAGAAAAGCTGCAGATTTTAGGCTGTAATTATTCTGTCTAGTAAAATGTGGGTGCATGCAATATGGGATTGACCACTGACCCATGCTCAGGGAAATGCTGTCTCTTTTGAAGTTAAACTTGTGTTTCAAGTGGAAAAAAATAAAAAAGGTTTATTATTGGAATAGACATGATAAAAATCAGAAACAACAAGTTTGTTTGGGAGCAGGGGACTGCTGCCCCATGTTAGGTGCTCCTCTGTACGAGGAACTTGCTGGAGCTGATTATTAACTGCATTGACTGTATCTCATCCAAAAGGAGTTCCCACCAATATCATGACATTTGATCTGTCAGCACCAATGAAACAGAACAATTTGATCTAATGTACAAAAGTTGTGGTTTGCTTCATGCTGGCTCCCATGTTTGGAATTAAACAACCCCACTTCATTATCTTGTGAAGAGACAGCTTATTGCTGACGCTTTGCCCCAGCATAAACATAAGGTACCTAACGTATTGAAACTGTTTACAAGCACCAGTCCACATTTTCATGCTTACATAATAGCCTGGGCAAATTCACAGTGATAACTCGAAAAAACAACTGTCTAATGCACACAGCTGAATGGAGATGCAACCTGCAGCTAAAATAATTTTGTCTATTTGAATACTGACAGGACAGAAAAGGGAAGTGCTGGAGAGCTGAGGAAGCTGTTATAAATCACACCTGTGAATTCATTTGGACAAAGTTCCATTTATTCCAGATGACAGGTTTCATCGTGTGTTCTTGAGCTATCTTTAACATAGAAGAGCTGTAGGCCTAGAGTTTTAAGACGGAAAAGACCTACCTTAAACATAGATTGGCCCATTGTTACCAGTTGGTTGCCATTAGCATTTTGTTTGGCTTGGAAAGCAAGAAGGCTGTGTCCGGAGATAATGCCTCAACCCCTGACCTGAAGACTACAATGACTCACACAGCTCAGTTGCCCTCTTAAAGCAAGAAAAAAAGCACACTCAAAATTCAGTGCCGAATACGAGGCATCTGTTCCTAATCTAAATGTTTTGCTTTACTCTATAATTAGGTTTGTGAATGCAGAGTTTGAGATTTGGGTACAGATTGGATACTTTAGAACTAACATATTTGGAAATGCAAGCAATTATTAAAAGTCAAGCAGATGTCTGTACAGCCCTCCTTCATTTACACTGCAAACACATTGTCTGCTCACACAAATACAGGCCCTGCAGATTAAGAATTTAAAAGCTACATAGGGGACAGCTTTGTTCCGAGAAGACAGCACAAAAAAAAATCCCTGTTTTGAGTACAAAAGCATGCCCCAGCACTTCTGGCTTTGGGATCTCTATGAACCAGCCACGGGAGAAAGTTAGGAAGGAGAGGTCCTTGAAGCTCTTTGTCTGCTTGTTCTCTTCGTGGAGAGGTACACAACGAAAGTTTTGAAAGCTGAGCCTAAATGAAGGGGGCATTTGCTTTGCTAAACCTTCCAGCACACTGCCAGTGTAACTGAAGAGGGCTGACTTCCGTCATCTGGGGCCAGCTGAGCAACTGGTCTTGAATTCAAACACTGCCAGTGTTTTAGGACAGGCTAAGCACTAAACTGTTATTATTGCGCAGGAATCACAACAGCATTTCAGTGTAGTATTTCTCTTCAATGATTATAACTATTCCTCATATACAATATCTACAACATCTTAAAAAAGAGTCTTTATGACTGGCTTCATCCCATCCCAGCAAACATATTAATTCCTCCTCTATTATCTTTTAAAGCATTATAGATTATGGAGCCCTTTATGGAAAGCACTTAAAGCAATGATGGTTGCATGTAAATTACAGAAATTTCCATGTTTTCCATATTAAAGCTACTTAGATTTCCTAAGAAATGTAGGTCTTCTGCCATCTTCTTTCAGCAGGGGAAATAATCATATTTGGAGGATAAAGCATATATTCCTTGAGACAGATCCATAATAGTTCAGCTGTGGATTGACAGGTTCCTCTGAGTGATGTGGGCATGAAAAGCCATTTTATAATATATATTAGCTCTCTCATTGCATCTCTTTATCATCTGTGTTATTTTCCACTTATGAAATTCCTCCAAGGATATTTCTGTTCTCTAAAAATCATTACCAGTGCCCACAGCCTTGTGGGAGACCCTCCTATAAATAGCAACAAAATAAACAAACCGTAGTGCACACAGAATGGAAGACGATATATAAGAAAACATGTGCTGTCAGGTGCCAAATGGCTATTGAAAACAAGCATGGGGATAACATCACTTCAAAAATCACCGGGCAAGAGAAGTCCCAGACAGAGTATTTTAACATAAGAAAATGTCTGAAAAAAATTACCAAAAAAAATTCCAGAGACTAAAATGAGCTGGTGCTAGCTGGACACTGATACCTGCATCCTGACTTCAGACAGTATTTGAAAACAAATCCAATTTCACCTGTGAGAATATCAGCAGCAAGCCAGAGGGATGTGGGTTTTTTCCCCTTTTGAGGGCTCGTTGAGATTTGAATAATATTCCATTCAGGTGTTAGTGCACCTGGTGACACACACAGCTTTACCAAGAGCTGCCACGCTGGTATTTCTCAGACACGTACCAGATCCACGCATTCAGAGAAATCTCACTGCCTAATGTTGCTGTCAAAAAATCCTCTCTTACGGCACTTCTTACGTGCCAGCTCTTCTAAACCACACTGGGTTTCATCAGGCACTTCCAATTTATAGCCAGATCACAGAGACTATCAAGGCAATCACCTTCCAATCAACAAACCCAATCCGGACTCTGTTTGGAAGCAACTCTGTCAGTGAGCTACATTTTAAAGAACTGGTTCATTTACACAGGAATGCAAAAAAAAAAATTCCCTACATACATCTGAGACAAGCCACAAAACAGATGAGGTGCCACGAAGCACAAAGTATGAATGAATGCCATGAAATTGTATATGAACTGTAGGGTAATCAACTTTTTTTTGACAAGTCACAAATCGCAGCAGATATATTTCGTCCCATGGTTCCTGCTGCTGCAAAGCCACAGCCAGAAATACTATCAAGTCTTCAAACTGTTTATAGACATGCAGTAGAAAATCATCTTAGCTAGGCCCAGTGGGTGTTTACAACAGCTGTAAATTCCCTTCTAACTTGCACAGCTACAATGACTTTTACATCCCTTCCCTAAAAAGTGAAAGAAATTGTCCACTGCTGCGAAGATGCTCAGTTTGATCTCTCTCCATCTCTACTTGCTTCCAAGAACGTGGAGCCTACCCCTTCTTGGACGGACATCCACTCTTTTTGGTTTTGACCTTTTTTCCTGCTCTAGAGCTGTTTGCTCTTGAAAAACGTTTCACAATTAATTTCTTTTCCCCTCCTCACCAATGAGCAGGAACCTACATTCCTCCCAGGTGTGTCCTTCTCTTCAGAAAATATTTATTTTGTCCCTCTCCTGGTGCTCTCTTCACCGTCAAGGAGAAGATGAGCAAAGGACATCTCTAACATGTGGAAGAGTTTTATTAATTTTGACCAGGACTGATGTCCTACTGATGGTGTTCCCTACTCTCAGTGAGGGTCACCCAAGTGTACAGACCTCATTAGCCTCTACCTTACCCCAAATAAAGTGCCTTAAGCCCACATGGCCATAGAGCAGTTGTGTTGTTACAGTAAGAGGATAGGTTGCATAATCTGTCAATCAGGACATCAGCATCCTACTCTCAGAGCAAGCAGGATCTGGTGCATTGCCTTACTCTGGACTCCAAGACTGAAAAGGACCTTTCATGGTTATGCCATTCTTGAAACAGAAAGTCAATCACACAAACAAGCTCCTCACATATAATTCAAGACTGTCTTTCACTGAGAGATCCTCTCAGAGAAGGCTTTTTATGGGAATGCTTCATTATCTACCACGTGTGACTGATGGGCATAATTTATTGGCCAAAATGCTGGGCCTAAAAATCCCAGTATCACAGATGAATACTCATCATCAAAGAACAGCAAGGGACTTTCAGGACATCTGGAGCTATAACGCTATCCAAGAGAGCCAACCGCACAATTCCAAGCAATTCCAAACTAACACACAATCATCGCAGTCCTGCTCACTGATTGACTTTCTTCCTTTTGGGGGAGGAGGTCGTGGGCTTTAGAGGGGATCGGGACATGTTTTTATGACCAGCTGTTGACACTGCGGCATTTAACGTCGAGGCAAGTCCAGCTGCTGTTCTCTGTTAATAGCAATCGTAAAGCCAGACCCTTTGTTGGCCTCTAAGTAGAAGTTTAAATGTCCCACAGGGCTTCTTCTAAAAGAGGAGCAAATGACCCTGATGTCTAGACTAACATTAGTTTCATCTATAAAATTCAGGTCGTAATGTACAAAGCTGTGTGTGAACTATTGCTGAGAGCATAATGACCGAGTTAATTGCCTATATAATCATTCTCCAATCCAACCAAGTACCCTGAGATAGTTTGAATGGGAAAAGTATCATTAAAAAAACCTTAGGCTAGACTAAACTTTAATTACATGACACCTGCAAATGATAAACTGAGAAACAACTCAGTAAAACACATTGTAAAAAAAAAAAAAATTGCTCTGCTTGTGCCATTAATGGATAAAGGATCAGTCCTAATGAGTTCATCCTGAAAGCTGCAAACAGGTGGAATGTGTCAGATTACATACGGGAAAATCATTGGGACATTCACCTGCACTACAAAAGCACAGGCCAACCTCCCTCTTCCCCTAATGCCAGTGATAATTTCACACAAGTCCAACTCATGGAACTTCTCTGCTCGTGATGGACCAAGGCAGGGTCTGGATTGATTGCTGATTGCTGCGATAGCCTGGAGAAGGGCTGGATGGCAAAATAATTCTGATTTATTTTCAAGAAGCAATATCAAACTCAAGTGTGATTTGCTAAGACACAGGAGGGATGGCAAACCAGATGAACTTGCAATCCTGTTTTATTCATGACTGATACAGGAGACGGCTGTGAAGGTTATGACATTTTCTTTTATAACAGCTACAGTTGGGCTAAAACAAGTAGTAGCTGCAGCACTAATTGACTCAGCCAATGCATTTCCTATTAAACCTTAAACATTAAGAATTCATAGGGAGAACCAGAAATAAACTGTGTGTGGGCGTGAAGGTACATGTAACGGTAAAAAGCTAAGCCTGCATGAAATTATATTAACTTCAGCTGAATGGGAAGATCCATAGTGAGATTAGAAAACTGTTATTTTATTTGTTGGCGTTCAAGGAAGTTATTGTTAGCCTGTTTGGCTTTGTCATTACCTTTCCAGCTTTTAATGCAACATGGTTTTATCACATGCAACACGATGCCATTTCACATCATGTACCTAACAGGATAATGTCAGGCAGGATAACATCACGCCATTGGAAAGACATCAGGATCACACTGTACTCATCAGACATTCTCCCTGGAAGACTGTAGAGCTCCGTCCGTGATTTAATCCAGAACACTTTCTCTTTGACTTGACATGCTGTTTTGAGCAGTAAGTAGAGCCAACCACCAGTTCTAAAAACAAAGCTAGGCCATGGTTTCAGGGTCCTGTTCTACAGTACCTGTCTGCTGGAAAAATACTAGCAAAGTGAGCAAGGATAGAGGCAATCACCCTAAGTTAAACTAGCATTATGCAAAGAGAAAATTATATCTATAAAATAGTCCTCAAAGGAAATTCTGTTTGCATAGAACTGGCCCAAATACATCCAGGGTGACCTCAGCAATGAGCCATAGAAAATATAAGCCTGTGGTCCAAACCCACCATCTACAGAGATATTTCCCTAGGATGGAGATAACAGCAGGAGCATCAATCCTACTTTTCTAGTGAGGTAAAAAACCCAAAATCAACACACTTGCCAAGTTGCTTGTCGTATCACAGAAGTAAAATCAAGTTAAAGCTCACAATTCCCTGAACCACATCTCATCTATTCAATCACAGGGCACACTGGACAGAAGACTTGGTCATCTTCCCTTGTGCGGAATTGTTCTGCACCGGAAGAAAAAGTTTGTGTAGCCTAGTTAAGAAGATTTTAGGAATCTCCCTGTCAGGAGGTAAATACCACAACTTTGATAGGAGATTAAAGATGTGCTACAAACATACAACACAAACGTTCTAGACACATTTAAAAAAATTAAGGCATTGCCTCTGCCAAGAGAACGTGACGGAAAATTTTGCTGCTGAATTGCTCATGCAGTAATTCCAATCAGGTGTTGATGGTTTTACTCCACTGAAGTTTTTCCAAATGTTCACCCTTGGCCTTAAAATCTCAGTCCTGTCTTTCTGAATGAAAGACATTAAGACGTGAGATAGCTTGCAGATATTTTATTTCTCTGCCTTATAGCAAACAGACTGTACCTTTGATGGAAGTTGTTCTCCTCTTACCTTCCAGGAAAAAAAAAAAATCAGCCTTCACACTGATGATAAAAATAAAAGCTTTAAAGGGTTTACAAACCGCGCGGCAAGTAAGAATGAAAAATGTTGTCACAACATTTTGAAGATTAAAAAAACCCCTAATTTTTAGAGACTAAATAGAAAAAACATTTAGGAAAAAGTTTAGAGTAAAAAAAAAAATCCTTTATAATTTCTTTTCCCCAGTTTCTACTTATAACCTCTCCATATAAACTTAGCACTTTATTTCCATTTTCTTTCCTAGAGGGAAAGAATACAGAGAAGGATTTTTCATTCTTGACTGGCTTATCTGTCCTTAATGAACGCAGTAAGCATGTTAACTATCCAAGCACACTTACTTCCTTTGACTCCAGTTCAACCTTAACAGTCTCTCAGCACTTCACATGATTACAGCCAGTATGAGGGGAGAGGGAAACATTGTTCAAGTGCCCTCACAATGCATCTTCTACTCTGAATATCCTCTGTATATTTCCCCTGGAGAATATAGCCAGGAAAAGATGGTCCTTGAATAGTTACAAAAGAGAACTAGATCAAGACAACCACATTCATTTTAATTCACTGCCAAACAGACCTGACTTTGGGCTTGCAAACAACTGTTTAATTATCTGCATTTAATGATATCTCAATCTCAGTCAAGAAAAGTAATTAAATGAATACTTTTAAAGTACTTAAAACTTTTTACTGGAATTATTCTGATACAGAATGATGCCCCTCCTGGGCCTTTGTTATGCTATAAAGGATGTTAAAACAGCCAAAGATTATTAATACTAGCAGTTTATAATATGAGAAGCACAGACATCACCTCACTGGTGATCAGCTCTCCAGTTAAAAACATTTTTACAGCAGCTGACAGAGCTGACATTGACATGAAGCAAACGAATGATTAAGAACAAAAAAATACACTTAATATTCAGTCACTAACTAACCAAGCACATCGTATCTCCTCTCTTCCATGCGGGGAAATCTACTTGGCCCTTCCAGCTGTACTTTGCAAAGTCCACAGCTCCTGACTGTCTCTGTGAAATTTCATCTGCTACACCACACAATTCACCCTTTTATGTGCTGCTTCTCACAAGACATAGGGTCTCTCCCACGCCTATTGCTTCTGCTGCACCAAAGCACATTAAGTGTTTTTATTAGATCATAAACCACTGTCTGAATCTAATGATCTAATCTTACACTTTCAGATTTGGCATCCCACTGAAGAGTGTTGAGCTCGCGTGGTTTTCATCTTACTTCAGCTCTCCGAGTGAAGTCCCACATTTCTTCAGGAACACCTGACTTGTTTTGATTGCAATTCTCCTTTAGTGAATAACAGGTAACAAATCCCACAAATCTCAGCACCTGCTGGTTCAGTTGTACCAACATCACGAAAATCTCATAAAATGGTCCCAATCACACTCAGCAGCTGCTGGCAGGGAGCCAACTGCAGCCTTATCCCCTCAGTTTCTGCTCCGAGTGAATTGTTACCATTCTATTTCCCTCCAGGGCTCAGGGCAGATGCCACTGAATGGAGGTTCACGACAAGCTCCCACTTATCCTGCACAGAAGTTCCTGCTTATCCCAGTGTTCACAGAAAGGCACAAACTGGGACAGCCGTGCACCATCTCCTCCTCAGCTGCACCCCTTGCTTACTACAGGGGAGCTTTGGCATGACTGAATAAGCTCTGGATGTGCTTTTGTGTTTAATTTTTCACCACTGCTCTGAAGCCCTCAATAACACACATGACATCAAGACTCAGATACTGCGTTATTTGCTATTACTGACACTATGAAATTATTCCAATGTAACCTCCTACTTCAGTAGCAAAACTCAGCACAAAAATGCAACCTATCAATATTATAAATTAAATGCTCAATGCTTTCATACATGTACTTACAGGTGCTTGCTGTTCCAAACTTTGAAGCTGGCCTGCTTAAAATCTACTCAGTATGCCTTCCTCCTCTCTCTCCACCCACCTCTCTTTTAACCCCATTCTGTCAGTACAGCAGAGATGAGACTTGAATCATTAAAGAAATCTCAGTCAAAAGGGCAAATGCAAAACTGCTTTGTCTCCATCCTTCCTCTCCTTTTTCCTTCAACCTAATGGACAAACATTCCCTCAAGGCTAGCTTTCCCTTGAGTGTTCTGGCTAAAACCTGCCTCCTGTGAAAAGATCTCACAGCTCCACTGTACCCTGCACCCTCGGCTGTTCCTGAGCACCTCTCTCCCGAGTTTCCAGAGCTGGGCCTATGAGTTTCTGCATAATCTCACTGCCCAGGTTCATCGAGGGGGAAATAAGAGTCCTGTGGCTCAAGCGAAGAGCAGAGTTCAAAAATACTGCATGAACAGTAACAACACACAGATTCTCGGCTCTCTACCACCCCTGTTACTTACTTCAGTGCAAAGGGAACATAATAGTGAAATCTAAATGCATTTGCTGCCTCGTATCACTAGGGGCACATGTAAGTTCCCCACAAAGGTGGGAAGTAATCACAGCCCGAGCACATTTCCCTTCCTCCCAACTTTTTTTTAATTGTTTTAGTTTTCCACAGCTAGAGATTTAAGAGAGCCTTGGGAGACATACAGCTAAGGGAAGCTGCCTTTAATACTCTGACATTTCACACAAGCTGAAGAGCTGCTCCTCAAATATTTACCTAAAATGCATATGCTGGTAAATTCCAGCGGTCCACAGCAGAGTCAGGATTTCTTCCATTTACTGATGTGATCATAGAAAACAGTTTAAACAGGTAACTAGCTCAGTCTTTAAAGATTTCACAATGAAATGAAACCAAAGGTCTGGGACTTGTTGGATTCAAGATTGTTCCTCACTGTCTGTAATATCACTACGATCCTTCCTTGGAATTACAGCTGATGGAGTTCTGCACTCTCACAATGTGACTTCAAGGCATAGCTCAGGAGTGACTGCTGTGCTGTAAACTAGTTTGTGTTTCGCTGTGGAGCCACAGATTCATGAGACAAAGCTGGAAACCAGTTGCAATACAAGCATATGAAGAAACCTCCGTTATAACAGATTAAATAGAAACAGTTGGATTCATTAAGTCTTAATACCAAGATAAGGATTAATCTACCCACCTGCATGCTTAACCAGCTCTGAAGTGCACACAAGGATGGGTAAATTATCTTTTCCAGTGCTTCTGGGTTTCAGATCACAAGCTCGTGCTGCCGGGAACTGTGTCCTGGCAGCTTTACGGTGCTGAGATGGCCAGCACAAGACTCGCTCTGCCTAACAGTTTTCATCTTGAGAACAGCATTGTAACAGCACTCTGTCTTCCATCTTCACTCACTGACACTGCCATAAATCTATTTATATTCTGTTCTTTCCCAGTCTGTTTCTAACTTTCAAATGCTTTTTCCCCTGCTTACTTCACAAGGTCAAAGGAAAAGCTCTTTTAACACGTATTGCCAGTATCTACCTCAGTTTACTCCAAACAGCCTCTGTACAACACTTGTACTTGCCCATTTCCATACCTGGCCTCTTTCTTTTGACCTCCATGAGACAAATAACAGATGGATCAATTCTAAGAGCAGCCTGTGTACTGAACTCACTGCTGGGAGGAGCAGGAACAGCCCTGTATGCAGAAGGATGACAAGAAGTGGTGATAACAGAAGAGCCATCCCAAAATCGAAGCCAGCGCTTGGAATAACTCTTACAGCAAGGAGGCTGAGTCTCACAGAGACAGGTGACAGAACACCACGCTATTCCCCCCAGTGTCTCAGCTGAGCCGTGCCCTAACCCCACTCCCGTGCAGGTCAGAGCATAGGTTTGGGAACTCCCTGTGAACTGCAGCACTTCTTTTGCCAGATGGCTCAGAGCAAACAGCACACCAGCCCTGGGAAGGAACTGTCCTGAAGAAATGCTCCCAGCTCTGCAAGATCCTGGCTTTGACTTCAGCCAGTCACTGCAGAGAGGGGACCGTGGTGTCCTGCTGCACCATGTTTTCAGTGCTTGCTCAGGTGTGGTGGGTCGTTTTGGAGGTGAAGAAGCAGTAGGGAAAGGAGAAGGAAAATTATATTAAAAATAAGCAGCAATATACAGCTTGTTCAACCAAAGGTAACAGAAAACACGTAGCTTCACTTTGTCTTCAAAGTAAGTAATTAGGAACATAACTGCAAGAGAAGCATAACAAGCTTCCCATTTAGCTGGCTATTATTTTCTGCACATGTGTACTTTTTTTAACATAACCTCAGCTGCAAAAAGTCACATCCTGTTGATAATTTACGGAAACTAAGCAGAGGCTCTGTAACAGAGGTTAATTTGGGTTTAAAACAAATGAAGTGCCACAGAATCGCATACTGCTGATTAAGCTGACTAAAAGCAGTGCCTGGGACAAAGCCTAATTTTTTCTGACAAATTTTTCATCACTGGACATAGCCTTTTGTGAACTGGGATTATGCCTGTTCTAAGATCTGTCATCCAGGTCTCCAGTGTCAGAAGGTCCCTGTGACACACGTGAGGCACAAGGACAACTTCTCAGGATTAATTCCAACACTTCTATATTACACCTACCTGCCTTAGAGATGGCTCGGTCCCAAGGGACTCACTGCCTAACTCTGCCACTGGATGCTGTAAACTCAAATTATCCATGACTCGTAGAATTATTGAGATTTCTGTGTATGCATGCAGATCTTACTGTTAAAAAAATAACTATGTCTCTGACAAATGATTCTGCCCAACCTTTGGCCCAAGCAGTGACATGTAAAAATTACTCTCATGTCTTGCTTTTTAACCTGAAAAATCCGCACAATTTGCTACCCTTATTCAAGGAATGGAGCATGGGGCATGGAGTTGTTCTGTCCAAATTAAGTTCACGGAATTTTGGCACAAACTTTGTTTCAGGGGAAAGCGAGACCGAGAAGGTTGAAGCATTCAGTGCTTTTTCTGCAGTAATGGTGAAGGCTGACACCTTTCCAGCATGGTGTAATAGGCACTGACACAGGCTCATGCACAGATGTGTGAGATTTACAGCTCTCAGGCTACGTTCAGTGAGCAAGGCTGGGGAATCGGCAGGGAAGGCAGAAGGTTTGGCCAGGCAAGGCTGTGCCCCTCACATAAATAAGTAAAATACTTTATTAGCAGCATCATTACAGCAGACTTAACTGTGAACCACAGAAGTACAGCCAGTCACTATTATCCCAGAAAATGAAGCAAGAACAATTACCCTTAACCCATGTAAAATATATTTAGATCATTAGAACCCCTATACTAATTAAGCTAATCACTTCCCCCATGAGAAACAATTTCTTCTATACTGCATACGTCTCCTGTTTTAACCACTACGGTCCCTAACACCAAAAATTATGGCATTACAGCAGTATTGTAAAAAGAAAAATAAAAATTTTCACATTAGGAAAAAAAAAACCAACACAGAACTCAATGATAAGGATAAAAATACATTTGACAGACTAGAACTCACTAATTAGCCAATCTTTCCTCTTCTTAGACTCAGTACTCTTTCAAGGACTGATGTGCTCATACTGCAGAATTGTAGCATTGACCAAAACATTGAGACCCATGTGAGTCATGCCTGAGGAACACCCAGAGCACTACTAAAATACCTAATTTCCCATAGGGCAGAGCTCACTTTTTGCAAATACATTCAATAACCACCATAACAGACATTTCTTTAAAACCCTACCAAAACATACTCACGCTTAAACGAGTGAAATTTCACGGACCTAGGCATGTACTTTCACAGAGGCTATATCCACACTCAATTCCAGCTGAAGGAAAGAGGAGCTAAAACTGAATGCAACAGTGCTCAGCACCACTGACTACACCACGAGAATTAGGGAAGTGTCCTGTGTGCCTTCTGTGTCTGTGTGTGTCCCAGCTGTACTCCCTCTACAAGTCCTCAGGGTGTGCCTAGCCAGATCTGCACAAACAAGGCATTTCCCACCTGTCAGCATCTCTGCTGCCCTTCTCTGCATTTGCTTTCCCTATTTTGCCATTTTTCAAGGAGTGACCAGAACTGCCTGTTGAGTTCACTGTGCAGGGAAAGCCTAGATTTATAGATGGCATAAAGATGTTTTCTATTTCGTTCTCCTTTTTCCCCCTAATAATTTTTATGAGTCTATTTGCCTTTTCAGTGTGACTGAGCACACAGAAGATATTTGCAGAGAACTACACTCCGTGACCTTAAAGAAGGTCCTTCTGAATGGGAGTAGCTAAGGTAAAACTCACCATGGCATATGCCTTAAAAGTTATTTTTCCTGGTGTCCTGATTTTACATTTATCAGCTTTGGATTTTGTGTGCCGTTTCACCACCTGGTCATTCAGCACTGAAAAATCATTTTGCAACTCTTCCTAAGCAGACTTATATTGGACTATCCAGACCTTTTTCTTCAATTGTAAATATTTTTGGTTTAATTCTCAATCTCATTTTTCACTCAGCTACAAATGCATAGAATGACATAATTCCCACAACATGTTCTCATGGGGTCTTTCTGGTAACTTTGCCCCTCGGCCAAAATGACCATTTATCACTGCCTTTTTGTTTTTTCCTGTCTTTTAATCTTTTGTTTGTTTGTTTTAAGAGACAAGACTACGAGACCAGTAACAAAAGGAGGGAAAAAAGGAGAGTGGAGGATAAATTAATGTCATCTGGTACTCACAGATTTACCTTGGCTGGATTTAACTTTACTGCCTCACTATCCTGAAGCTACACAACAACTGCCTAGGTAATAATTTAGTACACAACACTCCTGGGGATTAGAGTGAAGATGACCAGCTGCAAATTTACTCAAGTCCTTTTAAATAAGCGGATACCATGATTCCTTTGGGATTCATTAGCAACTGGCCTGTTTTTAAATGCCTTAAGGGTGATTTTCTTGGTCCTGTCCCTGTGGATTTATACCATTCTTTATTATTTCATATATTTGATCTGCACTTCTATCTTCTCATTAATCCCATTTTCATTAAATACATATCCAATATAAGTAGGAATGACTTAAATGAAAACAGAATGAATGTTTCAGTCTTTTTATAGTACATACTTGGGCTTGTATTCCCCTTTATTTCCCCTCTTACTTTGAGTATATTAATAAAATCTCACTAGGGTTGTTTACATTTGTTTGGTTGATTTTTAATCTTCTTTAGTCTTGGCCTTTCTGGCTTTCTCCCTCAGAATTTGCTTCTGAGTACTTTTAGTTATGTATTCTTGTCTTCATCGGTGCGTGATTCCAACCCAACTTCCACGTTTAGGGCACATCTCCAGGACCACATGCGTGTCCTGACTACCTGTTCCAGTTCTGATTCTTCTTTGGATAATTTTTTGCTCAGATGATTCTTATTCCTTTTCTTTTTTTTTTTTCCCTACAGCAAAAACAATATACTCTAAACATCAGAAAAACGATAACGTCAGCATGAAATATGGACAAGGTATTGCTTTGCATTTAAAATAGGAGTGTGGAAACATGAGTGAGACAAGGAAAGAAACTCTGAAGACTTTTTTACACTATTTTTTCTGATGGTTCATTACTTTTTCATTTTATTTCATCCTTACAAAGTGTTGTCTGCAAATCTTATTGTGAGGACCTGAGAATTCTCATTTTAAAGAGAACAAAGTGGTAAACCTGTTTTTGAAATTGCATGGAGACACTAAAAAAACATCTTCTCAATTTATGTGAGGCTGATGAATGACCTGCTTTGGTATTAATGCTGATCCCTGTAATGGAAAAGTTTTACAGCGTTACCATATGCAAGTTCATTAGTTATGTATTTTTTTTAAAAAATAATTATTTCATATTTGTACTGGTAAAAATTCATTTTTTCCAAGGAAAACAGATTGCAAACTCAGTCTCAATTAATTCCGTTCTGTCAGACATTTGCCCATTTTTGGTATTTAATTCCAGGTCATGCTGATGCAAAATTCAGAGATGCCAACTGTCCTGCATGAGAGCTGTCAGACAGATTAGCACTCCTGCGCTGACACAGCTCCTGCTTTGTCAGGACTGGGAACCAGTGTGTTGAAAAATGAAGCCCCAGCTGATGCGCCTATGGGAAGAGAGCAACTGGTACTGTGTGGGGTTTGGTCCTATGGGGAGTCTTGGTGCCTAAAACTGTGCTGTCCGAATTATATTCCCGCTCTTCTCCGAAAGAAGGACCAAGATTTGTTAGCAGGGTAACTCTCCTGAATTCCCTGAGACCAATTTATTCCTCCTTCTCTATTACAGAAGACTACACACATCCCTTCCTTTTCTTCTTTCATGCAATATTTATGAAATCTCTTTTTGATTGCTCAGTTGAAACTGACTGTGATCCTTTTCTTTTTCCAAATTCTCCCTCCCCTCTGAATTCAGGCTGCTCACTCTAGCAATCTTACTTACACATTGCTGTTTCACCTACTGTTTTTGTCACATCTCTGTGCTCATCTGCTGACACATTGTCAATGCTTTCTCAGCCAAGCACAGTGTCCCAACTTCTATCTACATCACAGAATGCTCTCCAAGAATCCCTGAACTGAGTCCTGCTGGATCCTGAGCAATCCAGACTTTGCAGCTCTATCATAAAGGGCAAGATCCTAAAGTTCTTTAAGTCTTTCTTGAGAATGCTGGAATTCCAGGACCATTGTTCTATAAGTAAAATGAGGAAGAAGTCACAGTTCAATAGGACATAATTTTTAGGTCTCAGAGCTTCTTTCCTCATGCTGTGTTAACTTCTCAACACACTCACAAATTCAGACTGCTGAGGAACTGTGACCCTTGTTTATTCCACCTCAGATCTGGAAATAAAACTAAAACCCAGAGGATACACTTACAATGGGCCAGTTCTTTTTGATTGGGATCAAGCAGAGCACGCAGATACTACCACACAACACAAAATCAAGGCCCATCTCTTTGAGACACTCACTGCATGGAGAACTTGTTACAGCACACTACTAATCTCTGCTGTAGAATTCAGAGGGCAAAACAAATCCTTTTCCCTAATAGTACTTGTATTCTAGTCAAAAAACCTATTTTTAAACCATTAGCATTAGTGTTTCGGAGCACAGAAGCAACTTCTAAGAGGAAATGGGAGCTATAACTAATACACAAGCAAATTATGCTACCAGCTGCATCTGTTTGCAAGTGTTACTCGCCTTAAACATGGCTTTGAGAAAACATTCCCTAGAAAAAATTAAGAATGTCATTTTGCCACAAGAAACATGCACCATTCCTGGATTAATAATGCTTTACAGCATAGCTACTTGGATCTAGTGGGGTTTTTTTCTGTTCAGGCCACTGTTTCTGTTTTGCTTTGTGTAGATATGGCAATTACTATGAATTTGTTGGTACTGCTGCTGTTGTGAAGCCCAAAGGGTTTCAGCATCAGATGAAATTTCCCAGGACAATCTCCTCGGGCTCCATGAATTGCTTTAGATGGATTGCATTTTAAATCTCATTTGGTAGCAAGTGTTTTAGAAAGGAAAAAAGTGCTTTCTGGCTTAATCACAAACCACGACAAGTTAAGTGTGCATAACAAGATTTGTCCACTTATCCAGTGTGAATAGCTGGAAAGAATTGTTCTGTTCTGCGCTGGCAGATTTAGATGTGGTTGAGAAATGGAAAGGAAAATCCATAAAAAATCATCCATATTCTTAATGCTCACCAGTCATGGTGAAAATAGCAACTTTTGGGGTTCTTGCCCAGCATCAGGGTATTTCAGTAGACTCCTGCTATGCTATTAAAGAGACCTGATTTCTGCTTGTGCACTGATGCAGCTCTTGCTCTGGTTAAAGTTCTGCTTCATTGAAACACAAGAAAAACTCACCACTAAGAGTTCACTACGCACAGACTGAAATTTTCAGGTTTCTGTTCTGTTTTACCTGGAGATTTGTCCCTGGCAGCCTGTGAGTCAGGTTCAAGAAGGCATCGTGCAAAGAGCTCAATCAGTCACATAACTTTCCCCCCTCTCCTCTCTCCAGTCTGTTCTTAGCAGCCACACACGAGGGCGGGAGGCAACAGAAGCGTGACAATTCCTGTGGCAAATCAGGACTGGATACTCTGCAGTGCCAGTGGCAGCAGCAAGGGAAACACAGAACACGTAAGTTAAGAAGGTACAGTGCACAAGCCCAAGAGGACAGCTCCTTGGAGTTTTCACCAGGGCGATGTTTCTAGACACCATCCCGCCCTGGGCCTACCAAGTCGCAGTGGGATAAAAAAGACAAACAAGCTGTTTCAGTTTTAGCACTAAAAGATGCTCACCCTTCCTGCAGTAGGCATGCTGTGACTTCCTGCAACGGTTTCAGCGTGACTGATCAGAAACACATTTCCTACAAATTTTAAGTGCTAAATGACCCCTCTTTAACCTCAACCCAAACTGAGTATAATTTATTTCAAAATGAAATGGACCATACACCTGGAAGATTATGATAAAGATTAAGAATGCAACCATAAAAATGTCAGGTTGACTAAGGACACTCTCCTTCTATGGAATTAGGTGTCTTGTCAGCCTACAGAATGGGAAGGCTTCAGTTCTCCTGCTGCCATAGGGAGTCCTGCAGGCACTGGTCAGCTCCTGCTTTGACTAATACCTGGAAAACGGTGAGGCAGTTTGACAAAATGCCTCTGCCAGAAGGATTCACCATTCACACAACTAACGGAGCTCGTTTTTCTGTCCGTGAATTAATCACGAGCAAAAAACCATCGCTAATAAATTTGATACCGAATTATTCCACTAACAACCAATACAGACAAAGATTTGCAGAAACAATCCACTGCAACTAATGTGTCAAACAACATCTATTCGTGCTATTCGTAATCCTTTTTTCAGACTGATCACCTGAGCTGTCACTGCATCTGCTTCCTAACTGGCTGGCTGTAGTTCTCTAAACAGAAACAGAGCACAAACAACACGCTGCAGACATCTCACTCCTTCCCCAGGCACTCTCACAAGCACTTACTCTCATAGTTTTTAAAGACCTTCAGTTGCTGTGAGCATTCTTCCACGCTCGGAAATGATGTATTTCTGTTCCTGGCTACCCAGTGCAAGAAAACGTCAACAAAACAGAATTGAATGTGCTGCTGTTATGCCAGAGAATGCCTGACAATATCTCACTGAAGAAGGCACCCAGGGCTGTATGCTGTGTAGGCTGCCTTCTCCCAGCTCACTCCTGACACTAAAGAAATTTAAACAAAAGCCTTAACTCTACCTCAGATGCAACTACGAGGAGTATTAAACAGGTAGACAGCTAGGCCAAATTCACATTAGTCATAAAGTACAACTCCACGGAAGTGTCAAAATACTTCCAAACTGCATGAAGACGCACACGTGTCTGTATAACCAGGACCTGCATCACTCCAAAGCCCTGAACACAGGAACACAACACTCGCTGCCCTCCCACTGCCTTTTTCCTTCCATCACTAGTCCACACAGCTACCCAGTGCCGTGCAGACTCTGGGAGAGGGTTTACTCCTGTCTCACCATCAGGTGTTCTCCATAACCTCTTCCCAGGCAGGTCCTTTGTTCACTGCCACAGCCTCAGTAATAAGGGGTGGATTTTATTTGTGTCAAGTACTGGTGGATAATCTCATTCTTCTCTTCATTCCAGTAATCAGAAAAGAAAACAAACAAAAAATCAGCCCAAATGTAATGCAGCACACTTTGTTGAACAGCCCTGAGAGGCCAGCTCAGTGGTTAAAGCTAATAGTATATTCTGGGGACAAGGATTCTACAGTTCAGCGTAGCATAGCACTAAATCATGATTTCCAAATGTATTTACATTTTTCTATCCTGCTTTCCATAAGCACAACCCAGTACAAACCCATACCTCCTTGTCTCAGACTAAAGCTCTTTCTCCCTCTAAGCTGGTTCTTTCATGACTGATTGTCTCTGTGGGTCAAGACCCACCCTTAAAAAAAACCTCAAACAATCCACACTAAATAAAGCACGGTTGCTGGCACTTTTGGTACTAATGTCAACATAAAAATGAATAAAAGGACACGTATGACAAGGAAGGAAGATGTTCCTGATGCAATAATTTTAGTTCCCTGAAATTAGGACTGGAAGAGATCACACACTCCCTGTTCACTGGGCTGATCTAAAATTAACACAGTGGACTTCACTCCTTTTAAATTTTTAAGGGTACTTGAGAGTTGAATTTCCCAACGTGTAAAAATACAATTGTTTAATAACTGAAGGCTTCAGACTCAATCAAAATTTTGAGCCACCGGAGCCGTATTAGTTTACACCAACAAAAGTCCTTTCTGAAATTCGAGCTCCAAGGGTGTTCGAGCACTGTCAATATCACCAGCTGGTATCAGTGAGCTGCAGAGGAGCACTCAAGTGCAGTGCAGTTATTTCCATCCAAAGCAAATCGCAGGACTGTCAACAGTGTTACTGACGCACCTGCCTCTGTGGGACCTCCACACTGCGGGGGAACTAGGACCAGGAACAGAACACCTGGTAAGAACCAGACACATTCACATATCACCCAAAGATGATTAAAAACATACTTAACCCTTCTTCTGTAGAGTTTCATTATATAGAGCCTGAACTCTTTGCACAACAATCCTGGCACTGGGCAGTCAGTACGGAATGATGTAACCAAAATGCATCAGAAGTGAACTCCTGTGATTTACCTCACGTCTCCATCCTTACTCTGACATAGTACTTGTGACCTTCTCATTATGCTGTGCTTGTGCATATCTAAGCGTGACAGAAAGGGTGAATAATAAAAAAAATATTGCTCAGTGAAACAAAATTAGTGTCCACATACACCAGGAAAGGGTACAGGGTAATAGCAGTTTTAATTGGTTCCCTGTTTAGGAAATGCAGCAGTGCATGGAATGTATCACTAGCAGCTTATAGTAAAACATTTTATTCTCTGTCAAGATAAAGGTGAGTGCTAATGACTGTGACTCAATCTTGACAGGTAAATGATTCCTTCTCCTTGTAGGAAGTCTGTCATGTAATGAGCAATCAGAGCAGCTGAGCAGTAGTTACATACATTCACTTGCACTAAAAGCATTTCTGATGGACTGAAGGGTATTGAAGTAGAAACATGATGTAATTCTTTTCCTTACCTTTACATTGGACATGCAATTCCCATGTTTTGTTTCTGTTTGTTTTTTGGGTTTGTTTTGTTTTTAATTAAATCAAAACCCAGAAGCCTTAAAAGATTTTTTTCTTTCTTTTAACTTAAAGTGTTCTTTCCTGCTTTTAATTAACACTTATTTAGCTTGAGACAGCAGACAGGCATTACATAGTACATATTTCTTGTGTGCTTTTAGGGCTAGCCCTGGAAGCACGGAGAATGATAGAGGCTTTCACGTGATCAGGATCTGATGTGGAAGAGAAACCAAGTGCCAGTACACATAGCAGTGCCAAAAGCTTTCAATTAAGCTAAACCAGACAGAGTGTGAGAAACCTTCATGTTGTTCTAACACGTTCTCTGAAAATTTGTGGGAGGAAGGAAAGAAAAAAATTCCAAGGTGGAACAGGAATTTGGACATCCATTCAAGCTGATAACGTTCTGAATTTCCAATGAATGAATGAAGCAATGGGCAGAACAAGATTCTTGAAGCATAGATAATGTTCAGTCTCCAGACTGACTGATCTTTCCAGATCAACAAGTCCCTCTAATACTACTGATGTGCTGGTCTATTTATGACCACAAATCCAGTTTTCAAGTCACCCAAATTAATACAAGAAGATAACGCTTCAGTGTCAATTAAGATGCTATTTTACATATGGAGATAGATTTATCTAAACCATGCTCAAAAATAACACAAGAGAAGGTGGTTCATAAGCTCTTTGAATCTGCTACCTGAATGCTGTTTATATATATATAGACATATTTTTTTACCACTATGACAAATTCCAAAAGCCCACCTGAGCACTCCAATCTGCGCTTGCCATCAGCAACATTAACAGCTTGATTAAAAATTTATGCTATATTCACAGAGAAAGCTTACAAATATGTAAAAGTCTTGCATAAGCCCAGTTTCTGAATTCCAGCCCCCAAATGCCACAGCAGAACTTAAAACAAAATATAAAGCGAACAGAGCCATAATGTCCCCCGGTTTCCTGAAGCTCCGATGTGCTTCTCTGGCACGTGGTTCATTCAAGGTCCATAAAGGTTTGGGAAGGCTCTCTGGAATCATTACAAATCCCAATTTGTGCTGCACAGATTTGCCAAATGTCATAACTTCATATCATGGCTATCTATTTCCATGCAGTGCTCTCACTCCTTCAAAAATATTCCCTGTCCTCTCTAATTCTTTAACAGCCTTGCTACTTGTCCTACATCTCACCTCGCAGAAGCTGCTGCTTCCTTGAGCGCTACAAGATTTGGGAAGATACGGCTTTTCACTTGGAATAAAGAGGAATTTTTTTTTGGTATTTCAGCGTGTACTTTTGTTCACATAATTTCTAATCTTTCACTTCTTGAGGGAAGCATTCATAAAAATCAAATCTGCTAATTTTCATCATGGGTGCATAGAGTGTGCACAAAGTTATTGGGGGTATACATTTCAGTGTCTAATATTTTAATATAATGAGAATCTATACATCTGTGTACATATAAAAATCCCATAACTGCACGGTTTTTTCCATCTTTCCTTCTGTGCTACAGAATTACATCCATATATTTGTTTTACAGAAATGATAAAAATGTATTTTGCAACAGAAACAGCTGCAAGTCCACCAGCTCTGTGGTAACTCGACTGTTGGTCAATTTATATGGTTCCATATCTTTTTTTCCCAGACTTGAAAACATCCTGTCTGTTATGGAGGTTAAAACTGATGGTGGAAAAGGTAAAGTGCAGAACTTTAGCTCTAGCTCTCTGTAGAAGAGCAGCTGTGAGAGGATTATCCACCAAACAGTAAAACTCACAGGGGCTGTTGTCAAGTTCCAATAGGAAGACTCATTCTGGGGAGTAACAGATGCCTCCCCCTGTGCATATTCTTCAAAACCAAAGTTTTGGCAATTTCATCAAAATTTTGCTCCTTTAATCTAGGAAAAAAAGTTTTCCTGGGGTGTTGTTTTGTTTTTAAATAGGTAGAATCTACTTATACATAAAATTTTCTGGCATTGAGCTCAATTGCTACCACGGCACATAATTAAACAGGTTAAAAAATAGGGTCGCAGATGAATTAAGCAAGTTTCTCCAAAGTCAAAACCACAAGTTCTATTGTTTTAACAAACTCAGTTTTGCCTTCCTGTGAACTCCTGTACTACACTTATATTGTTTTTTTCTGTAGGACACTGTTAAAAAAAATATACATAAAAATTAGGTATTCAAGTACACTTTTGCATGTTTCTGTAAAACATAAAATACTAATTACAGTACAACTAGAGCACTACACTCTGCTGATCTGATGAAATGAACCACAGAATTAATTGGGACCACTTTACTGGTCTTTTCTCCATCAGATAAAGATTATTTGACCCAAACAATTTTTGCCTGCCAATTAGAGCACTTTTCTGTATTTAGATTTCACTGCCATTAAAGTCAAGAGGATTCATTGCTTTTTTCCTCAATATGATTAAGCCATTTTTTAATCTTTTCAGAGTAATACAATCACTTGCAGACATCAGAAAAGGAAATGGAGAGATAATGACAGCAAGAAGAGGCAAAGGGAAAAATTACTGTGATCCATATGGCACCAAAGCAGATTTGATACTAATTAATAAGGCTTTATCTGTAATCTATTTAACTCCTCATTCTGGCAAATTGCCCAAGCAATTTGTTTTGATCTCTAATTCTGTGCTTACTAAGTCATTTTTTTATTTCTTCTGGTCTCCAAAATTAATAATCTATACTGCAGGAGAGAGTGTTTTTTGAAGAAAAGGTAGGGGCCACTATTACGAACAGCAAAAAACCCAAGAGTACTTCCCAACTTTGGGGTCTTAATTTGCTGTCAAAAGGTGGTTACCTGCTGCCCAGAACATCTGGTTTCCATTGGAAACCTTGGACAGGGAAACAGAGTCCTTCAGAGGGCTCCAGTCAGTATGACCACAGAGGCAGGGCAAAGGGTGAACTGTCTGTGACCACAGCACACGCACGGCCTTACTTCGCCAAATCTCTGAAGAACAGGGGCCCTCCAAGGCTCTTAGAAAGGCAAAACAGCCTGAGATAGAAGATAAAATAGTGTCTAAGGAGTTGTCAGAGTCTGCCTAGTTTTATTCCATTACCAGGGACAAGAAAGCAGAGAAGTAAGAAACGGCAGCTCTTGTTGTCTCTACTGTTTGCTTTTGGCAGAATTTTTTTCAGCTCTTCCAATAAAGCTGAGTCAGCCTAGTCAGAGGGAAAAACAACCCACCTCACAAAAATAAAAAAAAACAACAACAACATATCATCAGTCCAGCCAGGTCCTCCACCATGAACAAGACTCCAACTCAGGGCAGAAGTCTATTAAGCAAACTTGTCTTACTGCTATCAGAGAGAGACCTATTCTGAAATAAAAGAGAAATGCAGTCAATGCAGTCATTTTCACTTCAAGTTCTTGTGGCATCTCTAGGACTCATGGTCAGTCAATATTTTGTTCTGCACACAGACACACAGAGGAGTCCAGCCTGCCTCTCCAGACCTCCCTGACTCCTGCTCACCCGTCTAGTTTGTACATAAGGGGCTGAAAAAGCTGTCAATACTGGAGTCACTTTTTTTTCCCTCTCTTTTTATCTTTTTCCCTTCTTTTTCTTTTTTTCTTTTTTCTCTTTTTCTTTTTTTTTTTTTGAGAGGGAGGGAGCCAGGAAGGAAAGACGGGTGTACCTTTCCAAGCACGCGTAGTGCAATTTGGCAGTACAGACAGCCAGCGCACTGTACGGGCCTCGAAACAACAGGCAGAGAGAACCACAATTCTAAACAGCACAGACCTGAGGATTTAAGGGACACTTGGAGCGTGATGGTATTTCTGCAGGGAGATAAAGATGCAGGCTCCTGTAGAGCACCATCAATCTGCACTTCTGATGGGAAGCATGAATTAGAGGGTGTGAATCACTTTTCTACTGACACACACCCAATGAACAATCAAAACATTTAATAGAAAACATGAGCCTGATAATCTAAAGATCTTCCTGTGTGCATGCCGTGAGTAATAATCCATACAGTTAGTAAATACATGCTTCCTACTCCCACATACTTCACACAGTCCTCGTGGCTATTGCAGTCTCTAAATCTAAGGCTCCTGCTCTAAATAACTGTGATTGCTTCCCTCAGAGATAACAGGCAGCTCAGAAGCACCAAAGCTTTTGTTGCTGGAACTTTGTCACAGGTGCCACATAAGAACTGCACAATACATTACTTATGAATGCCAACATTCCTTTATCTGTTCTGGTGTATTTATTTCTGTACTTGGAGCAATAGCTCCAAGGAACAGATGATTAATTCTAGGTTATAGTGAAGAACTGTTTACAATATACAAGCCAACTCTATAGTAGTAACACTAGCCCCAAAACGTGTTTACTGAAAATGGTATTTAATAATGCATTTAGCTACCTGCTATCTCACCAATTCCAAACAGGTTTTAGAAAGGTATATTTTTTCCCCCTTCTGACCAATGCTGCTCTTGCACCGACATAATCACAGTCCTCATCAATACTTTCAGTGAAGCAGAAGCAAGCACTTCTCCCCTCCTGTTGTTTTGCTTTCTATACTGCTCACACACCATTCACAGTTAAGCAACTCATTCCTGCAAACTTTGAGCAACTTATTACTGCAAACTTTTGCTGACAGAATACAGCAAGGCTTGCAGTAGGTGTTTGTTGTGACGGAGTTGAGCCACAAGAGCTGAAGCATCGAATAGCAAGCAGTGACCACAGGAAGACAAAGCAGCCTCAACACTTCAAGGCTGAACTTCAATATTTCCCATTGGGACTCTGAGGAGCATTTTGTCTTGGGCTTGATTCATTTATGGTTGCCTAGCACGGATGGTTTTCCACCTTTCTCAGAATTATCTGGTTCCAGATGCTCTCTTGCTTGCTGAGGATCCAGACTACGTTCAGCATGTCATGCAAAATAGCAGTTTCCATAATGATCACCCTTTAGTTTTAAAAGGCACAAAACGAGATAATGGTTTGGAATCAAACCCACAATATTTCTCTTAGACTGTCCCTTCACTGTTACAAGTTCGCAGCTCTGGGAACAATTTGACAGGAAAGAGACTGACCAAGGAATCCGTGTGTTACGGCAGCCCATGTGTGACCACAGTAACAGGAACACAGCAGTTCTCCTCAAGCCAGTGGGGAGATTGCTGTGGGTTTGTTCCCCACTGCCCTGGAAGGAAGGCAAAGCAAAGCAGAGAGGTGACTGATTCACTGCCACATTACCTGGCTCTCAAGTCATTCCGTCGCAGCTCGTGCTGAGCCTTCACTTACCAAAAACAAGAGATATAAGATGGGAAAGAGGTGTAATTTGAGGGTCTCATTTTCATGTGGCCTGTACTAATACAGTAGATTTCAGAAGCAGGTTTAATTAGAACCGTAAAATCAATTTAGGAGGAGCTGTAAACTGTTTAAGCACTGCAGTCAATTGAACAAAGTTCTACATATTTTTTTTAAACAATGTAAAGAGTTTTAAAAAAACAGAGAGAAACAGCCTTCAGGTCTGAAAGTTGACAGTGAATAGTTAAAACCTATTAGCTGGGGTGGCTCCTCTCTTTAAAATGTTATAGGTCCAGAAATGGAGATGGCCAATGCCTTCGAGAAATATAAAATATACCACAGGATTAAAATCTACTGCAAAATTTCCTTTTCCATATGTTTTTTCCTCCTCAGCAGCTAATATATACTGCTCATTTTATTTACTATTGCACACAGAGGGTTAGTTCTGCATTTGATTGTCCCATTTGGTGGAAAGATAATAGATTTATATTTCATTATATCTTGGCTATCTGGCTCTACAGAGGGTAATTTTTCTGAATTCTATTACATCTACAGTTTAATGGCTTTAATAAAAAAAAAGGAAGCTAAGTAGTCTTATTTACTCTTTTTTAAAGCAGCAAGAACTAGAACCAAACCTCGTCCTTCTGGCACCAACTTCACACAGCTAATCCAACCCTTTTTTGGTATTTTTAGCCTTTTAGAAATCAGCACCTATTTCAGCTTCTTTCCTTCTTAAAACAAGTGAAAGGAGCGTTGGCATATGAGTGAATAAAGACAACCACTACAGGAAGGGCTTCCTTCCTGTGCCCAGGGAAAACTTACTGGCAAATTTGGATCACTGAAGAATCTCTTCATAGAAAGAGACCAAAGCTTTAGCACAAGGCATGGTGACTACAGCCAGCAGAACACTATTCTGCCACAGAAAACTGATGCAATTTGGGGTCAATACAATTTGAAGAAGTTTTCAAATGTGCACGATACTTGCGTCTTTTCCAAGCTCATTCCTGGAGATCGCTATTAGGCTTCACCCTCGGTGTAAACTTGCACATCTCCCCTCATATAAATTGCTTAGCTCACAACTCAGCCAACATCACTTGGCTAAAAATGAACATAAAAAGCATTTGCCTTCCATTAGGCACAGCGAAATCACCAGCCCTGCAGTCAGATAATGCACTGATGGGCCAGAAAGGTGATATAGATTATAAAAGACAAACAACATTACCAGCCAGATACAATGAATATAAGAACACAGGATCTAAGAAAGACAAAACCCCAGGAAAATAGACATTTCATATAAATTCTTTTGTGATACCATGAAATTGCAGCAACTCTATCTCTAAAAATTATTAGAAGCAGCATCATGTAGGTAGCATTGTTTTATTCATACAATAGCAAGCACACCATTTAAATAATATTTGTCATTTATACAAAGCCACAGCACAACAGTGCTGCTATTCAATTCACAGAAAGATATAGTGCAGAAACAACTCCTTCCTTCACTTCAATATTGCCTACATAATGTCAAACACCCTACTGTCCCCACTGAGCAGCAAATACACACAAAAGCCTCACATCCTAAGTTGAGTGTGACTCTGTAAATATCACTTAGAATTTTTTCATAGTGTTAAAGCCATGAAGACACTCCATTTCTTTTAAATTATTTCTACAAAGCACCTTTTTTTTAAAGAAATAATCAAAAAATAACACATTTATGCCCCACTGCAGCATACTATCCAACTTAATGCCTACTTATTGTGAAGATCCGAGTGCCTCTGAACCTAATGTTAAGAAGAAAATAATCTGACAGGTTTTTTAAATGTATGTCAGTTCTTAAGCAACTGCATGTGTATCACTTAAATTCCATTTCTATTACATAACTAGAAAACAAGTAGTTAATAAACCTTCCCACATAGACCTGGATATTACCTTTGAAAGAATAAACAACTACATGAAACATCCCATACTTGGCTTTCAAAAGTGTCTAAATATCTGTGACTATAATTTTGAAGCGACAACATTTGAAAAAGAAGTAAAACCCCCCAACTTTTATCCCTATGAAGACAGAGTGTATGGAAGTTTCTCACCATGCCTACCTTTCAGAGGGTTTCACAAGCAAGTGTTTAAATGCCAGGCACAACCTCTCAGAAGGTTTCTCTGCCCTCACCTGGGATAAAAAGCTGCCTCTGAGAATGAGTCACTTCAAGTGAGCTTCGTTACTCTCTCCACTGCAAGACCACTGCATTGACAAGATATCCCAAACATTCTACGGAAATGAATTGTTTCATCATGAAGCATTTTCTGGACATGACGTTCCAGAGGAGAGGATACTCGCTCACTGAGGACACAGCAGTCTAAAGCGTTCCTGCAATAACTGAGGAGCTGGCCTGTGTTGTAGGAGTGCTGCACTGGCAAATGCCAGCCAGCCAAGGGGCTCACCTCAGAAAATATTTGCAATAACTTTTTGAAATGCCAGATTTGAAAGAGGACCGTAACAATGAGTACATATAGCCTGAGGCTCCCTTTATCTGAAGTCCTGTTTCAGCAAGGGCCATCGGTGTCCTGTCATATTCAAGGCACAGCCATAATGTTATCTGCAGCAGTGGGGGATATTTTTATAAGCAGTTTTAGAGCTCGCTGACAGGGTTCCTCAACTGAAGTGCAGTTACACTGCACAGCTCAGCGAGCACAGATACTCTCATCACCTCCATGTATCGCTCGTGCTTAAGCAGCAGAGGCAGTTCCTCAGGTGCCTTATTTGTCACAATCGCGTGCCTCTTCTGAGAGCAGTCCTCTGGGAAGGCAGCCGGTGGCTTCAACAACAAGGAGGTGCATTACTTCAGCCTGAAAAGGTGGGCCTGTGGATGTGCTTCTGCTTTTGCTTCCAGCCACCTGGAAATATTAGAAAGCCATTTTGCCTGCAAACAGATCTGACTAATATTCCCAGCCAGCCTCTGCCTTCAAGCTGTTGTTTGCTGCTTATTGGACAAAATAGCAGGATGACACCTGCAGGAGCATTTAGTGCTTCCACCAGTCTTCAGGATTCCTTCCCTCTTTTCAACAGCACAAAAGCTTAATGTTACCAATACTCCTCCTATTCCTTTCCAAGTACTCTTACTGCTTTGCTGAGAGATGAAATATCCTGATGAACTCATTCTCATCTCCACTTAAAATAAAAGCTTTACTTAAGCATCTAGTTAGAAGTCTACTACAAGGATTACAACATACACTGCCAACACCAGTAGAATAATAGAGTTAAAAAAAAAGCAAACAGAAATAAGAAATTCTTTTATTGCAGACAATAGCAGAGACAGGCCAAGCCTGCAACCACGATTTTTCCCCCAACCACAACTATTTCAATGATTTCACTTCAGCCTACCTCTCTGTCCTTCCCACTGTCACTCAGTAAGAATAATTCACACTTGCAGAACTAAAACCAGTCTCAAGTAGCAAAACCAAACATTTACCTGCCTCTTGTTTTATACAGTTTGCAGGATTGAAACAAAAGAGCAGCTCTCGTTCAGTCTGGTAGTCTCAAACACAATTTTAACTGGATGTTTTACAGGATACCTAAAAGGTCCCCCTCTTACACCTTGGAGAGATAAAACAATTGCAGAAATACATAACAAGTAACAATCCATGGACCACAGAGCTGAATAGACTGAGATACCTCTTTTTTCTGAAACAAAAGTTTAATAGAAACAAAACATTTATTCTCAAATCTTGGGAAAGCAGTGCCAATGTTTTCTACAGAAATTAAAAAACAATAAGGATATATTTTTATTCAAGATACCTTCTTTTGCACCTAGCTAAGACCTCTGGAGAAACATTATATGAATAAATCATTATCCAATAGAAAACCTGCTTATGGAAATTAGATAACTTTACAGAAATTTTTATGACAGCAGATTTGCACTTCAACAGAAGCATCCTGACTTTGATTTATTTAGGTAATCTGTATTTATTAGTTTCTTGTATTCGTCATTTAAATGAAACAACAGTTCTAACCACTTACACTCTCTTTCTGAGGCAGGGTTTTCAGAAGCCCTTGACATAAGCCTACTTTCCTTTTGCTGTACCAAATAGAAACTTTACTGTAGTGTGTAAGAGTAGCTGAATATGGCTAAAAATATCAAAGAGTGTGTGACTGGCCATAAATCAAGTAAAATCCATCTAATTACAGAGCTCTCTAAATAAAATTTTAACTGTTAAGTTAGTATTGTTAAGAGACTGTTTCAAGTGTGAATGCCAAAGTGGTTGCTTAATAAACATCTATTTTAAAATGTTGTCAATAACTTGATAAAATGCTATCCGTAAAATTGTTACCATGAAGGCTACAGGTGACTAAAAAAATGCGGTGGTAAATACTGAAGTGTCACAGAGAGACTGCAGCCAGTCAGCCTCCCACCCACGAGTGGCAGGGGGCAGGGCACAGCTCAACACAGGGACACAAGGAGGGCAGGGATGAAGTTCAACACGAGAACAAAACATGGATGAAGCGGGCTTTTTCATGCCTTATCCCTGGCTTTGCAACCCTTAATCTGACACTAAAGAGGAAAAGAGCAGGACTGAAAGGAGCAAAATTTACCATCGAAGCTACTGACCTATCTCATGTTTCCCCCAGGTCTACTGGAATATCAAGCTGTCACTGATCCCAAGAGAATGTAATCAAATGGAGACAGAGAGAACAGATGGCATCACAATCCCCGTCATGTTTTGCCAAACCTTAATCACTGTATGAAACTCGCATCCCTGCTACCAACTTTTTTCACATCTTCCTTTAGTTCCCTCTTTGCCTGCTTTCAAAAGGCTCTACCCAAGATTGTATCTTTTGAAATACTCTTGCAGACCTGTGACCAAAACCAGAGATACAGCCAATCTTTAAACAGCTCAGATGTTGATACAGGTTTCCAACGTCTTGAAGTCTCTGGTAACAGCAATGATTTGTGCCTATCTTTCTTCAGCACTGAGGGTGCAGCTAAGGGCAGAATTTTCATAGCCAATTTACATGTATCAGACATTCAGAAATGGAAAACTGAGCACAGACTGTGACAGCTTGAAAGAGCTACACACTCTAAAGCAAAGAAACACTGAGATGTAAAGAAGTATTTCCATTTTGTACTTGTCTACAGAAAAAGCCTTGTTGGAACGCTGCATATAGTTCTGATGCACAGCTTTTAATAAGAATGTGGAAAAATTGAAATTATTTATAAAGCAACAAAACCATAAAAATTACTTAGGATTTTGAATTAAAAATTCCAAAAATTGTTTATTCTAGAGGTGTGGCTAGGGGAGGATTTCATCATGGTGTAACAGAGATCTGCAGGGACAGCAGAATTTGATGGCAGAGAAAGCTCTTCAGTGACATAATTAGAGAGAACAAGGCTGCAATACCTGAACCTGAAGGTAGGCCTAGTCAGATAAGAAATAAGAGATACATTTGTTGTGGTAAGGTTCATTATGAGCTTACCCAGAATTCTCCATCTCTGCACACTTCGAAATCACAACTGAATAGGTTTAAACACAGCACCTGGTCTAATTCAAGCAAAGGTATTGGATTGAAAACCAGCATGCAGGCGAGGTCAGTGCTCACAAAACAATCACAGTAGTCATTTACAGCCCTAATTTATGCAAATCTGTGACGTACTTCTCACATTAATTCTGAGACGTGGTCAGAAGAGTTACAAACTAAATTAGCTCTTTTACATCCAATCACATGGCCATATGTCCCTATGCTTTCCATGCCAAAAAATGCAGTAATTTGCCTAAAAATCTGATCTCTAACTGTACATACAAGCTAAATTACCCTGCTTGCTGTATGTGTTCATTCTAATTAACATCACAGAACATAAGTTATACCTATAAGAAAGGAGCGTGTATCAAGTCAAAAGAAAACAAGGGTAAAATTAAAACAGGGACACAACGTTTTGTAAAAGCCATTTTTCATTAACCTGAAAAAAAAAAAGACCAAAACAACTGAGAGACACAGCTCTTCATAATATTTTGAGACATATAAAAGTTTATCTTAACATCCTATTTCGTAGTGAAGACTTAGTGGGTCTTAGGCATTACAAAAAAAAAGAATCTTGTGAAAGAGATGAATAATGGAATAAGGAAATACATCCACTGATTGTTACTCTAAGACTGTGCCTACAGATTTGCATTACAATTTTGGAAAAGATTGTAAAAGGAACATCAACCATGACTTTTGTATTTTCTTTTTCAATTCCCAGCACTGTACTTGCTCTGAACACCACAGAGTGAATTAAATTAAGCCTCCACACCCATTCACATTGAATTGCAACCTTTTTCTTGTCTACATGCAGACAAGGTAGACTAAGATCCACTTCAAGCCTGTACTGTCCAAAACCAGGTGAAAAAACCCAAAATGACAAAATGTGCAGACATTATTTAGCCATTTTCAGGTTCATAAGAATTGAAGGTAAATCTAAAGGTTGAAAAGGCTGAATTAAGTCACTATTTTGGACCTCAAAACCTAAACCATGCTTGAAACCTCTTAGCCAGGGAAAGTCCTGAGGATGAATACAGAAAGCCAGGAAGAGGGAATCTGAACACGTATTTCAAAGGCTACCTCGTGGCTTTAGCAAGCCGTGAGCATTGTGTTTTACGCTGCCACCCCCATGGCATTCTGCATCCTTCTATTGGTACTTTCAATTTAGCAAGCTAAAGCAGGACTCAAAAACCCACACTATAACAAATTATCCTGGTCGTACAAGCATTTATATAGGCACAGCTTCCAAGTATGAATGAAGTTAAATTAATTAAATGTAACACTGATATAATTCTCTGTGTGAGACAATCTGTTTGTACTCAAGTTCCTTTGCATTGAGGCAGTTCTGGGGAATTTTGATGTTACTACTGGAACATGACAAAACAGTATTTTATCTATTATCCCACACATGGCAGAACCTTGATATCTGCAGGAACAGTTTGCATCCTGTGCTTTTCCAAATATTTGCAATCTGCCTTTTTTGTGTTCATTAGTGGAACACTCACCTTTCAGTCAGGCATCTTCCTAATACAAAGATTTAACAATAAACAGAAGTCTCACTGAATTCACTTGGAACAATGAAAAGGCAAGGAAAAAATACATACGTTTCCAACACTCAAAATCCAGCAGCACGTCAAAAACTGTAACAAAGTGTTTTATCTTCAAAAACTGACTTCTCCTATGACTTTAACTCATGTAAGTCACAAAGCAGTACCTTGTTTGAGCTGAAGGCAGTCAGTCTCTGGTTGACTCTTCCGTACACTGCTTTCTTCCCACCTACCAAGAAAAAAAAAAAAAGACAATTCTTTAAAAGCATTTCCCCCAAGGACTGTCAGAAATAAGCTTAACTAATGTTAGGAACCACACTAACTTTTTTTTTTCCCCATCGTTTTTGCATTGTTGAGAACACCAATATCTATACTTTAAAAGCCTGCAAATAAAGCAAGAGTGAACAAAACTAAACCACTACACCTGGAAAAAGTTTCCAGGTGAAAAATCTCAGAAAAGGGAAAGTTTAAAAAGCCTTGCACAGTCCTTCTAAAATAATGTAAGCATGCATTGCCGTTCCTTTCCTGTCCAAGAAGGATTTAGGGATATGCTACAAGACCAGCTAGAGAAGCAGAACTCTTTATTGGAGCACAGCATTTTAATTGTGTTAACAAAACCAGGAGAAAAACCAGGCAGATGTAGAGCCTGAAATAAATTTTTGTACTGTAGGGTATCAGAAGCTCTTTAAAAATTAATCTATTCTCTTCTGAAATAGCTGCTGTCCCAAAAGGTCAGTAACTAACTGCATATTATTGTCACTAGTAACTTTAATGAA
Organism: Rhagologus leucostigma; assembly: GCA_013397725.1. Lineage (NCBI taxonomy): Eukaryota > Metazoa > Chordata > Aves > Passeriformes > Rhagologus > Rhagologus leucostigma. The sequence continues at coordinate 1,472,781 of VZTD01001928.1, read as the reverse complement.
AGCAGATTTTCTCTAAGTTGCACCAATACGCACTAATTGGATCAATCTACAGAGACATGAGCAAAATGCTCCAAATCTTAACTTTGCAGTGGGGCAACACATTGATTATTCCAAAAGCTCGCCTCTTCTCCAAACTTACAAAAGAAAATAACTGAAGCCAGAGTCTCTAAACAAGATGAAATGTCTAAACACACACACTCAGTGAAAAACAAAAGAAGAACAGAAAACGTTGAAGATTAATTGTGCTCCTGATGAGATTTTAGTTGTAGTTTGCAGAGAGAAGCAATAGACTAGATCAGTTCTTTCCTTCCTTTCCCTACTTCTTCTCCAGCCTTTTGTAAGTACCAGATAATCTGGAAGAAAAGGCCTAGAACTGCAATTTGAAACACTCTGGAAGACTTTTTCACATCTGTTTTGGTCAAATCCTTCAGAAGGTTACATCTGCATTATGCTCTCCTCAGTTTCATGAGCTCATTACAGATGCCTTACTTCTGCCATGGCTGTTCAGTGTGGAACATTGCTACTACAGAATACCCAGATTTCCCCTCCAGCTGAGTAACAGATGCTGTGATTGGGAGAAGATGAAGGGGCCTGGGAGGAGAGTAACCAGAATAGAGTGACCCTAACAAAGAAAACAGTAATTTTACTTGTCCTGAGTGGCTGCATTGAGGTCTCTGACTGATCCAACGTATCTGCAGACATTCCGTTTTGGAAAAGGAGACAAAGCTCCTCACTAACTCAGTATAATCTGGTTAGAAAACAAAGACCAGACAAGAACATTACCCTCTGCCTTATGGTGGGTACTGCTGGTGAAGACCTTGCCCTGAGTAATGTGGCTTTACAGCAATGCTAATGCTTTTCAGTGAAAGCCAGGCAGAATTGATTTTTCAGTTTATCCAGAACCCAAACCCCTGCCCACTACAGTGAAAAAGAAAAAAAATCATACTTCTCTGCAGCTTTTTTCTGAGGAGCAGACAGCTCTATCACAGCATTGTCTTCAGCAAGCAGGCAGGAAAAGCTGAATTGCCAATCAGTATGTTCACACAGACCAGTTCCGAAATTCTGCTCCTACTGAAGGAGCCAAAGGACACAAGACATTCACTGCATGAACAGAGAATAAATAACTGCTCGGACCATCAGCAAGAAGCCACAAAAATGAAAACTAGCCTTCTGTAAGTCAGATCTTCACAAACCAGTAACAGCCAGTATCACAGAACAGTTTTGGCAAACACAGCTGGGAGAAGGGAGTGTCAGCCCTCACAAGCAGGAGTAAAATTTTCGCTATAACCTTTTCATAAAAGTTTTCAAGCATCTTACATTGTTCTTGTCCACCTGCAACTATTGCTGAAATTAATTTTCTGCTTTGGAAAGAGTACTGTGGGACCAAGGTTCTCTTGTTTCACCAGAAGTGAAGACTTTGAAATTTCTGTATTCCTTGTGGAGATTTCTATCCTTCTCGTGTAACTTCCCTGACAAGCCCAGAGACCTGCCAACACACTATGTTATACTCTGGCACAGCCAATAATTGTAGAGCGGCTTTAGAACATGGAATACATTTTTCTGACACCAGAATTCTGTTCTTACAGAATAGAGACACAGCTCCACTTTTTTAATTTGAGCAAACAGATTCAGACATCTTTGAACCAGCAGCAGCATCAACTCCCGAATTCTAGAAGATAATGAGCTTGCAGCAGGCAGATTCTTTGAGCTGAGCTGACTGCATTACTATTTTTATTGACAAAACAAGATTAGTAGATGGAGGCCATTAGCAGATTTAAAAGATGTGGCTTTTAGAGATTCAAAACAGCGTTGCATAAATTTCCTCTCAGTTAATTCTTATCACGTTGAAGGTGAGATCTACCCTACAAAATACAAGACAGCTCAGTGTGCAAACAAAAGATAATATTAAATAACAAATGACTGAGGTTTGGAGGCATCATTGCTAGTCCTATTTAATACTTACAATAACGATCAGGAAGATAGTAAACAGCATGGTAATGAAAACTCCAGATTAGAAGGATTAGAAACATGAGCAGAATTTACCAGCAAAATGCAATTTGCAAAGTCATAGGCTAGGAGATCTGGAACAAAATAATCCAAAAAGCTAGTCTACACATCTTCTGTATTAAGGAAAGCTGGAACTTGATAACATAATAAAACACTACATGTGTTTATACAGGTATGTATTCCTATATAGAAGGATATATAGGTTCATAATGTGCATGTACATATATATATGGACCAGATACAGGCAGAAATTCTCTGATTAGAAGGAAACTCATGGGACTATCAGAAAACTACTGTTTTCTGAAAGAAAAACATGGCCATTTTCAAGAAAGCATTTTGAAGTTTTTCAAAACTGATTTTGTCCCTTAACAAAAAATTTATTTAATATTTAGTTTGTCTTTACTATCAAAGGAAAGCAATGTCATGCAATCGGTTTCATAATACAAACTAAACTTCATCCCTGAGTTTATGCCACACGTCCCAGTTTGTGTCAGTTAAGCTTCCAGGCTCGAGCAGCTACGTGGTTATCAGTGAGTTAATTTTTAGGAGTATAACTAGAAAGATAGCTAAGATTACGAGTTCAGAGGAAAACAATGAAAAGGATAAAAAACCCCACAGCAGTTTGCTGGATTAAAAGAAGCTGGACACATTTATGACAGCTACAGGATAACCTCAAAGGGAAGACCAGCTTTTGGCTGTATTCAGGGACTCCCAGTACCAGAAAATCATAAAACAACTATTTCCCAAGACTAACTAAAGCATGGATAAATTAAAAAAGAAAAAAAATCTCTTTCACTGTTTGATATTCTTGACTAAAAAATACTGTCCCAAGTGAAGCTGCAACATTTCCAAACATGAGTCAGCCAACACAGAGTGAATGTTTGAGCCAGGATGTCTGTCACTAGCACTTTAGCCGATTGATTTCCTAGGTCCATCCATTAATAAATGAATTCTTGCACAGGCATTCATTTACTTATTGACTCCTATCTCTTTAATAAAAAAATATTTATCCACCTAGCAAAACATCTTGGCCCTTTAGTCCTTTAAAACATTAGTCCCATTAGCACTCTAATGTAACAAGGAACAGTAAAACCTAATTTATTCCTAAATGCAAAGACAGAAATAGACATACAAGAGTTATAAATAGCCTAAGAAGGATCTAAGATAAACACAGATCAGTTTCAAGTATTACATATACACAGAGACACCAATGTAAAACTTGCACTGCCTCAAGCATCTGAGTACAAGCAGCTTTTTCTCTCCCCATCCCTGCTGTAGCTCTTGAAGCTCAATTTTAACAATTTTACACTTCCTGCTTTTTTATTCACCTGTTATAAACATAACTGAAAAGGTGAATGGAGTCAGAAACAGGAATCCTGCAAGTTAGTGCAGACTCCAACTCATCGACACACTCCAACTCATTTATCACTGGCATGGTGGTAAAAACAGAGGCAAAGTAATTTAACTCCACAGCCTAAGTAAAGGCATAGTAAAGTCTCACAAATAAAACACAGTCAAATAGAAAAGCAATTTTGAAACAAGAACTGTTAGCCAAGTCTGCCAGGTTTTGCAGTTAAAGCAACGTAGAGGTCACAGCTTTTCAGAGAATAGTCCATCCAAAAAAAGAGGAAAAGCCAAATCACACAGACTCGTCTTTACATACTGAAACAAAGCACTATTTATACCCAGCCAATTGCCCGTCCTTCTGAAACGTGGCTCTGCACCTGACTACAGGGACATGCTCCAATTCAGCTCCAGGGAACTCAGACTGAGATCAAGGCTGTTAGTTTAGCTGGGGAGTGAAGGCACTCAGCATCAGTCCCTGCAGTGCCAAGCATCTTGAATTCTCACCCTTAATTCCCCCTCACTGTTTTAGTTATTTGCCATGAGCTCATGATTAATCAAGGAAGAGTAATAAGTTCTATAGGACAAGACCTCCTGCTGCCCTAGAGCCACTGCAGGCAGACTCTTCATGTGCCTAAAGGCATGTGTGGGAAAAAGTTAATATCTCGAGAGGTAAAAAAACAAGAGCTCTGTTTCAAACAGCATTTCACGCCAAAGAAAAGCACACAACAAGGGATTTCTGTACTTGTAAATGATGTGATTTAAACTGACAAAACAAAAATATTAAAGAGAACCAACACTAACTCAAGAAACAAGACTATCTGTAAGCAGTATTCAGGCAGTGAATCCCCGAATCCCTGCTCAGATGAGGGTCACTTGAGTTATTGCTGCCTGAAAGCACAACTTCTGTAAGAGTTTGGGGACAAAAAAAACAAAAATCAAAAAAATTAATCATAGAAACATGATGTTTGTAGTGTATTCCAGAACCTGTGAGTGCAAAGCTTGATTCGGAAAGGAAACCCAACTCTGAGTTGCATGTGCTGGAAACACAAGACAAGTCTGGCCAAGAGAGGCTGCTCAGACTCAGATAATTAGCAGTAAACAGATACTCTCAACCATGTTGTAAAAGTCTTTTCAATAGAGGGGGAAAAAAAAACAACCCCCAACTCTGAGACTGTAGAGATTGCAACTCAGATTATAAAAAACTCTGCATTTATCAGGAACCTCAGTAACACCAGTGATAATCACCTATTTGCTCTTTTCCTCTCCTTTTTCTGTTTGTTAGCTTATCAGTACAGCTTTGACTACAGTGCCAAATCTTTTAGATGCTCTGGCTTTTATCATCTAGTGCTCACCAACTACTGGATCGAAGGTCTCTAAATCGTCTCAGCTCGAGTCCTTGAAGAAAATCCAGGCCAGGAACTAACCAATAAAATCACAGTGGGAGATAAACTTCTGGAATTGGAAAAGTTACACTCACACAAAAATTACCAAAGAAACCAAATTAAAGTTCCATTTTCTGTGACTTAGTGGATTTTTGTCTTCTGAACAAAAAGTTATAGGTAAAAAAACACTTTTCATGCGTGTTCTCTGGTAAGTGTATTGTAAAGGGATCTGAGTCCATGCCCTATGTATGTTCCAGTTCAAAACACATCAAGTTGAGCACTGCAGTTTGCACACTTCCCAAGGGTATCTTTTATCCTATTTTAAATCCCTTCCACATGCAATAGCAAATCAAGGGCACAGCACTGTCCCGTCTCTTCATAAGCCCAGTCCTTTTTCCTTTAGGAAGAAAACAGAAGTGAATATGTGTCGAAGCCACATGGCTTCTCACCTACAACCAAGTGATTTATTTCCTCAAGAAAAATGGAGCAGACAGGAAAGGATGATCTATTGCAGTGCACTCCTGCAAGCTGTTACAGCAGTGCCCCAAGCAGCACTGACCTGTTCTTGGTCACGCCAGGTTTGTTACCCCTGCCCTCAGAGATGAGCTACATCTCCATGAAGAGCGTTCCTGGGATACAGCAGGCCCTCCGACACAGAGGGGAGAGGAAGCGCACCTGCTGTTCCTGCCCATCTGCAGGGCAGAGAACTGCACCAGCTGAACCCCACCACTGAAATAAAGCTGGCATTGCAGTACAATGAGGAGAGCTTTGGACCCGAGATACACCAAGCACGAGAGGAACGTTGTCTGCTTGCTTCCCAGCAGCAGAGAATATATTAGCCTTGCATCTTACCCAAAAATTAGTAGTCTCTGAATTACACGAAATCGCTCTCTACAAGAATTAAGAGGACCAGGTGAGATGTGAAGACACACCTAACATCTAAACACAAGATATCTGCTTACTTCTAAGAGTAAACCTAATTCATGTGTGAGCTGTCCCTGTAAGATTGCTCCCCTGCCATAAAAGATGAGGTTCCACAGAAAACATCCACAAGTTAGATCTTTTTCCCTTGAAATAATTTGCACATGACTATCCAAATTCTTCAAGGAGACCAGTCAAAAATATTATCTCACTTTTCCCAGGAATTCCTTCCACTGCAGCGCTAGGTAGGGTGTTCCTTCCCACTCCCTCAAGTTTTACTGTATGAGAAGTAATATAAAGACTAAATTGAAGAGAGCTGGTGGGAGGATAAGTCGTGGCAATGACAGGCAGGTGCACACGTCATCCCCAACAAACTCAGCACAAACAGCTTGATAAAGGCTGCTCACCATAGCACTGATATTTTGTCAAAACAGGTATCTGCACCACAATGAGAAGGGAAAGTATTTTATGAATGAGATTTATCTGTAAGACCCTGCACAGAGGCCGCTATGTAGCTCTTCTCTGCAGAGATTTATGAGAGCGGATTCGTGACTATTGATTTACTGTAACCTTTTGAGCCCAGGCTGTGATCCTATTAGCTCTCAGAAAGGCAGGAGCAAGGCCCTGCTGCTGACTGCATGCGGGGCTTTAAACCATCTCTCTCTACTGCAGGCAAGTGCATCGGGATGACACAACAGATGGAGACGTCTTGAGCCCTGTGCTGAGCAAAGAAGTGGAAGATGTTGCCACGGAGTAGATTTGCAAAGAGAGGTGAAAGCCACTGATACGCATTTAGGGAAAAGAGCTCTGTCCTACTCAAATCCCAGAAGAGAAGTTCTGCCTAAGAAAAACATCCATTTCGGTACAAGAAAAGTTTCCTGCTTATCGTGTTGTAGGATAAAGCTGAATAGCTATTATGACTCAGGTTCATAAATCTCAGGCCATAATCAGACAGAATTACTAGGCATAGCCATTACACCAGGTTGGGGTGAGGAATGGGGAAAAGAAGCCTAAGTTACACTACAAAAGCTTTTTTTGGGACACTCCATTTCGTAGCTTGAAAAATAAATAGAGATCAAGCTGTGTTGAGAACTAATGCTTGGTTACCTAATTTGGAAGAGGGCTGTAACCCTTCCCCTGCAAGGAAAGCAAGTGTTGTGTTATGAGGTGGCTACAAGTCATTCAGACATCCTGCTTGAATCATGCAGCTGCAGATGACTCATTTAGCCAGAAACTCACTGAAACTCATCTCATTGTTCCTTCAAAAAGTTTAGACCTACTCACTGAAACTCATCTCATTGTTCCTTCAAAACGTTTAGACCTCTGTCTGCTAAGTGACTCAGCATTTTTCAGAATGAAAAAGGCTGTAAGGAAGTTACCTGCAATCCATTCTCCAGGAACATCCACTTACAAGGCACTTAGCAGCCTTCTGCGACAAGAACAACTTAACCTTGAGCAGCACGCGTTTCATTTGTGACATCAGAACTACAGAAGCATTTCTGGTTTGCCACAAGAAGGAAGCAGGTCTGACAGACATTCACCCTTATATGTATGAGGCTTCCAGCTACCTGACAAAACATCCACAAATTGACCAAGTTCAGCTCACTGAATTTTACCCACAGCCTGGCAGATATTCAGATATAACTGGCTATCACTGTTTGTTCCACTTCCATTCTTCCCTTCGTCGCGTAGCAGACACAAGGCAGTTGTAAGACAATGCACAGCTGGTACTTTATATACAGGGACACATTCTCACAAGTGTAAATTGGCATAGCAGTCTCATTTGAGAGCTCACATGAATGCAGGCGAGCTGGAAATCTGGCCTAGAGCCTCCAAAGCAATTGAAATGCAGGAGGGTTCTTGGAAATGAAAAGCGGTTTCTAGAGAAAATAAATCATTTCCTTACATAGTAGAGCACAGCAAGCTCTAAACTAATGATGTCCTTTATTCCCTGGGATTTAGCACCGCCTTAACTCACCTTCTTTTTAATGTTTATACGTACCCTCTCAGCCACAGTGGGCACTTGTGGGCACTGTCAATGAAGCAGTGGTAAACTACAGAGCAGCAAAAAGTCAGGGATGTTGCATTTGAATGTCTTGCAGCTCCATCTGCTGCAACACTAAATCAAAAGAAATTGATCCTCTCTGTGGTCAGTGGGATTTGCCTATTGTTCATCCTTTGTCTGTAAGCCATCATTAACTACCACTTGACCCACATAAATATTTAATCTCTGGTTCTTTTTTGGTCTTTAAGAAGAGTTTCTATGTTTTCCCCATTCTCTTAATCCAGCACCCCCCAGCTTTCCATGAACTCCTTTCTACGAGAGTCTCTACTCACAAGAAAATAAAGCAGAAGGGGAAAAAATAGATGATCTTGAGACTGATTAGGCCGATGAGCTCAACAGACTTCTCCCTGCCTGGGCAGAGAAAGATGGTATAATTTCAGGGTCTCGACAACTTTGAGTCACAAAGATGGGTACAGAGGCCTGGAATAGCTGAAGGTAAAAAATATGAGGAATGTTTATTGGAGAAGGCACTGCATGGGGGCCTATGGATTTCTCAAACATCATTGTCAGAAAAACATGCTGTAGGAATCAGCTACAAATCTCTGCTCCAAGACTGGAAAACCAGGCACTTAATCATCAGTAAAAACAAGTCTCCTGCCCAGCTAGGAAAGCACACACCCTCCTGCGCAAGTTGTTCTTTGCATCTTTCTGCCAACCCTGCTAATTACCAGCTGAGAGCAGACCATGCAAGTGGGGGATGTACAGCAATTACCAGAGGTTGGGCTCCTCTGAGTTTCCTTTCACCACAGACTCTGCCTTTCTCCCTTTATTCATCCTACCTAACTACCCTGCTCTAATTTATAGCTTTGCAGTAGCAACACTGTAGTTAAAACAGAAAAGGCACTTCCACTCTAAACCTCTATTTTATTCCTTTCATTTGAGTTCATTACTTCAGTTACCATAAAAAAGTGCTTTCTGGCAATCTCTGTCCTCCACCTCCTCCTCAGCAAAAAATATTTGTCATTCCCCAAGGACAGCGAATGGCTGATCCTGTGCTCTCTCTCCTTCATAGCCTGCAGATTTGTCTTCAGTGACAGCTTCTGGAGGTAAAACCCCACAAGGATAGTGCTGCACTGTCTGCCTGGGAGAGAATTTGAGTTTTCAAAGAACGTAAAAGAACATGCACTTGCCTTATATACATGGAAGAAGGAAAGAGGAGGGGCTTTGACCTCTGCCCTGACAGCACTTTAGTTTTCTGCTTCTATTTCGAGGTTTCTTTGATCCCCAGAGGACCTGTCTGCAAATTTTACAAGAGACATGCATCAAAAGTCAGCATGTATGACAGTTACACGAGAAGTCACACAGCCAACAATCTTGGATTGCACTCGCTGTGCAGGCTCCTCAGAGGGAAACAGGGCACCCTCAGCCACAGCACCAGCCCATCAAAGAGAAAGCAAAGCAAGTGTGAGAGCTGCAAGCTCCTCAAGCCCATTCATCGATTTGATTAAAGAGCACTGAAGGACAGAGGCAAGGCAGAGCAAGCTTTATTTCTAAAAAACCCCATGGTCTGTCAAGAGGCTCGTGGGAGCAATAAAGCAAGGGCTGTTTGAAGCTTCACAAAGGGTAACTGCCCCACCACGAGCTGTGGTGATGCGAATTTGTCAGTTTTATTAACGGGTTTTATTTTTCATAAGCATTAAATCCTATTTCATAGCTTCCCCAGTATCATTTTAGATACCACATTTTTTTATTAACCTAAGATTTCCAAAAGTGAGCAGAATCTTACTTTGAGCCAACAATCCATAAAATTATTCCGCACATTTGTGTGCATGCAGACGTACATGAAGTACTGCAATCTATCCTGCCCAGTGGAGAAAAAAAATCGTTGCAGTAACACCTCCAAATTAAACATAAATAATAAAAAAAAAAGCAGAAAATGCCAGCTCTTCAAATATTTCACAAAGTTTTTTGGGGTTTTTTTGGATGGTACGAAACAAGGAAGTGTGTCAACATCAGGGTCAAACCCTACTGGTGGATACAAGGCATTCAGCCAGTGGTGACCCCACAAACCAGTAGGTAAAACAGCTCTTTCCTTTTCCAGGCTGCATTTCACGTTCAGCCCGTAGGACTAAAAAATAAATTTCTGATTTCTGCTTCTCAGTGTTAGCTGATTATCTCCATCACAGATTTTGAATTATCCTCTGACAGCATCTGGTAACGGCCATTCTGTGGGATAGAATGCAAGATTATATGGGCTACTGGGAAAAGGAAGCAATTGTAGAGAAGTAGGAATACCATGAAAGCTTTTGGGTAGGGCTTGGCTCACACGTGCTTTTTCAGAGTGCGAGGGAAAGACGACAACCGCGTGTTCTGCCAATTATTTCTGCCCACTCCTCTGCTTACTTTTATTTTCATTTATGACAATTTAGAATCTCATTGTTATACAACTGGCTTAAGCTGATAAAAATGGGTCAGATAAGAGGATTTTAAAATTTGCTGACTACGGCACCCATTCAGTGAGTGCTGTGAATAAAATGGTTATACTGCGTAAAAATCAATAAAAAATACAGCATAATGGAGATGCCCATTAATGACTTAAATTGTAGATTATGTTTTGCAACTCTTAACTGGTGTCTTTGGGGCATCTTTTTCTTGTTCTTGATTTTGAAGGGCAAAAGTAAACATGAATGCAATTATGTAAATTGCAGATTTTGCAATCAGAGCTTCCCAGACCATCCTTTGTCCATCCCATATGATGGAGCCTCTGGCATCTCCAGATTAAAAGGAAACACTGCTTTTCTTCAGCTTTAGCAGGGTGTACAAGGCATCTTTAATCAACTCTGTGTCTTTTGGCTGTAAGAATGGAAGTGGGATGCTGATCTTCCTATCATCTTCAGTGGAGGAAATCATCTTTCCACAGGAACTTGATTAAAACACATTTCAATCACAGCAAGTTCTGTGAAGTTGAAGAAATATTTCAGAGCATATTTTTAGGATCTTTTGTAAAAACAGCCTCCTCTTTCAACTACATTAAAAAAAAAAACCCAAACACTTCTTTCCACTACATCCCAAGGAAAGTTTCTGAGATGCGTAGCTTGGGTAAGACACAAGAGAAGCAGCGGCTCTCTCACTGCTGCCTGTCCTGATGGTAGCTGTGACATTGCAGTGACAGGAACATTCTGGCAGCCCAGAATCATCTGCAGTTCAAAGGTGTCTGGGTTTTGTTCTAAAACAGGCTTTAACAACTGGAAGAAAGAGGCACTCTCAGAAACCCTTAAAAACCTGCAGAAAAACATCCATCAAGGAAAAAGAAAATAAAAAAAATCAAATTTACATCCCTTAGTGAAACTACCACAAAATGCCCCTAATTCTACTGAGAAGCTATTACTTCTGCTATTAGAATGGCTCAGTCACAGATCAGTTTATTGCTGATAGAAGCAGAACACAACATGACAGCAAAAACAGAACAGAGAAGGAAAAACACTTCTGATTGGACTCACTGCTAGTGGTATGTCTGCCAGGTAAGAATCAGCACAAAACAGTCTAATTTACTGAATGCAATTGGCCTGCAATAAATGATTTTTCCATGGAAGACTTCAGCTCCAGGATAATATTAAGGTTCTCACAGCCAAGTGTCTGAACTGGATTTTCACTAGAAAGCAAAATACTGATTTACCTCTGCTGCAAGATACTGGAAGGGGATCAGGAGTAAAGAAATAATGTGGAAAATGAAGAAAGGAAAAATAGGAAGAATTCTACCTGTATCCTGAAATAGCAGAGACCTAATAAATATCTATGAAAGGAACCCAGTAGCCAGCCTGAAACCTGTGACAACTGAAGAGTCAAAGGTCCTTGACATGAAAGGGAAATGCACTGTGGGCAAACATGAGGCTGCAAACTCAGCAGCACCAGGCACTTAAGGTGTTTAACAAGCCCTCCTGGAGCAGAGATGGCATTGCAGCTACAGGCAGGAACCTTATGTATCATGTCAGTCCTGGAGCTGTGCTGCCCAGAAATTTTATTACCTCTTTTCCTAACAGAGATCTTAACACTCTCCTGGGGTACACCACATTTATGGACAAGTTTCTCCTGCTTCAGATTTGACTTGACCTGTTCATATTTACAAGCTCCTTTTATTCCCATCTCTGCACTGTGGCCCGCCGTTTCTAAATTACCAAGGTAACAAGATTCTTTAATATTCACAGTTTCGTTCCACCACTTGTTACAGTCTGCTTTCCATTCCTCCTGTCAGTCTCTTGGCCTTCTCACTAACACTGCTATTTCCATCTTCTCTCCTGTACCAAATAATTTTTTTTCAATAAATATCAAACAGAAAAAACTGCAAGAAAAATTGTATCATCCACCCAGCAGAAGTCTCTGATGATTTATAGTGTTAATACAAGAATCCCAGAGGTTTAGCTGAGAGTATTTTTTCATAAGAGTTTTTCTATCCAGTTTCAAAGGCAGAGGTAGCAATGCCCGCATTGCTTGATTGCTGAAGGAACCAGACCCCAATGTTGTGATAACATTGTCGTCCTCCAGTCTTCTGACGAAAAGTCTCACAGGTAACTGCAGCCCAACAAAATCTCCCCCTGCCCAGTCAAAGATCTGCTGAAACAGCACCAGGCAAGGAGAATTAGCTCCAGATCAAGCTGTCACCAAAACCTCCACGGGGATCCACCGACTGGGACTTCTGCCACTTGGATGAATTTAACATTAGTTTGAAAGGCTCTCTCCAGATAAGAAAGAAGAAAGAAAACGCACCCAAACCCACTAGAAAATTCATGCTTTGGCTCTAGTAAACAATCGGGTTCCAAGTGACTTAGGTACGCAGGACAACAGGGCTGCCATCCTGTGGCCCAGGCTATTCCTTCCCTGCCTTCGGGTGGGAGCGAAGGAAGGAAGGGACGTTTTGCTCTGAGAAGGAACCTCACACACTTGTAAGGAAACAATCTTGCAGGTTTGGAGGAAACTCTCCGCTTAGTACTGGTTTTGTTAATGTAATTGCAACAAAGTCTGGGAGATCCCCTGACAAGCGCTGCTATCAGCGCTCACAAAGAAGCCTTCCATGAAGGAAAAAAAGGTAAAAAAGAAAGAGGAAGACTTCCTTCTCTGAAACCAAACACCCTTTTCTGATCCTGTGATCAAAGGCCTCGCACTTTTCATTTGAAACCGCTGGTAAAACAACACCAAATATCAAGAAAAGAATAGAAAAAAGGTATCTACAGCTTTTCACTGAATATAAAACTAAAAAAATAAATCATTCTAGCCCTTTCCTTTCCTTGCCAATACCATTTATAATGCTAATGTGTCCCTGTTTACTGACTGACTTCTTTAAGGAGGAAAAAACAAGGAATGTACACATTCAAGTAATAGGATGTCTTTGTCAGTTCATTCAAAATCTGCATTTCTATTGAACAGCCAGGCCTTTTCCTTCATGCCACTGAAACGCCTGGTTTTACTCAAACTGCTACTGTCTACACTCACAAACAAATAAATGATAATTCCCTTCCCTTTCAAGAGCTGTGCCTAGCAGCTCACAAGGGACTTGGTTACGTGGCAAAAGCAGTAGTGAGACAATATTATAATGTATGCCAGGTCGCTATTCAAAGCATTGCAGATAATTCCCCCATCATTTCCATGTTCCTATAGAAGCGTGCTATAATCTTTCTCCTCTTACATCAAGCTGTAAAACAAGAAAAGATCACTGTAATCCTTTTCTTCCCATGTCACACAAACAATGTAATCTCCTGGCTGTGTCAGAAGCAAACTTCTATCTGCAAACATCAAATCAAACTTAAGAAGGAGTTGCTGCAGCCTTCATTGTGTTGGTAAACAGTTATGCAAGCAGCTTGTACATATTTAAGCACATTGATGGAAGGTGGAAGTCCTAGGCTGCAATTCAACCCTTGGTTTCTTGCATTTATCAGCAGCACAGAAGCACACTCGCTTCTTACGGAATTTAGGGATTCACTAAGTCTGGTGCACCGCTGCCTGACACACTTGAGTGTCTGTGCAGTTCTCAACTTCAGAGGTGTCTGAGCATTCGAATTCTTTCAGAGGCCCTTGTGAAGATATTTGAATGACCTGAATGTACCAAAGCAAGCAGAAAATCAAGTAAATGGGGCAACAGGAGGCTGCCCAACACCCCGTCAGCACGACAGGTAGAAAATACTCTGACTGGAATTAGAGACAAGACATGGGTCAGCAGGCAGCACAGGCCCTCAGCTGAACTCCAGACTTGACTGTGGCCTCAGAGAAGGCTGAGCTTTTTGGACCTGGACCCTTTTTTCTTCTGTTAAATGGAGCCAGCACATCTCAGAAGCATTATTAAGAATTAAACTCAAGGCTGCAGGGGTGGTTCAAGTGTCAGGCTGCAACAAGACCAGGTGGTTACATGACACAGTGAGTAACACATCCTCGTTCATGATCTCAGATCCCAAAGCGGAGCAAGAGATACTCACTTTCAGGGCAATGGTAAGATTGGAGTTTGAGACACCAAAAGCTTTGTGAGAAACTAACTCAGGGCTTTGCAAAGCAAAGTGGTGGCCTCCATAAAAGGTCTCAGCACTGCAGAAACTTTGGGTATTCTGCCCAGGTGCCTTCACCCTGGGAATATTAACCCCAGTGAACCAAAGTACTAACTAGACTGGTCAGAACACACGCTTTTGTTGGATGGGAGGTGGTACCTGGGCTCGGAAGCATTCGTGTGGGAGACATGCATTTGCAAACTCATCATGATTATTAGAAGGTGCAAGTCTGCAGAGAGTCCTCATCTTTCTTTAGTCTTCCACTTCATCGTGATTAATCTTGAAGAAATATAAACAATACCTGTCTTAGGACTTTTTTTTGTAAAAAAGATTATCAAGCTTCAACAGAAGTTTTGCAGTCCAAGTGCACTTCTCACATCAGACTGGAGGCAGACAGTCAAGGAGAGAGACAAATCAGCTGAATGGAGAATGCCTTCCAAAGCACAGCAGAGGAAGAAATAGTGTCTCAAATGAAAAGCCAAGGCCTAGAAATAATAAATATAGGCCTAATAAATTTACACATAAGCTCCACTTCCCACCAACCCCTGCAGCCTCACTTTACTCTTTAACAGAGGTGAGAATTGTCCATATAACACTCCACTTCCACAATGGGCACAATGTTGGACTCAAAAAAAACCCCAAAACTTGTAACTGTAACAAGGGATAGCAACAGTCTTACAACCACTGAAGGAGTGGAGGACTGTCTGTATGCAAAGGACGTGGCAAGTTAAAGATTTTCACAATATATAGGATCGTGAGGCGGAATGAAAGCAGAGAAAATGCATCTGGGTTTCAGCAAGCAGCACTAAATCCAGTAAAAAACAAACAAACAGCCTGATGTGTGGAATTCGATTTCTATTAGCAAAAGAGGCAAAGAAAAGGGTGCTACACTGAACTGGGACTGCTACAGGGAAAAATTCCTAGACAATGGACTATTTCCAGCTAGTATGAGAGTTTTAAAAGCCATCTAGTGTCAGTAAAATGCAGAATAAGCTGGCAATCAATCATGACCCAATAAAATAGTAGGTGTTCTGCTACTAGCTTCAACAAGGTACAGATTTTATCCATGGAAAGATGATGTCTAATAGGACTACACTAAAAGATACAGATGTTTTCAGAACTGAAAACATTAATATGCAGCCAGCAAAAATACACCCCAGACACTGCACACTCAAGCTCAGGTTGAGCTTTTAAAGCAGCTTTACCTCAAGGATTGTAACTAAACTTTCTTATATGGGTTCTTCCCTAAGTATGACCATACTTCTTATAAAGACAAGGTCCTAATTTGCACCAGCTTTCTCCTTCCTCACTCAGACCTATACCATGGATCCCAAAAGGAGATTGAGCAGTGCAGGGATCACATGGAAGTCGTGAGGTGTTCAACCGGGTCCCCATGCTGCAATGGGGACTGTCAAATCAATTAAATGCCACAAAAGCAGATGACGCTGTCAGAAGAAGACTTCATGAACCTGGTCCAGTGGTACTACTCACTGGAAGGTACTGGGGACCAAGTTTTTGTGGATGGTTCTGGATTGTGATTTCCAGGTTTTCTGAAAGCTGAGGTTTTAGTTTCTTCAAGCAATCCTCGCTTATATCTATAATGAAGCTGTGTGCATTCCACTTCCCCAGGAGAAGGCGAGGGAGTGCAAACAGTAGATCCAGTGCTTGTGGGTCAGAGTTCTCCAGATGGCAGGTTCAATACACCTGCCTAAAATCAGTGAGCTAAAACAGAGCATGGAGAAGAACAGTGAGCTCATCTCCTGTCCTAGAGCTTTGATCATTGTCACAGAAGACTGTCTAATTTTTGCTGGTTTGTTTTCAGGAATTTACACTTCATTAATTTTTTCAAAAGTTTCTCTTCAAATACTTCAAACTGAAAAGCTCTCCTTTATGCAATTCGTCATCCTTACTCTCAGCTCAAGGGCAAGCTTCTTTAAACAAACTGCTGCTGACTGGGTTTGAAACAACTGATTTTAAAAAAAAAGGTTCATTCATTATTCAGATACACTTTTCAGATGGCAAGGTTTCTGATCCTTTCCTCTGGCTCTGTACAGCCATTTATTCCTGAGCCGGAACACACTGCAGAGGATGCAAGACAAGCACCTGGGCTGTTTTGCTCTAGGAAAAGAGAACAAAATTGATTGCGTTGAAGAGGAGGTGCTTCTTACATACTTATCAGAATATAATTCTGTGTTAAACAGATGCTAACTAGCTAATTCCACTCAACATCAGTACAATTATGGCAACAAGTAGTGTGGCAATTCTGGAAGTCAAGTTTTGTTTGCTCTGTAAGATGACACACAGGTGTCCCAAACTATGGAACAATTTTGGCAGAATTTGCTCTTTGGGCAGCAGTTTTTGAAGAGGGAAAAAAAATTTTAAGAAATTCTGCTTTTGGATAAAAGAATCCTGTCCATCTCTTACCAAAGTGTTTTTATTTTCCCTCCTGGGATATCTGTGTAATGTGTTTTACATTGTTAGTCCATACCATTCAAATAAATCCTAGGTAAGTAAATGGCATTTCCACCTTTATTTTTATGATCCAAAGAAGATTAATGGGCCCATCTGCCTTCTCATTCCCCTACTCCCTCAGTTTCTCAGCCCCTCCCTGAGTTTAAGCAGCTTGTGTAAAAAGAAAGATCTCTCCTGGTAGGTAGTTTTCAGCACCTCAGCTTATTACACTTAATTTGTTTTCTAATGAGCATTCTTTGTTAAGACAGAGCACTCAAATTAATAGTCTGCCATGACATAACATCACCACATCTTTTATTACTCCCTATGTTACTTTTGAGGTATTGCTGGTAGTACTGAGCCGAAAGAACATGAATACAGAGTTTCACCTGTGATCTAAGAGCCACAGAAGTTAACAGGAGTCCATAGCCCTGCACACACTTTGAAAGGTGCAGGTTTGCTTTTCTCACTGTTGGCAGCTCTTTGTTTCACAGCAATGCACCAGCAGCCTCCTTTTGTGAGCCGACCAGGGAAAGGGAGCATTTGAAACCTCTGCCAGGAGGAAAGGGCATTTAGGGTGAGGATAAGTCATCTGTAATGGGAAGAGAGTCACATCTGTCCTACTGAGAGCAGGAACACAAGCTTCACATGTTCCTCAAAGTACAAGCTGAGAAACTGGGGGTTCCTAACGCCGTCACACCATCTCCACTCCATGCTTTACATCAATAAATGTACTTCTTCTAAAGCACTGTGTCTTACACAGCCAATTTACAGTGCAGCTAGAGCAGAGCAGACATCCAGGTGATAACACAAATTCTCAAAACGTGACATCTGATAAAGCAAAATGATCAACAGTTGAGCTACTTAAGAGCTACTGCTCTTTCCCCACCCGGAACAGCCCCGTTTTAGTGATTTTGAGAATTACACTGCTATTTCATTGTCAGATATCATGTACTATAAGGAAGAGACCTAAGTGAAAACACAAACTCACTCACTGGCAAATTGCATTTCTGTACAAATTCCTCATGGAAAGCGAGTACTTTAGGAAACAAATTGAAACACTAGATAAGTCAAGATCCCAACAAAATCCAGCTCCCTCCAGCTCAGCTAATGCAATGGAAAAGGGGCTCCTTTCCTAAGGTGGGTCAGGACGTCACAGGTTAGGAAGAACGACAAAGTGGAAGGCCCCTTAAACCCCTCTGTTTGTTCTCATTATCTCCTTTCAAACCGGAGGAGAGCGTGTGAGCACAGTGCCTGCTGTGAGGCTGTCTCATCTCGTCAGCAGGCAATGGGAAATGGCACTTGCCTCTGTCACCTCACCTCCAGCCTCAGACTGGCACCAAGTGTGACCTGAATGGGCCCAGAAATTCGCCCCTGAACACCATCTCCCCTCTCCAGCTGGAGAATTACCACCCTTGTCAGCATTTTAATTACCTCCCGCAGCTCACAACAGGATTTCTCCCCTCCCCAGCCATTCCTGACAAGCCACAAGCGGAACTTGAGATTCTCCGATAGACACAGAAGTTACCCCAACAGTGCAAGCACGAGATTGATTGCTCAAAGCTACAATTAAGCTAATTAACTGGAGAAATCAGGTGTTTGCTGCAAGCAGGAGTGGTTCTCCAATGCTTTCTGAGGGGAAGATTTTTCCCTAGGATAGTAAAGAGACAGTGAGATGCTGTGACCATTTTGGGTGTCTCCTTAGTCAAAAGGACTCACAGTAACATCTTTCAAGTACTTGGGAAACTCACCATGAGAAACAGGGGGGTGAAAATCTGGTCTGCAAGACGACTAGGGGGAGAAATTAAGGACTTCTTACCTCCTGCAGTGCAGTGAGGTGACAGAGCAACACACTTACAGGACTCTCTTACAGCACGTGCTGAATTCAGCTGTAAAATTAATAGCAATTATGTATTTATTTTACGTATATTTGTGAAGCACAAAGTACTCCATATGAAAAGGCACACATCACAGAAGCACGGCTGAGGCAATGCAGAAAGCAGCAGTAAGGACACTGAAGTTCTGTTTCAACTCTCTTGCTTCATATAATGTAGAAAAAAACCCCTAAAGTTTAAACATTCTGAAGACAAATTGTAGGTGGGAAGGCAAGGAGGGATTATTTCTATTCATTTTTGACTAATCAAAACACTTTTGCAGGGGAATTGGAAAGCCTTATTTTGATTTTTACTTCTCCAGTCTGTATCAATATATCTAAAGACAAAACATTCAAATCACAGCCAAAAGAAAATAAAGCACCATTTGGGAAACATTGAAATAGAATGTTCCAACATCAGATTGGTTTTATTTCTTCTCTTCTGAAATGATATACCAGTGAATCACCACAATTTCACATAATGCATTTCATGGCAGGCAGGTCTGCACAGACTGAGCTCAGATTCCATGCAAGTTTCTCTAACAAAAAAACAGGTCTCAGAATCCCTGTCTGGATTTATTTCTTTCCTTAAAGCGTGGAAAAAACCCCGAACAACAACAAAGACCCACAAAACCCAACTGAAAAACAAAACCACAAAAACAACAAAACCCAACCAAACAAAAACACCACACCACCAAGAAAACACAACAAATTGCACAAAAAAAACCCGCAAAAAACCAAACCATCAAACACAACAACTCTGTAAAATGTTCCATCTGGTACATTTCTCTCCCCAGAAGCAACATTTTGCATAGAAGAGCTGGAAGTTTGCATATTTAGCATCTGAAACAGGAAAGGAATAACCTTTCTGTTCGATGCTGTAACAAAAAGCTAGATTGCTGTTGGCTACAGCAGCACTTGGAATCTTTCATACAAAGTTATCAGCAACTCTTTTAGTGACAACTTCTTGAAAAACTCCAAACTTATTCAAAACCACACTTCTACCTGTCTTCCCAGCCATGGGACTGCTCCTCCAGCAAGGCTGTTTTAAACAAATGGCAATAACCCAGCTGAGCAAACAATAGCCAAGAGCTACCTGCTCTGCTGTACAGGTTGCAGCACATAATAATCCATCTTCCCTCTGCTGAAAGCACTGCGATGATTACAGAGCACTCATTTAAGGTATTTGAATTACAGCAAGATGTTATGCATCAAAGTAATCAAAGACAATTTAGGTAATGAAGTTGACACAGAATGGATCACTTCCCAAAGAAACATTTCATTTGCATGTAATAGAGCTATTTTAACTTAATTTTGACATTACATCATGATAAAAACACTTGTTGACATTTACAACATTTCGGTGACAAGCCTTCCTGCATTGTGATGAATTAATTTTTTTCATAGGCAGTAAACGTAATTTCATTTCATACAGAAATAAAAGCACCAAAACACTACCCACAGAGCTATTCTCACTGCTCTATGCAAGATGCATTGGTTGTCTGAGCAAATATGCCATAGGACACAACCTTCAGGAGCTTGAGAAGTTAATAAGGCGGCATTTTGAAAGATAGCTCTACACAGCTGCACACGCAGGGAATCCGAATTCAGACAAACACCACCATCGTCTGTCATTTGACAGAAACGCTTCCTTTGTTCCTTCTGAGTTAACTCGGAAGAAAAAAGTATTATAAACCACGTATGTTCTGTAGTGCAGATGCAAAGGCCAAAAAGCCAGAGCCATTGCAGGGTAGCAAATATGAAAGAGGAGAGGCACCCGAATCAGCAGTCAGCTGTCTCAGGAAACCCCAGGCAGTAAGAATGAGCTCTGGACAGAGAAGGGGAAAAGGCAAAACGGTCCCTGTGGATCACTGGCACTTCCTTTTGTCCTGGCCACCCTCATCTGGCTCAACATAGAGGAGAGGTTGCCAGTGTCAGTCAGAGGACTGAGAGCTTCTGCCTTTGTACCCAGAAGTGTACCAGTAAAGGGCAGCAAGAAGAAATCTAGACTGAAACTTGACTGGAAATACTCCTTTTCTGCCTTTTTCCCGTTGGAGTTTCTTTCAGAATAGGAAGGGTGCTCTGGGTGTGTTTGTGGACATAACCACAGAAAGAGCAAGACATTGTATCTTCTGGCAGGATTTCCAGGAACACGCATCCCTTACCTGTCTGTGCTGCAGCCTGACAGGATAACTGAACCAGATAAGCCCTGGGCTGAAACGTAACTCCTGAAATATTTTCATTCATACCAGTTAATAAGGAGCCTTAGCAAGGTTTATGCCCATAGATTTCTCTCCTTCCCTTAGAATTTCCCTTTCTTATATGCTCATTAATTTACTTTTCATATTAAACTCTCGTCACAGTTATAACATGCACTGAGTGGTTTCAAGGTTGAAACAAAATCCTTGTTCCACAGAGCATGTGGGAAAATAACATCCTGCTTGCGTGGCGAAAGAAAATTACGTTCTCTCCTCCAAGACTTTCAGTTGCACTCTGTGTTAAAGCTCTAGTCAACTTAACAAAGGAAGAAATCTTAATTTACATGGAGAAATGTAAATCAATGTGTAGGCAGATACATATATAGATATACATAGATTAAACCATGACAAGGAACAACTTTCAGACAGGATGTCTGCTGGCAAAAGCAGGAAAGAAGATCTTTTGAATTACCTGGTTTTACTGTGTTTAACTCAACTCAGTAAATATTTATACCTCCATTTGAACAAATTAATTTGCTAGTGAGGAATAGCTTAACTTTATGAAACTGGGTATTTGGTTATCCGAAGTGTCCATGCTAAAGGCAGACCCAATCTGTGAGAAAATGTCCATGTTCCCACACACAGGCAGAACCCCCTGTGTTTACAGATCACTCGACAAGCTGCCAAACACATTAGAGATTTTCCAATAATTTATAGTTCTATTTAGACATTTAATTGGCATAACAAAAGCAAGCTATCACTCACCATGCTTATCAAATGTCAGCTTGTGCCTTGTTGCAACTGATATCTAATCAACAGACAATCACATGTTGTTTGATACCAATTAAATGTCTGAACAGTTCTTCCAACATCATTACCCTAATAAGATGGTAACTGTATGCTCAACATTTCAGCAACATGAGGTAACACCCTGCAGACCATATCTGTCTCCTTTATCCTTGTAAAGCTCAGTAGCTGTTAGACATCAATATTTAATTACTAATAAATGCTTTAATACATCTAAGCAAGCCGCTTATGATTGTTACAAACAAGATGACTTTGCTTTAAAAGCTTCTAATTTACGCTTTAGGAAATGGAACTTACATGAAATATATACAATGGTTGGCTTTTGCTGACAGATCCCTTCCCAAATAAGAGAAGGGTCAGTAGCTCCTATTGTTGTAAATAAAAAGACAAAAGTTGTGCGAGTCTACAGCATCTGCTTTCAGTGTAAATCTGAAGAAATAAAGGAGATAAATTTTGTCATGAAGGAATGAAAAGTTTCTAACAATATCATGGTGTCAAGAGGAACAAGGTGCACAAGCTCCCTAAGGGAGAACTGTCTCTTCCCTGCCCTGGATGAAATCCCTCACTTGGAGCTATTTACTATCTTTTCACAATATCTCCCTCCTCCCCACTAACTTCTTAGCACATACCATTTTCCATCTACATCAAAACAAAATGAAAGTAAAATGAAGCTACTAAATATGATTGCTCGGGGTTTTTTTAACAAACCCTAGTAACTCCTTCCCCACCACACAGATCCACAGTCTTGAACATCAGATACAAAGGAAAGTCATAAGAACTTGGGACAAACTCTTCAGGCCCAGATTTCTCTCAACTCAAACTATGCAGCTCCCTGCTTTACCTCTTACCTGGCTGATATTCAGCAGTGATCAGTACTGGAATAGCAGCAAGGCTCATTATGGATCACAGAAAATATCTTCAGCAGAGTGTGATAGGACATCAGGAAAGAAGCCAAGTATTGATCTAATTCAATGGAAATTCCAAACACAAAGTGAAGGAACAGGTCTGAATATGTGCACTGAGAAGGCCTTAGGTGAAATTGTTGTTCCTTGTCCTGCATTTAAGTCTGAAATGCAACCTCTGTGTAAGCCACTCTCCTCCAGATAAGAAAGTCTGATCTGAAGTGCATCCTGCATCTTTTGAAAGGGCTTGTTCAGGTGAATTAGATGGAGTTTTCTAGGAGGAGAAAGGTTTAGCAGCTCTCAACTTTGAAGGAGTCTTCCTGCACACTCAAGACTCAAGCGTCCAAATAGCAACCCAGAGTAACCTCTCCTGCTTCACAACTGAAATGGTTTGAAAAATATACAATCAAAAAAAGTGCTTAAACTGAAAGGGAATGGGCAACAAAACTACGACACCTTCGAATTAAAAAACTCACTATTTTGACTAGAAAAGAGTAGGACACATGCTTGTTTACAGAATGCATTTTTACACCTCCTTGCAGGGCTGAGTAATTCTGTGTCAGAGGTTTTTCTGTGGAGAACAAAACTTGTGGCAAAATTGCTTTCTCAAGGATGCATTCCCTCTCTGCCTTATACAAAAAAAATTTAAAAATTCTTTTTGTTCATATCCTTTCCCATGTGGTGTCATTAATAGCACCTGCAGAGCTGCAGGATGAATTGCCATTTTAGTAGAGTGCTACAGCTCAGATCCTTGACTTAGTCCAGCAAGACTATTAGGAGGTGATCAATGGACCATTTACTTGACAGACAGGAGGACAAACGGTTGATTTATCCTCATCCCAGCTGGCCACCTATTTCCTCAAGCAATCATGGAATTACTACAGCCATGAAGGCAGCAGCCACTGTTTCTTCTGCAGGCTGGGATTTTAATTGAGAAGGGAACTCTCAGAGCCTTTGGGAGACTGGAAGGAAAGCAGCGAGCACCACAGGCCCTTTGACAAATGACTGCACAAGTCACCTGAAGCAGCTGAGCAGAGACCAGTTCCCTCACCAATCACAGCTGCCCTGAAGCACCTGGAGGCCCAAACGGTGTTTTTAGGAATGACAAAGTAAACAGTATCCAGGACCACAGAGATGGATGAAGTGCAGCAAAGCCAACTTCTTTGGCTTCCAGCCATGACACAGAGCTCCTTACCACCCCTTAAAAGGGGGTTGAAACGTCTCTGATAACTGTGAAGAGATTTTGCCTGGGAAGTCGTGCATAGACACTTTTGACCAAATGCATTTTGGCATGTGGTTGCTGCAAATGTGGTTAGTGAACACGTGCTCGTGTGCAACAAATGGGCATGCTGAAGTCTCTTCTGTATAAAATCTCATGGAAGGCAAGTCTGAAACTAAGATCCAGGGAACGTTCTCATCTCCAAGCTGTTTCTCAGAAGCTGGAAATCCAAACTGTAATGCTGTGATGGCTCCTTAATGGCTTAACACTGCTATAGAAATTCCTGACTAATTCTAAAAACCTAAATGCAGCACTAACACTTTATAATAACTGCCCAGGCAGAGGGCAAGAGAGCTAGCATGAACTATATCCCCTCTATCTATAACAGTCTTCAAAGCTGCTGGAGAGCTCCATTTCAAAAAGGCAGACTCTGGTTCAGTCCTCTACCCTGCCTGAGTACTTGAACCAGTGACTTAAGGTGAAAGGCTGATGCATTTTACTGTCAGAGTCATCCAGACCCTAAGGCAGAACATTTCTTGAATGAAAAGACTGAAAGATTTTCCTGGAGGCCAAAACCTAAGGTCTTTAAAACTGTCTATGCATATTTCCCTGTTAATCATGCTAATTAATTTCTGACACTGCTACTTACACCTGCATGATTTGTCTGAAACAATAAAAGCAATTAAAAACTTTTTGTACATTAGATTGAAATAAAAGATAAGTTTTCGTAACAAGTAGGTTTTGTTCCTGTAAACTTCACAGGGTTAATAGGAAATATCTAGGTTATAAAAACACAGCTTTCTTTTTAAAAAGCAAGTAGCCACCATAGATTCAAGTCTTACCACCCACCATGTCTATAACCAGGACAGCTGAGTTCTTGTCATTCCCTTTGTTTCCTAAACATACTGTTGAACTGCTTCATGGGGCCCTGGGGGTGTCCTAAAGGTGGTTATGAAATGCTAGATCTAGCATTCAATGTTTCATAAACACAAAAGATCCTCACCCTATTATTAAAGATATTTAGGGCTTTTCTTCTCGTTTGTCCAAAGCCATACTGACAAACTGCTGAGCCCCAACAGATGTGGAAGGAAGAACACAAACACCAAGTTAGACTTCGAGTTCATCACTTCCTTTTCAGTTCCTTGGTCCATCAAACCACTTCAGCGTATCTTTAACCAGCAGAGAAGTCCCAAGAGGAAATCAACATTAAGGAAACATTTGTTTACCAACATCAGACCTAGGTCTCAGGTTGTACTGCAACCTCATCTCCCCTGCCTTTGCAAAGACTTTATCTTCCAGGCCCTCACCCTTCCCTGGCACACACACTTTTTTCAATTAGCTAATTGTGAAGGTGCTGGTGCAGAACCAAATTTTCCTTTCACCACACCAACTCACAACAGAAATTCACCATCTGGTGGCATAAAGCAGACAATCCCACGGGACACAGCACACAAAAGGCAGGAGCGCCTGCAGCTCTTCAGACTCAGGACCGGACAAATTGCCATGGCTCAGCCCCACAGCCCTCTGCAGTGTAAAACGGGTTTGTGTCTCCACTCAGCTGAGCAGCACGCCTGGACTGCCTCCAGCTCATTAATTTTGTCCAGTGTATCCGCTCAGTTCTCACAATACTGCGCGCTGTGTGGAACCGCCACAACAAAATGGTCCTGGAAAGAGCTGAAGGCTTCGGGCTCGTCGTTGGGTGGAGGGAGGTTGAGGTTTTGGTGCTTGCAGTTTGATTTGGAGGTTTTGTTTGGGTTTGTTTCATTCCAAGTATTTTAAAAACAAAAACAACACAGCAAATCCATCTTTTTCTTCCCCCTCCCCGCCCCCCAGGCCGTGCCAGCAGCAGCTATCTCTGCAGGACAGAGGATGTGCACCCCACCCTAGGAGAACCAGGCTGCACTTTGAAAGAACTTGGCTGCTTTTACAATAGTAGTTCCCACTTTGACGGAAGGAAAAGCAGGACACAGACTGGAATGCCCTTTCCACACAGGAACAGACAGGCTGCTCTATCCTTGCCACTGCAGCACTCGGGCCAGCATTTCATTATGCTTAAGTATGACAAGTGACATTGTGCAGCTGCCATTTCCTGGGATCTTCACAAAAACCAAAACTATCTCAATAAGCTCTCCCAGCAGACAAAACTGAAAACTGGTAAATTGTACCAGAATAATACAGCTTGCAGGGATTGTGTTGGGAACAATAACCTGCATCTTACTGCACATTTTCCTCCACATGCAGGGCTTAGTAGAGGTCACTGAAAAATTTGGTTAAAATGGAGCCTGTTATTTTTGGCACTTTAAGTTACTTGTTGCAGGATATCGCTGTGAATATTAGAGCCATTTGGCTAGTCACAGAAACAAAAAAAAAAAAGATATATCGAGTGTTTTCAGCCACTCCATAGCAAGACCAAGGGACAGGATACCCCCTGAATCCAATTACTAATTTCAGTTAGATCTGACAAGGTTAAATACTTAAACATTTAATGGAACTATGGCCAGCAAAGGAGGTAATTCCTAATAATTACCTCCTGAAAGGCTGTAACATGAGCTCAACTCGTGATAGGCAGATCTTGGAGTCCATGCAAAGGAGAGCCGTTACTGAAACTCCAAGCAAAAGATGTTTTAGTTGTTACTAGAAAATTTGAACCGCAATATGTATTCACTGTGGAAATCTGACTTTAGTTCTGTTGATAGTAGAGCTGCTCTATCAGCTGTGTGTGCAGCACACTGATTAACCCTTTCATCTTTGTCTCCTATATTTCCTATATCATTCCAGATAAAATTACCACCTTGAAACGCAGTATTTTTCTGTATTTTTTTCCTGCGTCAACAAAAGTGCAGCGTTGGTGAGGTGAAATTTCCAAATTTAACAGGATTTGGTTTGTAGTCAGCCTTTATTTCCATGCAGTCATTAACATTTGGGGGATCAAACAAAGAAAAGAAGGAAACCCCCTTACCGAATTTCCCAACACGTGTGTTTGGTGAAACAGCCAAGCTTGCATGTGCCCATCTTATAACCTCCTGTTGGGTGAAAAACTTCTGATTTTATCAGTCTTGAGGGAATCTGGCTGGAGCTGATTTCTCTCTTCCTGTGGCTGGCCAGAAAACTTGCTTGATGGTGGCACAAAGAGTTCCTAGGCCATGCCAGCCACGAGAGGAAGCATCTCAATCAGACTGAGCTCAGTTTTGTTTCTTTGGCTCATTTTTTTATCAACAGCCAACAAAGCTGTGCCCAAGCCATCAGCCACACACATTACTGTATTGTGCTTATAAACATGCGATTTACAGCAGGGGAAAAAGCTTCATTTACTGCTATGTACATGAGTAATATAACAGCCACAAAGTGAGCGTACGTCCAGTGTCAGCACACTGGCATATAATGGCATTTCCAGGTTTTAAACAGAAACCATTATTAGTTATTACTTCTTTCTCAGGAATGCATCATGATACACTGACTCTTCATTATTAAATCTATTTTCAAAATACCACAGCTGTTACAAACTTTTTAGAGGAAAGTATTAGAGACCGAAGTGAATTCCACACTTCCCTGACAAAGACATGGTCCAGGCTTTGGACCACTGCTCTTTCAAAAAAAAAAAAAAAAAAAAAGGTTTCCACATCAAAAATCAAGCAAAAATAAAAGGGGATAACAAGAAGGAAGGAGACAACTACTGGTGTGAGAAATAGCCTATCAAAGCTAAATCAGGAAGATTTGATTATATCCAGTGGTCAAAACCTAGTATTCCAACCACAATCCCTCCTCCTTTTCCTTGTCTGGGCATTCCTCTGGCAGACTGACCACACAGCTTTCTCGTATTATTTGATACTTTACTTTTAGCTGAATAAACCTTTTGACTTCCTGCTTCAAACTCCTCCCAAAAGTCACCCTCAGTGTTGGATTTTTTTAGTACCCAGTTCATTATTCTTTCTCTCCTCTGCACACTGCACTAAACCCAACAGGACAAAAAAGATCCAGATCAATACTTACAACTCTGGCTTGGCTCACAAATAAAAGGAGTTCGCCAAACCTTAAATGATCCATCACACCACAGTTTGAAAACACAACATTGCCAATGAAATTTTCTTGTGTTTGTAGAACTGCTAAGGGTTAGTGGCTTCTCCCAGTATCTGGCAATGTCACTTCTGAAGCCCCACTACCGGAGCATCGCCTGTTTCTGTACAACATTGCTTCCTCTGTACGAAATATTTCTTAATATAAATATAATTCTTCTTGCATGGCTCTTTCCACACTGAGCTTTCACTTTCACTATCTGCTTTTCCATCTTGCATATTAATGAGACTGAAGTGCTCACTCTGTAAGTGCTAATACACGTGCTGCACTGCACTTGCCAAGCCGTTCTATTGTCTCTGAAGGGACTCTTGTGTACAAAAATAAAGAGCTGAAAACATCTGAAAGATAGTGGCCTGACTTTACACGCTGAGGAAACAACCCCAAAGAATAACACAGCAGCAATAATAGCAGCATCTGATCATCACTGATGATCTCAACACCAAGATGTAGGACTTGGTTTTGAAGGGGGTGGGGAAGAGAAGCAGAGGGAAATCTGCCAAGGACTGCTGTAAACTTTTCAAGCATTTTCAACACATTCAGGTTCTCAAAAGGCCCCTTGGAAACTACAGAGGCTCGATAATTAAAACAGACTTGTGTTGTCCTTGCCTTTTCTGCCCCCAAATTTTAAAATAATAGACCAAGTACAACATGGTGCACCTGTTGCACACACGCTCTTAGCCAAGATGAAAGGGCAGTTCTGGTTCTATCTTACATCAGCACGTGTAGGTGAGCGTGCATGGAAGAAGTTTTAACACCGTGGGAGATGTTTTCCTTCAAACCACAAAACAAAATTACTGAGGCGAAGCAGCATCTCTTGCAGTGGGCTGCATCACTGGGACAGAATCCAAACCAGGGTGTTTGTTTTGATGAATGGTAACTGCAAAACATGACCTAAACAACACAAGGCTCATTTAAAAAAACTCCACTTCTTCCAAAATGAAATGTTACCTTTTCACCTTAGATTCCCAGAGCCCACAGTACTACTGATCGTCTCCCCACAGTTTGACAAGAGGTCACTGACACTGTCATTTGTTAGAAATGTAAGTTGAAGTGTCTGCCCTGTTTCTCCAACAACCATCTCTCAAACCTTAACTAGAACATCCTCACTACACTTAAAACTCTACAGTCACGAGGGAGAAGAGGAGCATCAAAAACATCCTGTGACTAACCTTGACTTCTTAAACAGCTCTGCGATATTCTTGATAGGTAATTGTGTTTGCTTTCTGATGCATGACAGACATCAAACATCAAAATGATGATATGAGTGTGACAGTGGTTCCAGCAGTACTGAGAATAACTGGTTTTGATCCTAAACAGCTTGAATTACAGAAGAGGAATTTCTAAGTTCTGTAGTATTATTTCAAAGTAGTATTATTTCTGACACTTGATGCCACCCTTTTATATTTTCAAAGCTTCATGTTCCACTCCTGTCACAGAAACTGTTATTTCCTGATATTTTGTACTGTTCCTGTGCCTTGTAGCAGTTCATGACTGACTTGCTCTGCAGCATCTGAGGAAGCCTGTAAGTAAATGTTAACTGAGGGAAATAATAAAAGGAACTGCTTGAACCAGTTCATATTCAAAAGCAGCTGCACTCTGTGGCAGGACCCAAAGACCACCTGCCCTGGCCCTGCTGTCCCACAGCACCTTCTCACCTCCCACAGCTCCCCAGAGATCACAGAATCATTAAGTTCAGAAAACCCCTCTAAGATCAAGTTCAACCATTAACCTAAGACTGCCAGGCCCACCACTGAACCATTTCCCTAAGCACCACATCTACACTCTTTTGAACACTTCCATGCATGATGATTCCACTGCTTCTCTGTGCAGCCTGTTCCAATGCTTGACCACCCTTTCAGTAAAGGAAATCATGGAGCAATGCCCCAGAGCCAGCCCCAGGACTCCCAGTCCAGCACTCCTGGATCCCAGAGGTGGGGACAGCCCTGTCTCAGGGCCCTGCCCATCCTGTTGCTCCGGGTGCCCCCACAGAGCCCTGGCACACAGTTCCACCAATGCCACAAACCCACCTTCTCCCAGAGCCCCACGGGGAGAGCAGGGCCCCTTGGCACCCTCTGCACTGCAAAAACAAACCAAAACACACACACGCTCCCCTCTCCTCCCTCTTGCCCAGCTCCACTTGCGTGCGGGTTCCCAGCACCCCTCAGGGAGGTGACACTGGCAGGAGCCACTGCCCGCCCACACCTGCTGAGGCCCGAGATGGTGGCACTTCTGCCCTCGTGGCCACACAGGGACGGACACGGGTCAGGAGGTGGCCCTGGCCACAGACATGAGCTGACCAGAGCAGCAGGTTCTGTTCTTAAGCAAGACTAATAATAAAAATGCGGTTTTATTTTGGCTGCTTTTAGGACCCACAAGGCACTGACCTCCCTCCTGCCTTCCTTCTCTCCCCTCATTATAAACACAGAGTTTAGAAAAACTCCCTACACTTGGTTCATTTTTATCAGGGTCCCAAAACAGTGCTGCTGTTTGGAGAGTGCACAGTCAAAGTACACCCACTTCAATCCTAATTACATAAATCAAATATACAGCAGCAGCACTAAAAAAATAATCTCAAAACATCACATAATTCAGCTATAGAGCTCTATACATATATAGTCTGATTAAAGCCTTCAATCCCCTTTGCTTTGGATCTTCTTGACCAAAAGAACCTGAGAATTGTATGTGATTTCATTTCAGGGCTTTAAGACAATTCCTTTTCTTCTTTCAGAGTCCTGCCACTCTCCCTCAGCAATGCAACATCCAGTACGTAACCAAGTGAATCATTCCAATTCCTGCAGGTACCCACTAACCCTCCATCACAAAACTTCAGATTTAAGCTGTGAAAAAACCAAACATCTAACTTTACACAGAGGAAAACAGATGTAATCTGCCCCATCATGAGTCTATCTAAATGCAGATTTCAGGTATCTACTGCTCTTAAGTATCCTTATACTTTTATATGAAGGACTTTCTGGTAAGCAAATACTTTGTCTTGGCTGCACCCAAGCTCATATTTTATCCTTGTTAAGAACCACCATCTAAGCCTGAGCTCAAGTCACAAAACTTAATTTTATTTTTAAATATAGTACTGAAAAGAAAGTAATATAAGTGCTGCCATTTAAATTCTACAGAAAATAGGCTGTGCAAGCACTTGAGGAAAGGAAACACAGAGAAAGGACAATAAATGCTGTCTTGCTTTCTAAGAAAAATGAGTGCCTGACTTACTTTAAACTACGATCTTCATGAAAACTGCACCCCAAGTACTGCAACTAGGCTTCAGCATCTCAGGCTTTTACCTAGAAACGCAGTTTAATGTTTCACTTTGAGTGCATTTCCCCACACACACATCCAACGTCACTGAAATTAGAAGTGTGCCCGGTCCTGTGAGGACCTGCCAAGACAGTAACAGAGATCCTGACAGCATGATGACCCACAAGGTATCATAAGCCACTAGAAATCGCTTTAGTCCAAATATCCTGATACCAAGGAACTGAGAACAATCCAAAACTATCTGCGTGGTTTCCAGAGCACTTTCTCTGCACAAAAATTTCACTCTCCATGGCATTTCTTTCTTCTAAATGTTTCCTAGTATTATTACTAAATAGGCCATTTCAGTGGTGCCCACAGAGCACTGGCTGCTGGAGGTACTAAATCTCATCATTGCTCTTACTAGGGAATTTACTATCAGTAAAATATTATCCATGGGGCATAAGAATTGAATGCTGACAAAATTAAGTTTCATTGCTATCATTCATCTCTGTTACTGGGACCACATCTTCCAGTGTTAGGGCCACGTCCATTTACAGAAATTTATGGGCACACAGCAACATTTAAACTGTGAACAAGCCATTTTGAGCCCTTATAGCTGCTTCAAATGTATCAATGAAGACTATTTTCACTTTTCATTCACCAGAACTCGGCAGAAGGAAAAAAAAAGGAAAACACCATCATTTTCATATGTATTATTTCCGTGCAGTACTAGTTTGTGGGAGGAGACATTGACTTGATAGCACCTCAAATCTTTTAATGTATATATTATCAGTTTGGTTTTGTAATTTCCTCTATTCATTTTAGCTTCAGAGAAGATGCCTTGGTATTCCTAGTAAAAATATATGGAAATGTCTCTTGACTGTGCCATGGAATCGTGGCTAATACAGTATTGTTACCACCACTCACACGAGAGTCACTCACTTCTTTATTATTCCACCCTAAAGTGATATCTTTGTGTGACAGTCGTAATTTTTACTTCTTTTCAGCTTTACAGCTATGTGTGCCGTCACTTAAATACCAGCATTTAAAATGTTTCTCTGTACTGCTTCGATTGCACTAGCTATTGTCATTTTGGAAAGGCAGATCTGCATTCAGCTTCTGCTGGGTAGTAGCAATTTTGAAAGAAGCTTTGGAGAGTTGTGGTTTTTTTTAATGAGGAGAGAAACAGCAGTCAAGAAAGGTATTCCCACTGCCAAGAGCACAGTGTCTCAGGCTGTTTTTCAGAATGCTTTCACCTTTTCCCCATGGCAGGAGGGTTGTAACCAGATGACTTTTAAGTCATCCAACCCAAAGCACTCTATGATTCTGTGAAATGTTTGTGTCTAAACACCTGTCCATAGGCTTTTGAAAGTTTACCTTACTAGAAATAACACACATAGAAACACAGAAAATGTCCTTTCTAGAGACTCTGCCACAGGATAAAAGGCAAAAGATGGCACCTACTTTTGGAGTGACCCTTTCCTGTCCTTTCCTTCTTTAATTCACCCGCATCACCTGAAAGAAGGAGCTAATACAGGACCAGGATGGTGCATCACACTGATAATTCATCATCCCTTTTCTCTCCACAAACCCACAATCCATGTTGATCTGGCAGTGATTCCCTTCAGTGTTCAGAGCACGAAAGCACCTGTGTCTTCCCCACACCTCTGTCCTTGAAGGCCCTGGGGCTGCCCACACATTTGTGGGAGCCCTCAGGCTGCTAACAGAGTCTCCCAGACCCTGAGCCGTGGATGGACTGTCCAGTTCACAGCGCTCCATCCTTAAACACAGTGCATTTGTTCCAGACCAGGCACCCCTGCAGGTTTTCTCCACAGCTGAGTTCTCACAGCAGGAGAATTACTGTGCAAGTGCCCTGTCCTCTACATTAGGGACAGGGCACCTTCTCAGGTACTGAGGCAGAAACTCGAATGGACTTTTCCATCCCTGCCTTCAGGCTCCAAGTTTCCCATTCCAGCACCATTAAACTCAGCTATTACCTGCCCGAGTTAGACTATTTCACACCATGGTTGCTTTAGGGATTTTAAGGCATTATATACATATATATATACACACACACACCTCTCACCACTCTAACAGTCATAGAAAGGGCCCACATCCAAAACTCCACCTCCATTTGAGTTTCACATGACTGGGTTCTTGTTCCTTCTTCTCCATTGCCCTAAGCCCCTGCCTCTCTTATGTTTTCTTAAAATTGCCTCTTGTTCAGTTAATAGCCAGCTGCAAATAAATCATCTCTAAAGAAAAAGCCCAGAAGGTCAGATCTGCCTTTCCAAAATGACAATAGGTAATGCAATTGACGCAGTACAGGGAAACATTTTGAATGCTCATAGCTAAGTAATGGCACACGTAGTTATAAAGTTGAAAAGAAATTAAAAATTCTTACATAGAAAAAGCTCCATGTCTTTGAAGTTGTATTTTCTCCACCTGACCACAGGACAAGAGAACTGCTTCACTACCAAGAGAGCAACTAAAACCTTGAAAATCAACCTGCTTGACACAAAAATAGCCCTGCAAGAAGTGAGGTGATACAGTGACTTCAGACACTTAATATTTCTTTCAATTTTTGCTACACTGCCTGCTTAAATGTTTCTATTGTGATGCTACCAAGGGAACGTTTAATAGACCTGCACCTGGATGGATGTAGGTTTTCATTTACCTTCAAGGTTATTTCCATAAAAGCATTACATTTCCCCCTTTTATCACAAAGATGCAGAGTACTTTGAGTCCTCCATCTGCAACTTACGAGTTACAATACAATTGCCAATACGGGAAATGACAGACCACGTCTAGTTAGGAACATCATCCTCCCCTCCCGTCCTTGCACTGGGAGAATATTACAAATGAGTCATTACGGGAAGTGCTCAGCAAGCCAAGTACTGCACTATATGCAATTTGGATGCTTATTGTCCTCTCAGAATAATAAATTAGTGACAACCCATAGTTCTTCAGTTTAATCTGAACAATTGTATTTCTATTAGAGAGAAATGCCAGTTTCCTTGTATCTTGCTTCTAAACCTCTTCTAATTATCCCTCATACTACACTTCCTAAATCTCCATGCAGAAAAGCTGCACTCATAGGGAATCCAGTTAGCGTGTAAGCAGTGCAGGATGCTCGGGAATGCTGTGATGCAGAGCTTCAAATGGGCAGTATTTTCCATCTACCAAGGCTGGCCCTGCTCCCCACAAGAGTCTGCCAAAATATGTTTTCAAACGCAAGCAGAAGTTTAAAGTGTTCTAAGAAACCAAAGAATAGCTCATGGGATCACAGCTAGGGCTGTATCTCTTTCTCTCATACCAGCAGCCCTGGAAACAGCAGTGGTTTGGGGCTGAGAGGCCCGACACAGTCACTGCTGATTGGGTAACTCCGGGGAGAAAAGAAGAGCCACCATGGAAGAGGAGGAAGGGACCACAACTTCTAAGCACAAAGAAGCCACAGACAGAAAACTAACCTGCATTTTTCTCAGTCAAAAAGCAAAACAAATGCTCCCAGACCTTCCTGAAAGCAGGCAGACTCCATATCAACTCCAGCAAGCCAACCCAGCAGCAGTTAACATCAGCAGTTAGATCCTCCAATTACAGGAGACCATGTTTTCTTCAGAGGACAGAAAAATAGGCCCTAGACTCTCATCCCCCTCACAGTGATACTTTACACTTGGTAAATATCTCTATCCTATTACTTAGACATTATTTAAAAAATCAAATGAAAAAGAAATAGACAGAAAAACTCCAAAAAGCCTCCCAAAAAAAGCACTCACCCTTTCCCAGTCACCTGCCAACACGAGCCCTCAGAAAAGCGCTCTACTTACTGGCTTTTCATCTCCTCCCCTAATCATCATCCACTAATTACTTAACAAGGTGCAGCTGTTTCCCCTCCACCCTGACCTTTCACCCGAAAGACCCAGCAGGTTCCTAATAACTTACATAATGAGGAGAATTGAGTGCACCTGTTGCATCAGTGCTGCCCTCTCCTCAATGCAGCTTTAATATTTGTGCACGTAGCCAGGCATGAAGTGTGGCAGAAGACATATTTCTTAAAAATACACTAATAGGCCCAATATATTGCCCTAGGCCCTAACTGCAGGTCCCCGCAGCAACAGAGTACCAAGATCACCTCTCTCAATCCAGGGTAATTTGGAGCCAGCTGTAATGAATCCACACTGATTAGGAAGAACGTTGACGCATAGCAAATTTTTCCCCCTCTTCACTTGCTCACTTCACCTAATTATTCAGTCGGTCTGGGAAACGGCGTGTTTATTGCCACTTTTAACCCTGCATTTGAGATTAATGCTGCTTTCAGCATTGGTAATTCTTGTTATTTTATCTGTGTCATGGGCTGTTAGTGGCCTTAAGCACGTTGCCTCAAATTTCTCTTTCCCCGTTCTTGCCAGGTGCTGACTTTCAGGCCTCCTGAGAAAGTGGTTTGGAGGCACCTCTTTCAGCAAGGCTTTTCTAGAGTGCAAAGCCCTTCCCAGAGCTCAGCAGTGAGAAGTGGGCAGGTACCGTGCTGACCTCACAGCTCTGCAGCTTCCAGATGCAACCGGTGCTGTCTGTCTCAGGAGCAGCTCCGTCTAAGAAATTCTTTTGATGGAATTGGTTTTTAAACGCAACGATCAGCATATGGTTGAGAACTGCAATTCTAGTTTTCAGTCGAGATTTTATTCTGCTCAGCACTGGGCTCGATCCAGGAGCCTGTAGATTCTTGTTCTAAGCAATCTTTCTGTTAAACAGAATGTGAGCTCAAAAAAACCCCTTTTTCTCTTCAGCATTTTGTTCCAGATTTGCTGTCCCACACACCCGCTGGGGTAAACAGCAATTACACTGGATCATTTTGAACGGAACCTTGCCAGTCCAACATCATCACTAATGAGGGTCATGATATAGCCCTCCTGGCAACTGATAGCTCAGCTAAAAGTTATCGCTGTCACTCATGATAATTATCCATGAGAACTTGAAAAGGAAACAATTACTGCTGCACCAAACCACCCAGTGGCTCCCTGATTTGAAATTCCACTGCAGTTACATTATTTTGACATATGTCAAGTGACACATCAGAACAGAAAAAGCACATTTAAAGCTGAAAAGTACCTTTTCATTCTTTGTATCTGATTTCCGTATCTCTGAAGAAAATTAAAGCTTTTCCCTTGATTTCTAGCTGTATATTTTAGCAGTTACATTGAAGCAATCGCTGGAATCTAGTTTCCTTTTTGCTCTCTCAACTGCAGCTACACATAGCCTTGAGTCAGAAGATACATTCAGTCAAAAGGACAGAGCCATTCAGTTGGAGATACCATGCCACTAATCAGCATTTATAATAATATGTTTCTAATTCTTGCAAAGATTTCTGCGAAGAATTTAGCAGACAAATAGATAATTTTAGATTAATGTATGTGTGGATGATTAAGTGTTCAACCGAAAACTGGAAAAGGAGGAATGGCAAATGAAGGTATAATAAAAAAAAAATCTTCTTACTATAAGGCTGTGGTTTGGTTGGTTGTTTTCTTTTTCTCAAGTTGCCTTCTGGAGGAGGACAGCATTATTATCTCAGATTTTGCCTGGATAAACTGGGTTTTAGAGAGATACTTGTTACTTATCTGTGCATGATTCAGACAGGAAAACCAGATCCAGAATGAATTCAGGCATAGCATATGGATCTGAATGATTTCTGTAAGGACCTCTGGAGTTGCTCTGCTTTCCCCTGCTCATCCGAGATCTCTCTGGTGCCTGATGAAACTGTCAAAGTCGCAGCATCAATGAAGGGAAAGGAGAGAAACCACCACAATTGTTCCGTGGGACTCCAGAACCCCAGTGCATCTCCAAGCACCTGGGGGACAGGAGTGTGGAGTCAGCTGGGAGCTGGTTAGAGTTGTGTCACTGCAGCCATGTGAATCTCTCCTCAGCATAATCAAACTGCTGTCTGCACCCACCAGCCCGCACACCCATGCGCCCCCCTCCACACTGCTCACGCAGCAGATTCCTGTGGAATAACAGCCAAAAAATTCAGCATCAGACTCAAATGTTGACAACAAAACAGATCAGAAGAACTCCAAATCCACTGACGGGAGCTGAACCTGGTGCAAGGTGTTTGCTAAGCCATCTCTTGATTTTCGTCTCAGCATTTCCGGATCTGCACATAAACAATGAATTCCTGGCTCTTGAGATATTTGCTGCTTAATCAACAAACACACATCTGGAGCTTCATTTTAAAATTCATACTTTTTTTTCATGCTGAGATCTTCTGTGGTTTCTATCTTCTTTCTCTTTAATATCACTCTTTCTATTTTCCTTATTACATATAGAAACCAGGAGAATAGAAACCAAGTGCATTGTTTTTCACCTGGAAGAAGGTGAGCTATTAAAGCCCCCAGGACTCTGAAGGAGACAGTATTTACATGAAAACTGTCCCTCAGAATGCTGCCTCTATGAAGGCATCAAGGAGTAATCAAATTCTGGCAACTCTGGAAACTCGCTGTCCTCTGACTTTCAGTCTGAATAATTTATTTTCTTTTCGAGCTGCTGCCTGGAGTGAAGCACGCATAACACTGATGGGGCTAGGATGCTACACTGAACACATGGAAGCTGTGGTTTGATGATTCAGTCTTCAAAACGTTAAATCTCAGGATCAATTTTCCATTGCTAGACATACTTACACTTACAGAACAGCAAGGTAACGCTATGGAGATGAAATCCAGATGAACAGTACGTCAGCACAGAGTAAACCTGAGTAAACCAGGAAAGAAAAATGTTCCTTTAATGAAGAAATTAGAGGGAGGGAATTTACTGTGTTCTCATTAAAAAATCCTTGGATAATTGTTTACCTGTCTTGTAAGCTCCATACTTTGAGGGGGTTTGGTGTAATCGACTCATCTCTGCTGCTGCTTGAAACAGAGATAGAGACAGTATGGTGATTGTGTCTTTTAGGTTTCTCTTCAAATCAAACAAACAAACAAACAAACAACACTTTCAAAGCCTGGAGTAGTAGGACCTGCCCGGGATGATTGCTGAGCTCTGAGTGCAGCAGAGAGAACAGTGCTCTTAGATGTCTCTGTCTCTTGGATTCAACACTGAGGTTCCCAGTCCCTCACCTGAGACATTTCTTTCCTTACCTGGAAAGAATGGTAGAACCAAGGGTGACACACAGCAGCATTTGCTGAGCTCTGCCAGTCCCCAGCGCTGTGCTGCTAAAGGTCCCTCAGCCCCAGTCAGGATGTCAAACAATTTTACATCTCATCAAAGCCGCTATCTGCCTCCAGGCTGTATTTTAGCAATCCATCTCCCTTGCCCTACATCTGGGTAGTCCAGGGGTAGCAACAGCCCTCTGCCAGACATGGATTTCAGTGGATATTTTTCCAGCAAGTGAGGAGGAGAGGAAAAGGAACAGAGGCTCTGTGCCAGCTGCTTGCCCTCAGGGCTCCAGCAGAGCTGGGACATGACCCCTCTCGTGAGCATTTCTGCAGGGCTTTGCCTCTGGTGCAGAGTAGTGGGAACCCACATGGAAGGCAGTGCACAGGAATACAAGGCTGCAGCAAGGGAAAAGGGATAAGCTTTTTGTCTCTTCAATCTGATCCTCAGAACAAGGAAACCTGATTAAACCTTGCATTTCACGGCATGAATAGCATCTGACGAAACAGCTCCAGTACAGAGGAAGTTGTCTCTGTGAGATCTGTGCTTCTAATCATGCTAAGAAGATGCCAAATAACAGGGAGTCCTCCCAAGAGGCCTGAACTCTTTACTATGAGTTAAATGTGTTGAGATGTGAGGAAAGCAATTTATTAGAAAAACATTAGGTTCAGAAGACTGATTTTAATGGGATATGTTTACTGCGTGAACCAAAGGCAATCCATCAAACCTCTCCTGTGCTGCAGAAAGCAGGACGTAGATGCACCAGACTTAGGGGCTGTGGGCAGTCCTGCCATCTGAGCCAAGTTCATTGCTCTGAACAGGGGTGCTGAGGCACTGAAAAACTGCCAGCCAACCAAAACCACACACACAGGCCTGGGGACTTAGAGAGTAAGAGGGTTTGACACTGCGAATATTTTCTCCTTGGGACCATGCAGCCTCTGAGAGAAAATGAGCGTTTGCTGAGCTCTCCCACAGGTGTAAAACAGAACTCCCCCTGCCATTTGGCAAGGTGTTGGCAAGTCATTAAGTGACCAGTGGCCATGGATTCTCTGTACAATTAGGTGTCAGCAGCACTTTTCTCTTACTTTTTGTAGCAAACTTGCTCCTACATGAGCCAGGAAAGGAATGTGAGAGGTCTGCAACCCCCCAAAGAACCTCACTTTGCTTAAGTCACTCCACCAAAACTGACCCACGTGCCTTCAGCCCCTTGGAGGGGACCACTGCTGTGACCATTCTCCCTGCCAGTTTGTGAACTTCTGCTTCTGAACTCATCTACTAAATAGTTTCTAAAACACATGAAGCATTCATTACCTAGGGCAGTCTTTGTACCCTCAAGAACTAAACCACTGGGCTAAAGGACGATGAAGATAAAATTTCCAAGTGCAAAGACTTATCATGGAAGCCACCGATTTTTTAAAGAAATGACATTGTGAAAAAATATCCGCAAGGAAAAAAAAGGGGAAAAAAAGGATATAAGGATAAGGGGAAACTACACTGAGAGTCCCATGATTAATTGCTATCAATATTTGCATTATTTCTGTAACCACATCTCCTAGTCATGGACAAGGACCTTTTGTGCTAACTGCTAATATATTAATTCTGAGGCATATCTGTGCAGTGTTTGACAGCCTCTGTCATTAAAACATAAGGCACTTTGCAGCCTTGCCAAGGGACCAAGCCTCTCCTGTTCCCCTTCCCTGGCCTGCCAGTGATAACTCTTTGCTCTCCAGGATGCCACAGGAAGTGCTGTGTGTCCCATTGCTACACCGAGATCCGCAGTGTGGCATTTAAAAGGCAGTGGGAACAAGGAGGCCCTGTAAGAAATCCCTGTGATATTTCTGATGGAATAACACCAGTTCCTGAGGAGAAGCCCACCTCATACTCTTCGGCTTTGTCACATACCACTGTGAATGACTTTGCTGCCTCTCTTGCACTTGCTGTAAATAAGAATTCCCCCGAATTCAGTGGAATTACTGAAGTCAGTGGAATTACACAGCTGTAAAACTTGCAAGAGAAAAGACTGTATAGCATAAAACAAGAAGACAGATCGAGCCTTGCACTTTTGACTAAATCCAAGATTAAATCTATTTTCAGCCCCTGTCAAAAACAAAGGAAAGGAAAGTTTGCTTTGTATTGCTGTTTAATGAGAACGTATTTCTCATGGCTGCAGATGCCTGGTGACTGGCTAACACCATATCTGTGTTTTGTGTATATGAACTGCATATTCATAGCTGGGCTGAGAAAAGCTCACAGGAGCTGACACCAGAAAACAAGGTGCTGTTCTGGGTCAGGGCATTGAGATCCCTCCTGAGCCCGTGCGGTTGCATTCCTCTCTCACTGCTCTTGGGAAGGTGTGTGAAGAGCGTGATGGACAAGTGTCGATATTCTGCAGCACATTGATACAATCTGTCTCCTTCCCCTCTGCAGAGAGGCAGGAGTTTAGATGTTACAGCACTGTGTGCTGTGGATTAGAAATGCAAGGAATAACCCAGCGCAATGTTTAGTTTCACCCCCTCCCCTGTGTGCATGGGCTTGTTTTCACCCTGCAATACAACACTCTGCCATTTGAAAAAGTTACTGTGGAGGTGTCTTAAAAATGTTCAGTGAGGGAAAAGAGTAAGATGTAGGTGGGTTTTTAAAGCCTTGGACCCAAACATTCCCATAATGCCCCCAAATAGCATCAGGAAACAAAAATGACATCCAAAATGAATTCTCTGTGCTGTTTCACAGCACCATCCAAAGAGAGTGAAGTCTCTGATTCAAAACATGTGTCAGGCCGTGCCCTCTCTGAGAAGTTGTCATCAGAAAGAACAAAGAAGCAGCACATATTTCTTGAATGGAAACTCCCTCAACACATTTCTGGAAGCATCAGGAATTACTTAAAAAGTTCAAGAAAGATCTTCCTGGTATCACCTTAAATCTATATAACCACGATACCTTATAATGTCCTATTGATGTCTGAATAAGAGCAGCTTAGTCACATATGAACTTTTCTTTATGCTGTGTATATAATTTTAGCTGAAGGTAAAGAGCAGCTGAAGGCTTTGAGCTTTATACCCAGGAGATCCTGAAAAAAAAACCCCAACATTTTAGGGGAGTTCTCCAATGAGAAAACAACCTTAGTTTGTTTCCTCTTGAGCATTTTCTGACCCTTTCATGAGTACAGACTATGTTTGAGACATTAGTGCTGCCAAGACTGGAAAGTCATAGTAGCTGGGTTTGACTTACTGTGAGGTGTTTACACCCACCACTGAGACAGGAGCACTGCAGACTTCAAAGAACACAGCAGACGTGCACAGCAGTATTAAACTAATTATCAGGATCGTTGTTGACTTTCTCTTCCCACACAGTTTGTCTTTCTAATTACAACTACAAATACACAACCTAGGTGACCCGCTCCCCATCTGTATTCACCAAACACTGAGAAATCCCCCGTGCAATTCCAGATGCAATCAGGTGGTGGTTAACACCAGTCCTCTTTGGAGAATAGCCATCTACTCTGAACACATATTAATTAAACCCAAAGATACTTCTGGGAGGCATTTCATTTTCCTGAGTCAACATAACCTCATCTAATGTCTGGGAGCATCACTTTTCCCGCTGTGACTTGCTGTGCTTGACACAACCCTGGGCAGCTATTTAAGGACATAGCTCTGGCGCTCTGCCTGTTGCATATTTGTGTGCACTCGCAAAAGAAGTGCTGCTCTTACTTACCTGTGCAACTTATTGCACCTGTCGTGACCTGCTCAAAGCTCAGGACTAACGGGGTTCTGGCATCTACTTTGGAATTTGTACCCTTTCAAGCCAAAGGGACGAGGAGACCTCCACTGGCCTCTGGCTCCCTTCTGCCTCTTCCACAGCAGTGGGTGACATTTCTTGGGCACCATCTGACACCCCCTGGGAAAAATGTGCGTATTTAAAACAGTGTGCCCACTCTGAATAGTGAATTGGGAGGGGAAAGGGAGGTTGCCTCTATATTTCGCTCGTTTGTTTGTTTGCCATTCTTAACTGCACACATTTGCATAAAAGAAGGAATGTTTATCATCTTCTCCCAGAGCTTATTCCCCATCTGAATCTGTTGATGACAGCTTAATCATTACCACAGCAACCAAGATCATGACATCAAACAGGGTATAAGCAGCAGGGACAGATAATCTCTCAGGAAACAGAGGTTCCTCTTCCATGTACATAAATACTCTGAAAAACAAGAGAGAAAGAGAAATACAGAGATATCTGCCACAAAAATGTGATTATTCTAAGAGTTTAGAGACTGCCCATTTTTTCTTTCATTGTCTGTCTGCTGTTGCTTAACAGTACAAAATTACATTATGTTCTATGGTTTTAAACAGTATTAAATGACAGACCTAGCACGAGGGACAGACAGCTTCCTTGGTCAGAACTGGAAAGTCAGATGTACATGCAGTTCCTCTGCCAGGCACAGCCCATGCTTTAGGTGGTTGCAAAGGAATCCTTCTTGGTCTGTTTGGCAACTTTTGCTAATTTTGTTCTGAATAAGGAAAATAGAATCATGACCTTAAGCCCTTCATTTCATTAGTTTCAGGAGCTTTTACTTTTACAATATCCCTTTTTGTGCTGAAACAAAAACTAAACCTGTGTTCTTACCAGGGAGGCCTTTTGTATTTAACCTTTCCGAATAAGGACCTCAAAATCTGACCTTTCCCATCCTTCAGCAAATGAGTAACATGCCACAACACAGCTTGTAACAAGCAGAGCTGCTGGGTTCAGCTCCTGCAGCTCCCTGACCTAATGGAGCTGTACAGGTAGATGGAATTTTAGGTAGCT
This sequence comes from Rhagologus leucostigma, assembly GCA_013397725.1. NCBI lineage: Eukaryota > Metazoa > Chordata > Aves > Passeriformes > Rhagologus > Rhagologus leucostigma. The sequence goes on along the minus strand of VZTD01001928.1, from coordinate 1,429,873 downwards.
GCATTTTCTGAATGCTTTGGGATTAATCACAAATTATTGCTTAGTTCATGGATGGCCAATTACATGCCGCTCATAATTATTTAATCTTACCTACCATGCCGAGCTCTGCTGCGGCTCAGGGCCACGTGGAGACTGCTGTGACACACAGCAGTTAGGGACAGGCCAATGGTCGTGCCAGACTGAAGAGATGACATCAACCCTCCAGGTGGTAAAACTGCCGAGGAAACTAATATCTGACACAGGAATAAACTAAATAAAACTGCCAGAAGAATAGATTATTGATCACCCTGCCTTCCATTTGAAAATTAATGCTACCGCGAGACAGAGAGCAATCCCGCTCCCTTTCCGAGTGAATCAATCTGACGGAGGCAGGAGCTGCTAAACTGAAGATGTGTGGCCCTCAAGTGAGAGCTGGCGGTAATGCGGGCGGGGAGCGGCGGTGCTGAGCTCACACTGAGCAGGGACATGCACGAAGTCAGCTCATGGAGTGCGAGCCTGGGCACAAACGGAATCCATCTCACTTTTCCCAGTCCGGATGATTACGGGCTTCAAGCAGACTTTGGCTGAAAAGCCAGTGGCAAGATTAGTATGGAAACATCTGCACCTGTCCAGGTCAAATGCAACAGTGACATCTCCAGCCCCTGGCTGGCGGTCACAAGGCAGCTGAAGACTGTACAGCAATCTTGAGGCAAAAGTGAAACACATGAGTGTCTTACTGATTAGAATAAGCCACACTGCAAAAACTGGGGGTTGACTCTAGGTCTTCAAAGCAGTGTATAATCTCTTCCCCAAAGTGCTGGAGAGCACCAGCGATACTTTACCATGAGTTTCACCATGAGCACTCACATTTTCAATTCTTATTCCGGTAGAACTGGGTGTTAATGTGAGAGGTGTGAGACTCATGACAAACTGCAGGTGGTCAGTGGAAAACAAAGAAACAAACAAACAAAATGTGGTTATATATAGGTTAAAGCATCAGAAAGCAAAGGATCACAACTTTTTTTCCTAATCATTACCTTACACAAACTCCACAATGATTTTGGGATTCTGGTTCATGAATTTTGAAATGCTTTAAGCTGGACATATTCCCTGGTGACTGCTTGAGGGCTCGAAAAAATGTAAATCTGCCAGTTTTTATTGCTGGCTGCTCACAAATTCAGGCCGTTTATCAAAGAGCGCTGCACACACTCACCCAGGAGGCTGCCCTGTCACCTCTCTGGCAGGATGGGCTCGGGGAGCCTCACAAAGCTCTTTACTCATGCAGTTCTCCTGTTGCAAGGAGATAAACCTCCTTTGTACCAATCGGTAGGATTTTTAAAAAGGAAAATTTGGGATGCCTGAAGCTATACACAAAGCCAGATACAAATCTTTGATTTGAACGGACAAAACAAATCTTTCTGTGATTTGTTTTTTTCCTACAATTCAGGTTTTATCATGTTTTACACTGATTTTTCACTTGTGCAAAGGTTTCTTCCTATTAGAAGGTATCTTTTTGAATGGCCTGTACATACCAGCATAAACTCAATCAGGAGGGTTTTAGTAACAACAAAATGTCCAAACTGCCCTTCCAGCAAGCCTTCAAAGGACTTTTCCTGTGTTTGTACACAGACTTCAGGCAAATACTGTGAACATTTTATGCAAAACCAATTACTTGGTAACCAAAAGAAAGAAGTGATGTGCAGCACAATTTCCCAATTATTGTTACCCTTGTCGTAGAATCATAGAACCATTCAGCTTAGAAGAGACCCTTAAAGCCATCTAGCCCAGCCACTAACCTGGCACTGCCGAGTCCACCCCTAAATCATGTACCCAAGTGCCATATCTACAAGTCTTTAAACACCTCCAGGGATGGTGGCTCAATTGCTTCCCTGAGCAGTCTGTTCCAATAGTTGACAACTCATTCAAAGGGGAATTTTTTTCCTTAATATCCATGGTCATCACAGCTCCTCCCAGCATCCTTTTCACGTTGCCTCTAAATTTCGGAGAATCAACATTATTAGCCACACTGAACAAAGCCCCTCTGACCTGTGTAAACAGACACGGCTATAAAGCTTTCTAGTTTCTTAATCACTGTTGCATCTGTGCCAGGCAAAAGATTTCATTTACCAAGATACATTCCTCCGCTGGGAAACACATCTGCTAGGTTTCTGTGCTGGAGTAAGTGGTTTGCTGTAGCCCTTTGCTGAATAGCATGGCATTCTTTTGCCAAAAGACTTATTTTTTTATATCTACACATTTAGAAGAAATAACGTCTTATTCTGCCCTGCTACATTGGAAGAACTGTAATACTCACAGCAAGCCTTGGGTGTGAAAAATCTGTGGGCCAGCACACCAAATATATCTCATTATTAGTAAACTGCCCAATGTTTGGACATTTAAAATAATCTTTTTTACCACTTTCCCAGCTGTAGAAGTCTCTTCCTGAAAGAACAGACATCATATCTGTACCTGTGGGCAAAACCTTCAGTGCAAACTGCCCAGCCTGCAAATCCCGCAGCTTTTACAGGCATGCTGTGTGGAATGCAGGAGGCGCTCACTGCACGCTGGGGGGCAGTTCCAGCAGGAGCAGCTCATCCCCACGCTGGCGTGCAGCATCCTGGTGAGGAGCAGGGATGCCTACGCAGCCACAGTCCACGCCAGCAGATGTGTACTGCTGCCAGCGGCACAACTTTCCCATGTTGTTTCCAGGAACAGCTGACCTCTGGGAAAGCAGCAAAGCAAATCCAGCACGTCATTTCAAGAACAGGAGGGACGCAGATTTACAACGAGGCATATTTTGGCAGCTGAATGAGATGGACTCTGCCTAGTGATCAAACTAAAGCACTGAAAGTAGGAAGATGGGCTAAGTCTCATCCCTGACAGAGAAAAAAAGAGGAGGAAAACAGTGAAAATTCTCACTGCTTCCATTCCCAAAATGAACCGGAGAAAGGTTTATTGACCTCAGGGAAGGTAACTGGAGTGTGTCAGTAGTCACTGTGTAGAAAGCAGCAGAGCCAAAGAGGATGTCTGAACACTACTGAGGACCAGAACTCTCCAAAGAAATTGTCTTCACCCTTAGTTTATCAGCATGTGACTTCCCATTTAGTGCCAGTGGGAGCATCAAGGACACTCCCCTCCTTCCCCATTCCCATTGCACTGGAGAAGTAATTCAGGTGTCAAAGCATTGCTTGGAAGAACTGCTTAAGAAAAGGGAAAAAAGAACCAGATTTCCCAGAGAAACAATGCCTTTGCATAAGCTAACTTAAATTCACATAATAAATCTACGTCATCAGCCTTTATTGAGCATCCTGGTCTGAAACTACGGATCTATAAATAGCTTCGTAGTGCTGTCAGTTTGTTACAGCTCGTGTAGCAAAACTCTTTCAAAAATAGCAGTTAATTCTTCCTCTCTGGAGGATTTCTTTCTCAGGTGAAAAAGGCAGCCCATCCATGTGGCTGCAAATGAGGAGCTGAAATGTGTTTTCATTATTAAATGGTACCAGCTGAAAGACTTTCTGCCTTTTACTGTTTCTGGAGTCTCCCTGAGGTCACCCATCTCGGAGAGCACCTGCACACAAAGACAGCCTCGAAAAGGTATTTCTCATCTGGCAAGCCCCTGTTCTGCACGGCAGGGAGGGATGTTTGGAACTCCTGGGCGCTGACTCCTGGCTCCGCTGGGATAAGGCAGGAGTGAGGCCACGCAGGCTTGTGTGCGAGGGAAGGAGCCCCCGGCTGGGTCAGCCTTGCCGGGTGCTCTCCCAGAGCCCTTTGGCTGTGCAGCTCCTGAAAATGAGCCAGGGGGTGGTAGCTGCAAAAGGAGGCTGTTTGTCACAGGAACCGAAGTCCCTGTCGCGCTGTGAGAACCCTCCCATGCCTCAGATGGTGCATTATACACCGATCAATTTCCAAACCATGTTGTTTCTCAAAGCCAGTCTCATGGAGAGCGGGTGCTCCCAAAATGCTTGCAGCCCATCTTCCAGTGGCTCAGCCTGACGCACTACATGTCTCCAAAAAACAGAAACGCTGGAGCAAAGCGCCAGAGGGAAGAAAAACCATAGTATTCTCCCTCTATTAATCTCACAGAGATGAGGAACTCTCAAGCAGTGTCAACACCTCAGGAAGATGTCAGCTGAGTTTCAAACCTGTCCTGCAATGATTTGAATGAGAATGAAATACTGGCAGTAAGCAACAGATGCCTTTGTCTCTTCTCAGATCGCCTTTAGTGTGAATTTCAAACCCAAGTAAGCTGAAACTTCAGTGAAACTTACACATAAAAAACATCACCTAAGACTTGTCCCTCCTTATGTCTCTCAGAAGCACTGTCACAAAAGACTTGCATGACAGCCTAAAGCAGGAGGGAAGACAGTGGATGTAATCAGTCAGGCCCTGCATTCTCCGAATCTTGTTAACACCCGTGGTTTCTGTGAAACAAGGAAAGACAGGATGCAACAGCACACGCAAAAGTAAGTCACAACCTTTCCTGTCTTTGCTTTCTGTCCTTCTTTCTGTGAACTTCTTGGGACGCTAGGCATGAAAAGACTGGGGATCAGAATTTTCTTAAGGATTTTTTGTTTGAAAATCTGACTTTTCTTCTTGGACTCAGCAAATCAAGTACAAGCATTGCCAGAAAAGCTTGCAGCCCATCTGGACTGTACATTTGAATCTCACCAGTTTCCTTGCCCCTGTTTAAATGCCGAGGAGGAAATCCTGCTGCAGAAAAAGCCTCTGCAATCCCCATTGCTCCTGCTGAGTGGTGCCTACAGATCCTCAGGGCTTCTTTATCCACTGTCTCTGAGATCAGGCAAACAGTGCATCAGAAGTTTGGGACTGCTGAGTCTGGAGCTTGGAGTGGTGACACCAGCACGGTTATGAGATGATTTATGACATAATGGCAGATAAATACGAAGTAAAAAGTTAAAAATAGCTTGTGCAATAGCTAAAGTTTAGCAATAGCTAAACCATTTCAAATGCATGGGATTCCTGCCATCCCAAGGAACTTCTGGTGCACTCTGAGCCCGGGCTCGTATTCACTTCACAAAACACCAAGTGCAGCACTTGGATCGCTGACATTTGAGCAGGGATACCTCAGCCTATTTGCTACAGGATCTGTCCCCTGGAATCAGCTCTCAGTTACGACCAAAAAAAGCCAAAACAAAAACCTTCACAGGATGTTTTTGGGAGTCTTAGAGAGGCAGTTAAATTATGGGAAATATTTCTATAGTTTTTTGCATAAATAGATTTAACTGCCAGCAGTGGTGAAATCTCCACTGCTCCAGTGACGACTATTGCTTGATCCTTGATATCTTTATCCACATACCCCACATCAAGTTTAGTGGAAGCGTGATGCAGAGAACAGATTTTTTTGAACTCTCTTTGGCATAATTTACATAAGCTAAATGTTAGGGTTGACTGCCGTCCCTGAATATTCCTTAGCTCCTTAGATGACAACCATCTCCATCTGAGACTGCCGCACACACACACACACTGCATGTCCTCTCCACACACCCACAACTACAACTCCAACCGATGCCCCAGCAAACTTGAAGAGGAGCTAAATATAAATTTTCCAGCCTTCTTCATCACCTTGCCAGGTGTGAACCGATATTCAGAGTCAGGCAAGCACACCGACAACATTTACACGGGATCTAATTCCCCAGCAAGCCTGTCTCAGATTCCCTGGCTGTTTTGATTGCCAGTGACCAGAGGAGAGAAAAGGGCAGGATGGGAGAATTTCCATCAGTAGCAGGCACATAACAGGAATACATATTTTTACTTTCTCTCCCTGAGAAGAAAAAAGGATTTGCTGGGCTGGATTTTCATCTCCTTCCCCTTTTCACTGAGTGAGAGTTATTTGATTCTGTGTGTCATGTCAGTAGTTTGGACAAACTAATGTACGCTGCTTGGGCCATATTTATAGCAGGAACACTGGCTAAACTATTACGAGCTATTGCATTTTCTTATCAGTAGTAATGTCTATTTTAGCTATTTTAGCTTGGAGGAGCTGCTTGGGGGGTTTTTGGGTTGGTTTTTTTTGGGTTTTTTTTTGTGTAGGCACCGGATTGCAAGTTCCTAGGAAAAGCTCTTGGTTAAGTGTCCATACAGCAGGATGATTCAGTCTCTGCAAGGCCTTCTTACACTCACTAGAGGCCAGTTCATGCTTCCATATGTGCTGAGATTATTAACAACACACCACACTCTGCCAATTCACAGACAGCTCTAACGTGGCAGATACGGTGTAAGGGTAGAAAAAAAAATTATAAAATTAATACAATCATTTTCCATTCCCTGCTGAATTTTATGCAACACCAAATACCTCCAGGAAGGGGAACTTGGTCCATACATATCTCAGAGCATTTGGCAGCTAATATCGGCTCCAGTTGTACATATTACCATTAACTACCATCCATGAATGCCATGACTCCTATTCTTTAGACACTTATCTGCCAGGAGCATGAAGAGAACTCACTTCCTCAGAACAGCACAAGACAATAATCACTGCTGGAAGCAAATGTAGGAGGGAAAGGTGTTACAGACCATTGGCTGTCTCCTGAGCCATCCCTACAAAGAGTTCTTTGTAGGAGGAACAGTGGAGGAAACAGATAAAAACAGTCAGGGAGCGCACTTGTCAGATGAAGAGGATGCAGATAAGGACCAGGGCTTTCTCCTTTTACAGGATGAGTGCAGACTGGTAGAGTTTTGAAAATATTTGCTGGAAAGGACAGAACTATTGATCTGTATTAAAAGGGAGGGCAATGCAGGTGGGAAGGGAAAGAGTGGCTAAAAATATAGCAGTAATTCAGTTTTTCAGTCAGAAAGGAAAAAAGAGAAAATGTCTGTTCCTGTTTTACTCATCAAATCAGAGACTTTGTGATTTGTAATCAGAACAACAGACCTTGCTTCTAATCTGCCCGATTCCTCACTTGCTGGAAGCCTACACCTGATCTGTCAGCAGCAGGGGTGAAAATGATTGATCTGTGACTTTGCTGGCATAATAAATGCCAGTGTACATAGAAAGGATCATGCCTAGCACTGGGTACCAGCTGTGTGGGCTATCCAATCATACCAGCTGTATATCTGACTGTAAACACAGATGTTTTGTTACCTTCAGTCCCCTTCTTGGAACCCCTGGCCATCTGCAAGGGGTTGTGAGCAAAGTAAGAGGGGCTGTGAGTCTTGGTGAGAGGGAGGGAGGGAGACCAGCACAGACACAACTTTACCATTTGATATTCTTGGTGCTTTTCATTCCTTTTTTTTCTGTCGAGGCTTTCAAGAGCTACGCATTTCCCTTCTGTGCCTCTGCCACAAGTACACAGCCAGCCTTAAATATTTGATTTTCTTTGAGCAACAAAATATTTTCCATCCTAAATAACAGCCTATATTCTTGTCTGAACCTTCAACAACCTCCCTTCCTTTTCACTGCTTTCCTCCTCTTCCTTTCCATCCTTTCCCTTTTCTGACCCTCCACCTCTTCTGTCTTGATCTGGAGCCTTTGAAAAAAAAAAGACTGGACTCCCCTTAAAGGCCATTCTCAGCCAGAAGAACATGCATTTCATCAAGACTCACTGCTGTCCGTATTTCCACAAAAACTTCTAAATGCAATAAAAGCAGAGCAAAAAAAGACACATATTTCCTGTTGCTGTTTAAAAGATGAAAGCAGAAAACAGCTCAGAATTAACCCCCTGGTTCCCTTCCAAGATGAGTGTTTTTAAAAAACCCAAAGTATAACAGCAGTAATAACAGAGAGATGCCATTGTTTCAAACCTTTTATTTCCCTCGTTCTTTTTTTATTCTTTTCCTTTGTGTTTTGGCAGCTGTGAATAATTCTGCACCCTGGAATTGTTCTGTGGGCTATTAATGTCTGTGACCTTTTGCATCAACAACAGCTCTACTTTCCAGTCATTTCTGGAAGTGCTACCTAATATGAATTTAACATGACTGAGGCAGCCTCCTACACACACACACACACAGAGCCCTTTCTGACACATGCAGGAGTGTGCTTCGTCCCATCCACATAAAAAAATATAAACCCCTCCATCAGAGAGGTGTCTGCCTTGTAAACAGCTGTGTTTCATGGCAACAGGCAACAACCACCTCTGTTACAATCTCCCCGAGTCCTCCTGGGGAAATAAAAGGACTGATATTAGAGTGGGATGATTTCATTATATAAGGAAAATAAGATCTCATTAAGTCTGAGCCATTATGGGGTTCTCCTTTGAGTTGGCTCTGCTGCTGCTTTTACTTTTTAAGAGTGTGCAAAGAACCCATATGTGATCAAACAGCTGTCAAGAGCATTCTCCAAATCTATGATCACGTGTGTGCATACATCAAGAGGGCCTCTTGTTCTTTTTGGATTCATTTCATCAAATAGACTGGAGTCTCGTTCCCAACAGCACAGCAGTGCTGCAAGAGTCTCCCACGATGAAAACAAATAGCAGGTGTCCTCTTGCAAAATAAAGTCAGTGGTAAGCAGCACGCAGGATGAAAGGGCTCAAAACACAGATGCTTTTAAAAACACTTCAAAATTTCAAGGTATGCCTTTCTTCACGCAGGAGCCAAAGACTGGTCAAAAGGATTTGCAGAAAGTTGGTTTTGTTTGGGTTTTTTAAAGAGGTTAAATGAATTGCCTCAACAGATCAAGAATTACCCAGCTTAACTCCTGACTGCGGTTTATGCTGTTTAGAAACCAGAGTTAAGATCATAGGTGTTGCTTCTCCAGTTAAAATTACGAGTGAGATGTTAAAACAGACTGTAGAAATGTGCTGGACTCCAGCAATGCCTAAAACCAGACATGGCTGTTGCAGAACCGTAAATGCCCATGTAAGCTTTCCTCGGAAAATAACAGATCTAGGAACTCCAACCACGTCCCTCGCCAGTTGCCATCAGACATTAACTTCTCTGACAAAATTTTTTGTGTCTCTGTTTCTCTTGGTTCAGGCTTCTCATTTTTTTTTCCAGTCACACAGACCAACGAGCAGGGCCTTCTGGAAAATTTCCCCTGAAATCCATTTGTCAGGGAAAAATGAGTTCCTGACAAAACAAAACATTTCATGAAATTTGTCTTTCTCGTGGTATATATTACATGTTCCTAAAAATCTGTTCAATTAAATTCTTTTTAGATGAAGCTCTTCACATTCTCTGATGAGGAGCTGACAATTTGTAAGGCAAATTAGGATAAAAAATGTTCTGGCCTGGTTTGTGTTTACATTTTCCTTGGAAAAATTCCCTCATCACACAGCCCTGTAACAAACTGGCTGGCTGATCAGGGAACCACAGTACCAGGGAAAGCAGACACGATATCCTTCTGGAAAAAAACAAAACTAAATTGCTCCTTCCTATAATGAAGACTTTTGCAGCTGGGAATAAGAGGCGGTGGGGGGAACATTATGAATGTAGGGGAACATTTCAGGATTCCATAAAATCCCGAGTTCCTGGGAATGAGTGATCCTCTCAGAAACTCCTCTCAGAAACCCATCTTCCAAAGTGGAAGATGACTGTGATTTCTCACACTGTCTATATAATACATTGCACTATGGTGAACCTTCATCTGGAAATCATTATAATACAAATTGTGACTGATATTACCCAGACCTGTTGTTTTTAAATGACTCAGCTGCTTTCAATCACTCACTGCAGAGAACACCTCACCGTGGAGTCAGTGATTTGAGATGAGCCTAGGTAAGGAGCTGCCGCTCACTAAGAGCTGCTCAAGAGTCACATTCCAACTCCTGGGAACGAACACCGGGGTTATTCAAATCACCACCACAAACAGTTGCTCCTCTGTCATGTTGTAGCTGATAGGGAAAGGCCTGGATACCTCTGGAGCTGGTACCTTGGAAATATCAATCCATCCATATGGCTCGGTGAGCACTGCTTTGGCAGAGCAACGTGGGGTATCAGCACATCTGCTGCCTGGATTACACTTGGTTTAGAAAGAGAAGCACAACTCTCTGTTGATGTAGTCATGGGAAATAACACACTGGGGAAAAAAAAAAGAACCTTAAAAAAATGCAAATTTGCTTTGCTGTATCCAATATGTTCTTGTCTCTTGTCTAAAAGGCCCATCTGGTCTAAAAACATGCAGAACCTGTGTAAATTTTTATGTATTCATGCTTGAAGTGCCAAATATTCCTTGTTGTAAAAATACGTCAGGATAATAAAGGGAATTTCTTTTTTAATATGCTTGCATGTTGATGTACCCCTGACTTTAGTGCACACACACTTGCTGGATTCTTCAATGAAAGGGTTTTCACACAAAGATGGGCATGCTGGACAGAGCAGAGAAAAAAAAAAAGATCTAAAAATGGACAAGGAGCTATCTCAAACAAATGCTATGTCCCTTGGATTTTTTCAGTGCTGTACTTTTAACTAGCAGAGACGTGCAGCGGAACATTGTTCTCTAAGATTTGACTTCTACGCTTCGGAATAAAGGAATGGGAAAGAATGAACAGATGGTGTTGAGGTCACTGGTATAACACCCTGGGCTATGGAAACAAACTCCATCCACACCCTAAAGTCTGCTATTAGCAGGCCACCCGTGCAAACTGCCCATTTCCTAGCTGGCTGAAAAAAACAGCTTATGATTCAATTATCTGTTTTCAAAATACAGCATGAAATGCTACTGTGATGCATATATGATTTGTGTTTTGAGGTCTCAAAGCACTAGAATAAAACACACTTTCAGTTTTCACGATTATACAATTGCAATGATTGCACTAAAAAGGAGACATAAAGTCTCTGAAGTCTGAAGGCTGCCAGGGTACACGAAGATACTGCCCATGGCTGGGAACAGGCTCAGGCCCATGGAGACCTCAGGATCCTCTGCAGAACTTTGCTGTGAGTTAACGTGGTCAGCCAGACTCCCACAGTCAGAAGCAGCACACTTGTGTGCTCTGAAGAAGGGATGAGAAAACCCTTCTCACGTGGACTCTTCTGCTGTTTTCCAGAAGGAGAATCAACAAGTTGTTGTTCTGCTCTATTTCTAGCAGAAACTGTTTTCCATTTACTCCTCAGGTAATCCTCAAGTCAGTCAAGAGTAGATGAAAGATCTAAAAAGTTGGAAGAACATGGGTAAAAATCATCCTTAGCATCCTACAGAGCAGAGCTATTCCAATGCCAACCCTCCAATTCCAAGGAGGGTTTAAATAAATCAACTTAATCACTCTTCTTATTATCATTGCAATTAATCATTGGATTTCTAAGGCAGCATCACTTTGTTACTCAGTATTTTTGTGACTCTTCACCTTCCTCGTTTACTCATCTGTTGCAAATTAAACACAGCTTGGGGAGCTGCCTGTTCTTAAGCGTTCTTTGTTACGCAGCCTTCATCATTTCAAGTTTTGAAATGTAAAGTACACGTTAGAATCCAATTAGAATGACAAATGAATCATGAGAAAATCTAATGGCATAAAACAAATTTGAAAGCTTAAACAATTTCCAATTTACACTTACATTGTATCTAGCTGATGTAGCTCACCTTGCCAAATGGCACCATTAGCATTTAAACTTCGGGGGAACACCATATGCAGTGAAAGGATATTGATTACTGCACACCGTGGAAGGAAAATGAAAGCCAAGAAAGGTGTGACAGTTCTGGATGAGGTGTGATTGCTACTGCCTTAATCCAGACTGAGAGACTAAGGAGGTCATCCCTGTGTGGCTGGAGCTCTTCCCTCACTGGTAAGGTACATGCAAACCAAAATCATCCCAGGTTCCCCTATAAATCCATTACAGACGACCAAATAAACGGCACCATTATCTCTCTTCACCTGTTCACCTCTGAACAGACTTTCCAGACTCAGCAGGACAAGCGAGGGAATCTTTTGGGGTGCTCCAATTCCATCAGAAAAGGGAGGCACCTGGGTTTGTTACGCCAAGAAGTCAAAAGTCTTTTCATTTCAAGAGATATTTGAGAAGACGAACTAAGGGGGGTGGTATAGGAGAGAGGGTTAAGTGGAAAGGTGAGAACAAAAGCAGCAGAGAAAATGATAATGACTGCATTAAGAAGAGAGATAAGCCTGTAAAGTGAGGGTTAAACCTTAGTTTAGTGCATAAAAAAAATTAGTATTCAGTCATCTGGGCAAAAGTATGAAAGAGGGAGGGGAAGCAAAGAACAGAATAAGCACAGAAAGGAGGACTGAAACATTACCAGGACCAGGATGGGGAGGGAATGAATGCTGAAAAATAGTTCGAGGAAAGCAACCAGGGACTGCACTGCTGAGGTCAGACAGGCAAACATATAGATTTTGCATAGTCTGAGGGTTTTTTTCTCCTGCTCTAGTTGGAAGCAGCTCCTTTTAACAATTACACTACCAAGCTGTGGCAAAACATAAATACCTACAATATAAGCAGATACAACAGGACACATGCATGAAACAAAGGACAGTTACGGTAATTTTTAAGCTTTCAGGACACCTGAAGGCACCTGTCAAAGCAAATTTACTCAGGGGTCAGTAGCAGTGATGAACAAACCTGGCCAAGTTTAGATACAAGTTCTTAACCTTGATGGAGAGCAGAAAAATGACACTGTGTAATTCAATGTTTGTGCAGCTCCTGTTCACCCACTTTCAAAAGGTTCTCTTGTTGGCAGAAACCTGCAAACACACACAGAATTCATTTCTCTTCCAAAAGGGAAAGAACAGACAGGTATCAAGAAATCCAACAGGAAGAAATTATCTAAAAAAAAAAAAAAAAAAAGACAGAGGTATTTGTTAACATGCTCCCTTGGCACAGCAATACCGCACAAACATCCTGCAGGACAGCGTGCACGCTTCTGGGAACACATTAAACCTTGGTTCTCCAAACTTTGCAAGCAATTGCTTAAAGGCAATATCCCCAGCAGCCAGCCGAGGCTGAACATCTGGGTGCAGGATGCTTGATTCCTAGGTGGAGCCTGAAGCCAGGGCTGCAGGACGCTGGAGAAATGGCAGATGACATTTTCATGCTCTGCTTCGGTAAGGCTCATTCCTGCCCTCGCAGCGGCTGCGTTGTCAGCAGACCATAAAGGTTGTGCCTGAAAGGATTTTGAACGAGGACTTCCAGATCAACGCCGGACCATTAGAACTCCAGTTGGTCCCGTGCATCTTCTGGAGCAAACAAACCAACAAAGCAAGAGAAATCACAAGGACATTTTTTTATACAGAGTTTATATCTAACCTGGCATTTAGAAGACATAGAGTAAAATTGCATTATGCTTTCCCTCTCTGTGGCTTACTCAAACTGTAAACTACTTTTGGTAAGGATCTCGTGGCCACAATGCCGTGACTGTCAGTCTTAGCACAGAGAAATGTTTCACCTCCATTGTGCAGCTGAGGTGTCTTTGAAGAGTTGTGTGCAGGCTGAGAGTTTGGCAAGGAACCTGATGTGTTGGCCAAGTGTTTGTGCCCACGCAACTCTGCATCACTAGAAATGGGAATATTGTGCTGTAGAAATAGGAAAGCCGGACAAAGAAATCTCCTGCTCATGACTGCTAAACGAAAAATCAAACCCAACTGCCCTTCAGTTCCTGATGGTAACTGCAGGAAAAACTTTGAAATAACTGAAGATTCTTTTCAACTTTTGTTACTGCACTCATCTCTGTGCTAAGACCCTCTAAGGTTTATACGATCTTCTTGCCATAACAACAGTGCAAAATACCTGACTCATCCCCTATACACAACATGTGTTTGAGTCCATACCCCATCTGTCCTGGTCGCTCTGTCATCACACAAGCTCATTTCTTCCTAGTCATGACAAATGAGGATGATGAAAAATATGATCAGACATGCAACACCAAGCAAATATGATTTTGGAAGGTGGTTATTTTTGTGTTTTTTCTGCATTTTCTTTCAATTTGTGTCAGCAATTATGTATAACCTGTATGGTGATAAGCATGAAAACTCTTACTATTTTTTTTTAATTGCTGCTTTCACTATCAGTTTCTACCACCCTTTTTTCTCCCTCTGCTCTTATGTTTGGCTCTGTCACACAACTTTTGCAGAGAACGGAGAACAACCAACCAGCCAGTAAAATGGTGACTGCCATACCCTGGAGGGCCTGCAGCCTTGCCTGGCAATTATACGAATGACAATTTGAGGATTCTCAAAGCCCCGTGAAAAGCAGTGTATACCCCAGGCATGACTTGTTTATTCATTATTAAAAGCATTTCTGCATCTTTGTACCTTGCACCAGCTGAAGTCTGTCATTTATATAGCAAGCAGAAGTCACAATCTCGTAAATGTCACTTGCTAAGCTCCAGATCCAAGAATGCAGGTAATCTGAGATGGTCAAAAGGATTTTGTCATTAACCTTTGTGAAAAATGAGATTGGAACCACCTATTTATTCAAAGTTCGTGTCATATGTCAGTGCTGTAGTTCCCTGTATGTGAATTCCTGGAAATATGACTCTACCTGTGCCTGCATGCAAGAGAATTTTTGTGTAAATGTGAGTGTTTAGGGTTGTTACGGTTCTTCTCTTATCTCTTTGTAAAAAAGTCTGTTCCTCTTCTGCCCTCTGCAGCCTTCCAAATGTCACCCTTAGGTTCCAGGTGCAGAAATCAGGTGATTTATGAGGAGCAGTTTTTCTCCTGCCGGTTTGCATCCCTTGTGGTATGGAACAGCCAGGGCACTTGATGGCCACCGCTTGATGGCTGGCATGACCAAGGGGAAAGAAGGGAGGGCTGCCACTCATTTGGTCTCAAATGAGCACTTGAAATCCTTCGCTGCACAAGCAGAAAACCAGGATTTTGTATAAAAGTTCTCAATGACCTGGAATTTCAATGGAGTTGATTCCATAGAGAATCACTGGTTTTGCTTTTACCTGCTAGGTTTTGTGTTTCTGGCAGGGATAGCTGTGTCATATGCATTAGGAAGCTCGCGATCCATGCTTATGTTCTAGTAAACATCTGATTAAACTACTGGGAAAGCCAGGGGGAAAGGATTAATAAAGCTACTTAGTACTGTCAGCTTTCATAATAAGATAAAGGGAATTTCAAGGACCAGTGAAATAAAAGAAATGGAAGAAAGATTACATACAAATAGCAAAAGTAGCTGACTGCATATTCACTCAAGTATTGAAGGTATTTTAATGGTGAATTTTGCACTGTTGGCTGGCAAATTTAAGGGTCTGATTGACTGACTGATGTTTGCTTCAATCAGTCTCAAGGCATTTGTTTAAGTTACTCAAAGGTAAAACCTCTCCAAGCCCATCAAATAGCACAGAGCAGATCAGCATTTCCCTTTCTCTAATTCAGAGTTTCTGCTCATTGGTCAGCTACAAAGACCCGGTCTCAGCAGGAGGTAAAAGCTCTAAATAATCTTCTCATGTGTGACCCTAATGATGGCAGTACTACCTTCCAGAAGGAATTTGCACGCTGTCTCTTGTAATGAATTGGATCCTGCTGCCTGTGGCCTTGTTTTCAGTGCTGTGAGTCTTTATGCAAAGCGGTGTTCCACATATCCAGTGAGTTTTACATATCTGCAGCAACATTGTTCCTGTTTGGAGAAGTTTTTCCCTCCACACCCCCAGTATGAAAAACTGAATTAATTTACAGCTTCCAAATGATGGACTTCACACTGCATTTTAGATTGAATTTTCCCAGAAGAAGGTTTGGCCTTCAGTGCTGAATTACTCCAATGTCAATCAAATGTAAGCTCCTGTGTGTTGCTCTGAGTTTACCTTTTTTTTTTTTCAGGAGACTTCTTTCTACATTATCTTTATGTGAGTCATTATGAGATTAGTGGCATTTTTGGGGGTTTATGAGAAAATCCCTAGAAAGTTTAACTGCTCTCATAACTTCTGAATGAGATAAAGAACAGCCTGCCTATTATCTTTGTATTGTCTGTTCTCTCTCACGACCTTATCTCATGCTGCTACAAGAAAACATTTACTGGCATTATTTCCAAGTCTGCTCCTTTCTCAGACCCTAACAGAAGATCTATAACTTTCAAGCCTCCAGTAAAGGGGTGTAGGTAGTAAGAAATGCTCTATATTGTGAGATAAGCTGCTTGGTGAAACTTTTCAATAAACTGAGGCTTCACCCGTAGGTTTTTGATGTGACAGACAGGAAGGGTTTGGCTTTCTGATCTGACTGGAGGACAAAACAAGGCTGGATTCCAAGGAACAGCCCCTATTTTATGTACTAGCCAGAAGCCTTTGCAGTCTGATCAACGAGTTTGGGCTGACGTAGAGCTGCTGATTCTCTAATGCAGTCTGCTTAACACCTCTGAACTTCATTCCAGAACACAAAGTGCGTTTGGATGGGTGGGGTGATGTGCTATTTAATTTCCCACATGTAGCCTTCTCCCTGCAGTCCCTCTCCCAGCAGAGCAGTGCTGAGCGCTGTCCCAGCACAGCACAGAAATTACAGGGCTCAGCAGGGTGGCAGTAGGGGAAGTGAGGAGAGTCTGGCAGAACGCTGACCCAGCCACACGGGACACCTTCTGACAAGGTATCTAAATCATGGCAATCTGTGAGACCAGCAGAGCCCAGATGAATGGCAGCTGTGAGATTTATAGGAACTCCTTGTAATTCTGCAGCAACAAACCCTTTGGAGAACACGGCTGTGGAGGGGGAAGAGACAACGCAATGGAGGAAAGAAGAAAAGCTGAACAAAGAACAGACATGTGCCTTGTAGGAACAGTAGGGAAGGGGAGAAAAGAGAGTGTTCTTTCTTTCACGTGGGTTTATTCCTCATTTTAAATATGTTCTATTTCCCTCCAGAAGTCCTTCTCCACAGTTTCTTTACGTTTCAGCTAGGGAACTGCTCTTTCCACTGGCAGTTTTTCAGGCAAATGAAATCAAGCTGCAGCCTAGATCGGCCCTAGGCTGTGTCTCCATCAGCAATATTCTACTGTCAAAGTAACCAAGCTATTCTTCAGAGGAGTTTTCTTTTTGCAGCAAACTTTCCTTCCCCTCTTCTAAGGAATCTCCTAACAGGGAGGGAGAACATCTTTTCCCTGCTTCACATGACCCTTGCACAAAGCAAAAAGAGGCACAAGAACAGTGAATTCCATTTGTGCCTGTTCTGTAGCCTCAATAAGCTGGCAGTCCCTAGCTGTTTTCAGGATGGAACAACCTACTTTTCTCAGCTCCTTGTTATGAATTTTTTTTGGAAACCTTCCCAAAAGAATCTAGGCAGCACAAGGCTGAATGTGCCATCTTCACAAGTTCCCTGTTTCACCTATGGCAGTCTGATATGTGAGAAAGGACCCCAGTACCATTGCAGAGAGTCACTGGAATAAAGAAGATCCTCACATGGACAGAAAGGACCCCAGTACCATTGCAGAGAGTCACTGGAATAAAGAAGATCCTCACATGGACATCACACACACGTTTCTGACTTCAGGGCTGGGGCCATATTTTGTAAAATATCTTTCCAAACATGCTGCAAGACAATTGGAAATGGCAGGTAAAGAAATGTGCAAATGAAAAAGAAATTACCTCCAGTGAAGAACGCATCCCTTTGTGTCTTGGCGCTCTTCCCATGGATCTGTTATCTGGTGCTCAGGACTATTCTGTCTGTATCACTTCTGGAATATTCTCGGTAATGGCAGAGGCACTAACACAGGCAGGGTAAAACACCTTCCGTGAGTCTTAGGCTAGAAAAAGGAAAAACGTGACCTGGAGTTTACAGCTCAAATATAAAAGCAGTTAAAACTAAAACAATTCTTGGGAGGAGGAGAAGAAACTGCCCAGGTTTTCGTGGCCGTCACAAGAGCACCTTTTGCACTCACCTGGGATGGCCTGGGCAGTGAACTGCATTTCACCTCCAGCTGCATATAATAGCCATTGCTTCTGGAAGACAATGGCTTTGTTGCCTCTCTGGTAACTTGCAGGTTTAACCATGCAAGTGATAACAGAAATGTCCTGGAGAGCAAAGAAACTGCTGGATCAGGCAGCTGCTCCTTGCTAAAGTCAGACAAGTTTACATTTGGCTTGTAAACTTGCTTCTGTTCTTACTTTCCAGGAGCTCTATTTATAGAGGAAATGTGGACTCTCTTCTGTCCTCCGTATAACCTGAAAAGTTCCCAGCACTTCAATACCACAGTTCATAGTCTGTGTGTGTCAGAAGAGGTAGTGCAGATGAAGTGGAAGAATGAAATAGCCTTTCCCTCCGTTAGCTTGTGAGGTTATTCAAATAAGATCACAGGAACAGCAAGAAACATCTTGAAAATAGGTATGCCATTAAAAGAACCCCTCGGTTTCATTTGTGCAGCTTACGTCTGAGCAAGCACCTCTTCCTTTTGATAACTTCCCTGGCATTTGAAAAAAACAACTGAACTATCCTGCAAAAAATAGTATGAAATACAGTACATTTTGTCCAGTAAACATGCAAAACAAAAGCATCGTTGCAACAGCACCACTGTTTCCCAAGCCTGGAGCACAGCTGAAGGTTCTTTATCATTCTATCTGTAGTGCTTACAGCTGTGAGAAGCATTACCTGATGAATAAGGATGTGATAACGTTACAGAAACCTGCTGATAGCAGAGCAGCTCCTCTGACATCTAATTTATTCCATGTGGCTCAGTCATTACTCCTTATTTCTCTGCTGCAAGATTTCACAGAATATTCTGAGTTGGAAGGGACCCACAAGGATCATCAAGTCCAGCTCTTAAGTGAATGGCCTGTACAGGGATCAAACTTAGGACCTTGGTATAACCAGCACCGTGCTCTGCCCAGCTGAGCTCATCTCAGGGTTTTATTGAACATTGCACCACAGTTTGCAATTAAAATAAACCAATTACTAAAAGTCAAAGATTTCACTTGGCACAACAACAACAACAACAACAAAATCCAATTTTGGGAAAAGATTCCAGGACTCTCTTTATTTCAACACAAAGTTCACAATTTCACTTTTACCTTCTGAAATTCAGTTGTCGTAAGCAGCATCTCTGTATTTCCTGCTGGATCATATTCTGCTCCCTCCATGCACAGATGACTGACCACACCCGATGTTCAGGCAAGTCCCTGAGCAACATTTCTCCGTAAGGGAATGCTCAAATTCTCTCAGTGCCTCTGAACAGTGTAAGGAAAGGTTCCCCCCTCCTCAGGTAGTAGGTAAAAATGGCACAGAAAAAATTTAAATCTGGGTGGAAAATACGTTTTTCATCTTGCACAAAAGTGAAAGTTTGAAAAAGTTGTCCAATTCTGAGACATGAGTATCACAAAAATAGTTTGTATTCAGTATACAAAGATAAGGAAATATGTTTCTGGGTCAGTCAGAGTATTTTGGACTCTATGTTTGTGTGTTACTTTCCTACACTTGACGAGCTTAGTGGGCAGGGTGACACAGATACCTGGCCTCCTTCCCATGAGCAGGACAAAATCATGCCTGGATCAATGTGGAGCAATTTATGTCTCTCTGTTTATGGGCAGAAAGCTCTGAGAACATTTCTTTCTACTTCTTTTGAATTAATAAAATCCGTGATGTACTTGTTCTGGTGAGGGAGGTAACTAAGGGGGAATAAGAGACATAACGAATTATATTGGCACTGCAGTGTGATATATATATGTATAAGAATCAAGGCTGTTAGTTTGCCTTTATAACATCTGAGTTTTACGATATTTTGGTGCTCAATTCTTTATCATTATGACAGTTCATGCCAGCTGGTGATTGATTTGGTGCTGGAAGCCACAAACACAAGAAATACTCTTCATAGTGAAAGGGCCATTACAGACCTTTTTACTAAGTGATACCTGGTAAGAAACTCTTCTCAGACAGTTAATGCCATTCCTATAGGGTTGAAAATATTCAGCAAGTTGCTATTTCTCTTTCTACCACCTACATTAAAAAAAAAAAAGGATGTATTCTACCCAAAACTACCACTGTGCAGGTGATCCGTTGTCACTTTAGCAGCAATCACAGAGAAAATGAACGGTGTCCTTTAATGAGTAACATTATGGCTTCTTGGAGCTCCAGGGTACTTCTTGGAAGCATCTCAAAAACACAGAGACTGAGTTTTCAGTAAAAAGAGCAGGACTAATGAAAGTGAAAGTGGACGTGGCTACAAGGGAGTGTGCCGGTTTGGCCAAAATCTAGTAATATAGCCCCTGAGAGAAAACCAGGTTACAACCACCTTTCCCCCCACAGGGTTCGGGAAAAAGGGAAATTTTTCCTCAAAGGAAAGTCAAAGAGATAAAAACTATTTATTTTAACAAACACACAGGAAAAGGATAATGATGCTAAATAATGAATTAAAACCCTCGCTATAGAGAGAAACCTGGGAAGATTTCAGAGTCCTTCTGTAGGTGTGGTCTCTCTCCTCCTCGGAGGTGGTCGGTGAGGGCGTGGGCCCACCCCCGGGCCTCGGGGAGAAAATTCTCCTGATGTGTTCTGATGTTGTTGAAACAGTTCAGAAGAGAAGAAGGGAAAAATAAAAAACCAAAGTCCCAGGAAACAAAATTCAGCTCTCCGTCTCACGCCAAGAGGAAAAAAAACCAGCTGGCTGAAGAAAAAGCAAGCAGGGTGCTCCGTCCGTGCCACCCACAGCCAGACAACACTGAAGAGTGTAATCTCTGTGTCCCTGAGACACTGCTTTGGAAAGTTCGTCTGGTTTTTTTTTTTCCTCAAGCTCAGTTTAAAGGCACAGAAAAGGCACAATATTACTTTTTGGGCATAGAGCATGATAGGGGATACACATGATAGAGTCACCCCAAGACAGGGAGATAGGAGTGATAAAGCACCCCCAAGCTGCTGGGAATACCTGTGGAACGTGTGTGCACAGTTCACTGCTCAAAGCAGAAACGCGGACGTGTGACAGACCTCCAGCTAAGTCACAGCAGTCCAGACTGCAGTCCTCAAGTCTTTCGTCCCTTCAAACCTTAACTGCTTTGTTGCGAAGAGATCTGCAAGTCACTGCTGGGTTTAGTTACACTTCAGAACACTCACAGGTCTGACAGCTTTTGAGATGGAACGCTGAACAGATTAGACCATCCTCCACATGAGTCAACCTTGCGCTGCCAGACAGTTCAAGGTTGTGCCAAAGGCTTTCCCACCTTCTAAGGACATCTAAATTCATTTGCAGGGAGACGAATCTTCTTGACAGGCAAAGGCTGTGACTGGAAAACATCTGGAAGTTTAACTTCCTAAGCTGTGATCCTTCTAAGGACCACAAAGCCCAGGAGAGAAAACCATGTTGAAAACTTTGTTCAACAGTGGCCTGAACCAGAAACACTTCTGCAAATCAAGGACAGATGGCCTCGACGCCTGATGAAGTGTTAAAGGTGAGTTCCTGTCGTGCTAACACTTGCTGACATTGGTGCAACAGAAAATCATTCATGTAAACTGTGTATATATTGTGTGTATATATATATCTGTATGTATATCCGGGTGCCTTTGTGCATTGATGGAAATCCCAGTGACAGCTGGAGAGTTCCAAGACCTATTTTCTGGGATTGTGCAGGCAGCAGGTGTTTTTCTAAGCCCTGACACCATTTGCAACAGACCTCGTGACTCTCCTTCTGGAAAATTTCCTAAGCTGTTGTCTCACACTACATTTCATTCAATGTCAGTTCTAAGCAGGCTTCCCTTGGGAATCACAAGCCATAGAGCCTGGATTACAGGATCTTGGAGAGGTCCTGCAAGAGGCATAAGAACAGCTGCTCTTTTAACCAGGGCCGCAGTCAGCAGTAATTAAGAGGCAAAACTAGGAAAAGAGAAAATAAGTGTGAAGCTAAAGGGCAAGCTACAAAAATCAAACCAAAGCTTCGAAGACGAGTTGGTAAAAAAAAGGAATAAATTTATTTTGGGGATCTATTCTAGTGTCACATGGTATGAAGCACTACAAGTTTCTTTTCTCGGTGTCCCACAATACCAGGATTTTGGTACTTTTAATTTTAACTTAGCAGTATTAGCAGGCCCTGGGAACGTGTTTTTCATTGATTGCTCTGGTACAGTCTCAGGGGCAAAGAGCCGGTCGCACTTTCATTGACATTCGTTGTATGTGTTTCTCTTCATGGTAGTTCACTTTTGTAGGAGGGGAATTGAGCTGCTCTGACTTGTCCCCAGGACACACTACAGTGGATGGAAATAACACCCAGGCTTTGTAAAAGTTCTTAATACAATTACTTTTTGCTTGAGGCAATGCAAAAATCAATAAAACGTGGGGATTGATGTGAAAACCTTACATTTCTTGGCCTGTATCGGTCCTTGGATTTTTCAGTTCACTGTGGAGGTGGAAAGAATTGGAGAAAGTCATGTGAAGTCTACACTGAAAAAAAAATTAAATCACAATTCGGCCCAGAAGTACCAAGCCCCTGAAAGAAACAAAATTTGTAAACCAGGCTAGTCGGGAGCCACATATTCCAATCAAATACAAACTATAATCAAATACAGGGGTCCAACATTCACAATTAACTTCCAGCATTAACCAAATATTTTAAGTCTTGTTTCACACTTTCTCCAAGGCTAAAATGCTGTTTCCATGGGTAGGGAAAAAGCACTAGTTTTGCTATGAAAATAACAAAGTTTTCCTACTTTCCTTAAGATGAGAATGTTCAATTAAAAATAAAAAATGTGGCAGACACATAGTTTCCCCACGCACCAACTCTGCAGAACTTCTCAATTTTGTAGTTATAGAACTTAAGGCTTGGAAAGAAGAAATGGGTCCAGTGCTCAACAGAGAGTGCTTGAGATTCTTGCTTTCAGATTTTCTGCTTCTGCAGGGAATCCAACCAACCTGTGGCCAATACAGATGCCCCTAAAATTTAATACAGGAAGAATTTTTAGCCAGAAGTTCTTAAACCTGTTCCTTGCAAGAAAAAATGACGAAAGACCAAAGCTCTCTTTTTGCAGCAGAACTGTGCAAGATGTCTGAGAGGGGGAAATATAAATGACATCAAGACCCTCCAGACTCCAGGAAAGCCTCTCCACACCCCCAAAAAAGTGCCGTGTATGGTGTCACAAGATGAACATGAACGTTATGAGTGCTAAATTTATCAATCAAACTTATACCTCTGTTTACCAATGGCTTGGTGCTCCCTTCCCAGAAACACAGCATCCCATGTTTAACCTGGGAAGTGTTCAAACTGCAATAGCAAATTCCCTTCTCATCACCGCGGAGGAAAAAAGTGAGCAGCAGTCTCAGGCTGCTGAGGTTCTTGCCATCATCTTCTTGGTCGAAGCTCCAAGGAAAGAAAACCTTAAGTACCTGCTTCTTGTCGGTGCTGCTGGATGTTTTCATTCTTGGTTCCTTCACAAGGGTCAGTAACACGAGCCGTGAACTCGCAGAGCAAGTAGAGAAGGTTCCTTTATTCAGTTTCTTTTTTTTTCCCCTGGATTAGGCAAGCATATCATTCCTGGCCTTGGCTGAAACCCGGTGTCCTCCCCACTCTCTTTTCAATGACCCAACACCTCCTTTGGTTATTTTGCTGGCATTTTCAGTTCGTGAGGAAAATAACTTATTATTAAATACACCAAGGGGCTGTAATTTCTCCTGAACTTGATGATTACAGGGCTTCAGCCTGAATATATGCACGTTTCTGCTGAATCTTGCCTACAAGAGTCAATTGAATATTAACTGAGATTTCATACCAAACTGAACTGTCCTAATTTGTTCATTATTTTTGTAAGACGGTTTTGGGCTGGGTCTTTGACATCTGACCAAAATGACTCTTTAAATTATGGTCTTATATTTGTAGTACTCTTGTGACAGATAATTTGCAAAAATGTAATGTACAAGCCAGAATGGCATGTCTACAGTTATCGTTGAAAACTTAGAATAAAAAAGAAATCAGAATTCTAAGGTGCATCTCTGTAGCTCCATAATCATATTTGGGCATGATAATAAAGGTTGATACATTCTTTGACACTTGATGCTACTCCCCAGTGACAGAAAGCAGAAACCTCATGACATTTTGCTAATTAACTTGAGCCATTCATTTCATAATATGAGTAAGTAAAACGTTAAGCATGGTATTAATATTCTCTGAGAATTCAATATACGAAAATGACTGACAGTGTTTCCAAACACACTTCAAAGGGAAAGCCCAGTTGGTTGTAGCCCAGATACCAAGAGTGTATTACACAACTGTGCTGGTGCATTTCATGCCAATAGCACGCTCCAGAAGTCCCCAGTGCAGGCAGGAGCTGTGACTTGCAGCACCGCTGTCACCCCCTTCAGAAATGACTCTGTACTCAGGCAAATGGGAAGGGATTCTATAACTGAGAGAACAGATTTTTTAGTAAGAGATACGGTTTCATGTGAACTTTAATTTGCCTGTTTTCAATTAGCTTGTTTATTTTACCACACATGCTAATTTGAAATTGTGGTTTAGACGCATTGAAATAGCATTTGCTAATTAGTAAATTAGAACCTGGCAAATCAGATGCAAATCACTGATTTATATACACAGTGTGAACGCTCTTGGCTCCATTTTTCCAGCAGTGTTATTTAACTCTGGGAAACTGAAAGAGCACAGGGTGTAAAACCTCCCTTCACAGCATAGCTGGGGCAGGGAGTTGCTTGGTTAGTCAGTTGTTTGAACAATTAAATGGGCCACTCTATTACATCAACAAATCAAAGTCTTGGTTTGAGTTATATCTCTGTTGAAGATTGAGAGAAGGGGTATTTCAAATCTCAGTGTTATTTCTTTACTTTTTCCAATGACTTCTACAACAGCCATCTTGTGTATTTTTTTCGAGGATAGGGAACCACTGGCAGAGAAATATTTGTAAGAGCTGTGTGGCAATTTAAGAAGTCACATTTGCTTGCTAAGGCTACTCCTTTTCTAGTCTCAGGCAAACCAAATGAAGCCAATAATTTCATTTTTTAATTGCTCACATGTTACTCACACATGGATAAGGTCCCTGAAGAGTATTCACTGAACTTTTAGTTCTAAAATGCACAAGATACAGATCTCAGATTTAGCTTCAAGCCTTTTTTCTCAATGGTTGTCAAAATAAAGTATAAAGGAATTCCACCTGAAATTGGCTGTGTTTCAGTGAAAGTCAAGACATTTCACACTACAGAGAAGATAACCTTGGAAGATCCCCTGGTTTCAGGATGAGAGAGGCCAGTTTCCCTTCTGTTTAGAAACTTTGTCTAAAAAGAGACCAGGTCACGTTCAGTTGTACATATTATCTTAACAAATTGTCTTCGCAGCAGGAGGGAGCTTCTTGTTTTTAAGATAAATTCTTAACAGCTCCAGTTGTGGCCACCTACAGACCAGATTTCGTGCCAAACCAAGAGTCCCTATTTGAAAGGGGAAACAAGGGAGCTGTGAAGAGAAATAACTGAGTGTAAGATGTGGGGATGAAAAATGTGCTGAACTTTACAAGGGAAACAAAACAAAAGAAAAGAGCTGATAAAAGGGAAGTGAATTACTGGCACGCTCCTTTCAGACTGACAGAAAATACATTTGCTAAAAGGCCTGCCTGCTGCTGGGACTCCCTGCAGCACAGGGAGCCTTCTTAAAGGTAGCTATGATTGTGAGAGGACTGGGGACCTTCCCACATGAAAGCTGGCACTGCAGAACTTCTTTCCCTCTTACCAAAGCAGAACTGGTATTTTTAAAGATTTGTGTAATATGAGGCAGCTGAGCTAAACACTCTGACAAACCCCGAGTGAAATTTAGGGACTGATTCCACACACTCTGCCCTTCTGCCTGAATCTTGCGAGTCCGGCCAAGGTCAGGGGTGGTCGAACACACACCTCAGCTTTTCTAGGGCTGGGGCCTTACTGAAACATGGGCCAGCCCCTGCTGTACATGCCACTTCAGCATTCGAGGTCAGCCCTCAAAAGGGAGCATCCGAATCAACATGAAAGTTTAGGTCAGATAATGTAATCTAAAACCTGGTAAACTGCTAAACTTCAAAGAAACAGATTATCTCTCAGCCAGATGTGTGAGGGCAGGCACTGACAGCTGGGAGAATTTGAAACATGGGCTAAAAAGGGACAAAAAAAGGTGACGCTTCTCCCCTTGGTGCTGAGTGGATTTGGTTTGTGCCCAAACACCTTCATCCTACATGTATCCTATCCACTGCTGCCTTCCAGCTTCCAGGAATGCACACAACACAAGCTCTGGAAGTTTAGAGACAAATGTGGTGCAGGAGGCAGCCTAAAACTCTTTTTCACCTTAAATTAGGTGAGCGTCAAAGCAAGCACACGAGGACATGACAAGAGTCCTGTGCACAGAAGCTGTCACTGCCATCCAGTTTGAATGTGGTGATCAAGGACCTTCAAACAACTGAAATGTCTTTCAGCAAAAGGAATAAAAAGATGAAAGATATTTTGGTAAACATAAAAAACAAAGCTGTCACACACAAAATTACTTCAGTGTGGAAAATGAGTTTGGAGATGTTTTCCTAGTTTGATCTGGTGTTCATCTAAACAAACTAATGGCACTACTTATATTGTTAGAAAAAAAAAAAACCCTCCTTAAATTCTTCTATGACCCATGGATTTAAGACCTGCATAGTTACATGAAAAGACCTGCAAGTAACTTTGCATTTTAGGTGACCAACTGAATCCTCACTCTTTGAACCTGTGAGCAGGAAAAAAACTAGCACTGACTTTGCTGTCTTGTTTATTTAAAAAACAGGAGTTGAAAGGCACAGAGAAATAGCCCACATGAAACACATGAATAGTTTAATAAATAAACAAACAAACATATGAGGCAGCAGAGTGCTGTACGGCAGTATAAAAACCAGATAACACTCTAAAGCACCTTCAACCAAAGGGAGAAAGCAGTGTGATGAAGGAAAGAAGCAGGAAAGAGGAGAAAAAAATGATCGTAAAATATTTATTATTTGAAACCCTACAGTGGCCAGGTGAAGAGCAGAAGAAAGGAAAATAATTACATTCATCATCAAGAACGGGTTCCTGAGGAGGTGATTCATGTTAAATCATTCATGCAATTGTTTTCTGAATTAAAGCCTGGAAATCAAAGGTCCAGGCTTGCAAACACCCTTGGGTGTCACAGTATTGAGCACAGCCTTTTGCCAAGCAAGAAGTCCAGGGGAGCCCCCGATCAGCTCCCCGGGATGGGTGTGTTCCCTACGAGGAGAACTAAAGGTACAATATCCCAGGAAAACCCTACGGAGTCTCAGGAAAATCATGGCTACCTGACAAGTCCCCCTTGAAGAAGGAATCTGCTCTGACCTGAGCAATGTCATCCCAGGTCTGAGGTGAGGTTCTTTCCTATCAGGACAGGATTTTCAATGTAATTGTCCCCACACGGGTGCCTCCAGGCTCTTCCCCGACTGCCGTAATCCCAGAACTGAACCACAGAAGCCAGATAACAAACTGGCAGCCAAGAGAGTCAGCCAAGCAGAGAGGCATCTCACTGAGCCAGCAGGGATTTCCTGAGGACAAACCCAAAATCTCACCTTTCCCAGAAATGAAAGCTAGAGGAATACACCTGCTTTGAAGAGCCTTGCCCCTGTTCCCTCTCCACAAAACCACTTCCCTTAACCACCTTCTTCAAAGCCAAGGAAGATCTTCTCCTTCCTTCCTTTCAAAAAGCACCACTAGCCTCCTTTCTAGTATCAGAGTGTTTAAAATTCTCACAAGAAATATAGTGCCATTTACTGTCACCAGCTCATCCAACATCTGCAGGTTTTCTAATGGGGAGACAGAGAAACAGTAATGTCTTTTGAAAACATGCAACGATCTACTTCACCAGATTTTAAAATTACAGTCTGAAAATGAACTGCATGCTCTACTTGGAGACTTTTCCAGGGGAAAAAAAAATTCAACATGTTTTAAGACGCTGCTTTGTAAACCTTGCATAGAGCCAGCTGCAGTCTATCATACCAAGTTTTCTTCTGGATTGATTCTCCCAGAAAGGTTTCATCAGCTTACAAGCAGCAGGGTTGTTGTTGCATTTCCCCTTAGGATTCTGCTGTGTGTCAAAGTAAGAAATTGAGACTAAACAAGAAAACGTGGAGTAAAGTTTAAGTACCTCTGCTGTGAAAGCTGTTAAATGAGAAACAGGCATTGCAGACTACAAGTGTCAATTAGGAACTGGTTCCACTGGGAAATGACATTTTCACATCGTTTCTGCCTTCTGGTTTGCTGTTGACAAATCTGAGTTTAGGAAAGTTATCCTCTAGTTACACGTATTCCTGACATCTTTCCTTTGCAGGCCTGTCAGAACAGACATTTCACATGAAACTTATTTCCCACAATCATTTTAAATTAATAAAAAAAAATTCAAACACTATAATAAAAATATCGGATTGCCTCCTCACTCATTGCAAATCTGGGGTACTCAGCTGTCAGAATGAAGTAATGATTTTGGAAATCTCCGGCTTTTGGCACCCAAAGGTAAGTATTTCAGTGAGATCTGATCTGTGACTGACAGGCAGGTGCAATGCAGTCCCGAAAGCCTCCCTTACAGATTGTAAATTGCATTGCCTTTTGTGGGGGGGAAAAAAAAAGGAAAAGAGTTGGAATGACTGGAAGCAAAACATCCAGCGAATGCTTTATGAACCCTGGTGAATTCCAAAAACTGAACATTATCCCACAGTGTTCCGAAAGTGCTTTTTAGGAGCTGGACTAGTTCTTAGGAACACAGCTTTTCCTGTGTGGGGATGCGATTGCCAGGGACAGTGTCACGGTCCTGCCTTCGAGCGATGACAAGACCAGGGGAGCGTTACCTTCCCTGGCAAAGCTCTGCTGCAGGAGTGTGGGAGCATCCCCAGCTTCTGGGATGGGAGATGGTCTGTTCCAAACCCCACAGCAGGGGTTAAAACTTCTGAGATCAGCACAAAAGGCTTTGCAACAATAACAAATCAATCCATCCAGAGCCCTAGCTTATGAAAAATGGCTGATTGACTCCTGAGTGGCTGGAAAGGCATAGCTGAAATTGAAATTCGGTCTTGTAATTCTGTCTCCATATGCTATTGTAATTCCATCAGTCTCCTTTCACCACTCGCTCCTGGACTCCTTCAGGCTGAGATTTCGTGTATCACTTACCCCCACACTTATATCTGAAATCAGGGAAGAGACTTGATCTTGTAACATGTGGCGTCATGCCACTGTGCTTCCCGAGGACCAAAAATACCCTCCCCTGCACCGCACCAGGATAATTGGAATGCACTGCCATCAACACAGGAGTCGATGTTTCTGCTGCATCTGCATTCCACATGGACTGTGAATTTGACAAGCTCTCGCAATAATGGAAAACATTTCCGACAACTTTCAGAGCTAATATATTCCCATCCCTACAGAGCAAATTGTCTAAAAGAGAAGTGTATCAATTTGCAGCTGAGGGTTGGTTAAGAAAGGCAGAGCTTTCCACAGAGAGGAATATGACAGTGAAGACACAAAGGCAGAGAAAACTTATTTTCAAAACTTTCGAGCATGCGTTGTGCCTAAAGCCAAGTCTGCATTTTCTCTTCTCAAATGCCATTACATTCCAGGGAAACTTGGGAACGTGTGCTTGAATTAGAACCATCAAAGACTTTGGCAGAGGGCCTGTTCAGTTACTGAGAAGTTAAAAGTTGAGAGTTTCCCTGGAATATCTGTCCCACCACACCCACTGCTACAGAGAGAGGACAGGACCCCCTGACTGAAGTCCCCCATAGAAGAATAGCTGCTGGAAAGTAGCAAAACGCGTGTGGACTGAGAAGAGGCAAGTGGATCTCTGGACAGACCCAGAGAAAAGCCACAGAAACTCACCATGCAGCAGGACTGCAATAAGCAGGTTCAGGACTGTGCAGGAATGATGGACAGTGCCCTCCAGTAAGGCAGGCTAACATAGGAGTTCCCCTTCTTGCTCATTTTGTAAGGAACTTCGGTGTATCCCTGTGGCAGAAATTAAAACACAGTTCTGTAATGGGATTTGTCCTCCTCAGTGCCGCTGTTGTGCAGAACACAATCAAAATAAAGCTGGCAAGAGAATGGAAGTCCAATATACTGTGGGGCACAAGATGGCAAGCAGCCTCTCTCTTCTGCAGTCAGCAGCCTGTGCAGATTTATTTGGTTAAATCCTTCAGATGACTCTAATTTCTGTGCCATGAACCAAAGTTTCTGCTCCTGTGGGCAGACATCTACAGGCTAGTGAAGAATTCCCATAACCAAAGTGTGAATTTGGGGTTTGCTTCTCATGTTAATCCAAAATAACCCCAATGTGTTGATATCCAGATGTAGCAGTCTGTCCGTGGTTTTTGGGGAACAGGAGCTATGCACATTTTCTGGGTCTGGCTTGACCTAGGACCATTCAAACTAATCCTCAGTCTGACAAGAAGAGCAATTTCTGCTTTTTGTCTCGTTTCGTTAAATTTGAAGATATGTCAAAGATGTCTGCAGTCAGAAGTGGCCTTGATATTATGAGATTCAACACCGAATTAATATTTTCAAATACCACTGTTTATGGAGCTAAATGGCCAGCACATATGTTCACATGCTGGAACCAGATGTCCACACTGTTAGGCTCAAACTTGGCAGCAGGGCAGGATAGATATGATGCACGGCAATTCTGCATGTTTCTCTCTCACATTTCAGGCTGCCCATCGCAACAACGTCTACAAGGGTCTATTCAGCTAGAAAAGAAGAGATGCCATCCAGAAAGTGCTACAAAAGCATAATACTGGTAGTTGGATTTTAGGCTATGAATGCACGAGTCCAAAGAAAAGACCTTCCCAGGGTTGTCTTTCTCCAGGAAAACATTTCTTTCCTTTCAACTGACCGTTCACCAGCCACGAGAAAGCCTTGGAAAAAAAGTATTTGAGCCCACAGTCTTCTTGAACACAGATTTACGGCCTTAAACATCATTATGCTACTAAGTTTGCCCCAGCAGCCACTTTGATCCTACACTTGTCACTTAAATGGGCAGATGGAAATGAAAAAAAAAAGAGTACCACTAGTAGTGAATTGTGTCTATCAGCGTGCTTGGACGAGACACTAAACTTAAGGAACAATTCAAAGGTTCTCACCATATGCTGCACACAATCTGCAAGTTCTGACCTTGAATCAGCACAAGCAGTTCAGATACATTACTTAAAAATGAATCAAGCTGGCAGTCTTTAGAAATTTCAGCCCTAGTATGAGCTATTGATTCTGGTTTTGCATAACAATTGTCAGCCGTCTATAAATTTTTATTTAAAAGGAGAAAACTGGTGAGGCAGAAAGCTTTTGCTTAATTTCACTTACCTTCTCTCCTCTGAATAAAACCAGCTATGTTTTCTAGAATATTACATCTCCTCCTCTTTCTTGCTGTTAAGGCTGTCATTTTTTTACTCACACAGGCAGACAACGAGGGAACATATGGCCTATTTCTCTATGACAAAACTCTTGCAATTAACACCGAAGAATTCCCAGCAGAAATTCGTGAAAGCAGCATCACAGTGCTTGCACTGGAGTGCTACTCCTGGTGGCTCTCCCCTCTCCCCTCCTTGCAGGCCTCTGCTCACAAGCCATAGGGGTTATTGCTTCCCTACTCTGTTCAGAAGCTCAGCTCTTAAGAACGGTGCCCTTTGCACAACAGGAAAACAGCACACAAACACACCTAGCAGGAAGATCAGGGTTTACAGTGTCTGCCTGCTCCTTTGCAAGGCACAGACACCAAGGCGAGTCATACTTCTCTGTTCTGATTATTCCTCAGCTGCAAATAGTACACAGAGCCAAAACATTGTCTTCCCTTTAAAAAGCCTCCCAGGGCTTGTAAAGCCTGATGAAACCCACACAAATGTGAATTCAATGCACTGCCTCTGCCTTACGGGCTGCCAGGCTCATTAGCAAGTTTTTAAGTCACCTTATTGTGGCTGTTCCGTGGGATACAAGCGACTTCATTTTGCTGGAAATGTTCTCCAAGCATCCTGATGCTAACTCTGCTTTCCCTATCGATTCTGCTCACTTGACAACATTGATTTTTGTTTCTCCTCTCCACATTTCTGTTATGATGAAAAAGCCATGGCATTTGCATTAGCTCCGTTTTTGTGCCCCAGGGTCACTGCAGAGAAACAAGGCACCACGATGCCAGCTGAGTTACTGAGGGGGAAAAAAGAGGGTCCAGAGAGAGTGACTGGTGGCACTGGCCTCTGCATCTCACCGAAAGGGCATCTCGAATACATGGAAGGTAAACACTCCTGTGGGTATACACACACAGAAAACACTGACTGGTAAAGAAGAGACAGCATTATTCCTTTCCAAGTGAAAAAAACGCCTTGCTTTATGAAAGAGATTGTACACTGAGCCACTGAGCACATTCAGGCATGGGCACAGCATGTCCCAGCTGGCCTCTGGTGGCCCGTACCTAATGGATTGCGCTCAAGCTGTTCTAGCCTGTGCCAAGGCCAGAACAAAGTCAGGCTCAAATCAGGGGGCCATAAGTCCCCGTTCAGTCTTTTATCTGTACCCAGTGAATACTGAGGACATCTGCGAATCTTGCCAGAAAACCTTGAGAAAGTTTCCTCCAGTTTTGAAAGCAGTCAAATGGGACTGTCATTTTCAAAAGGCTTCTGAAAAGGGTTCAGCCTATTCTGATGTGCCTCTTCTTACCATTTCCAAGCCTTCTCCATTCTCTGTCAGTGCTGGCACATGTGAAAGCATCACTACCTCCCTATCCAGCTTTTGGAAAGGGAAGAATATTATCCCGTTGTCTTTTAGAGAAACTAGGTGTACAGGAAGGAATGAATCATGAAAATTCCTAAATACCAAAGCACAGCCTGGGCTCTGGGGAGCGCTGGGCCCTGTGCTCTCCCACCCCTCTTCTGTGAATCAATTTGCTACCTTCCAAAATCTTGCAAGTCCAATTCTGCAGTCATTGAAGCCTTTGAACGCCCTGAAGAAACTACAAAATCTTACCAACTGTTTTAAAAGCTGCAGTAAAAATTTAATAGTCTTGATTTGTTCCAGGAAAGCCTCAGCTTTAACAAAATTCCCACTGACCACAAAGAGAACGGCAATATTCAGCCTATCCTAGTACACCTCTAGGACTTTAAATTATCTCAGAGGAAACCCGTGAAGAAGCTATCAAACAAATGCTAAACATGATGAAAATTCCTTTCCATTCCAAAAAGCTTCCTTAATTCTGCCTCTCAGGTGGTGAATGCAAAGCTTGAACATGTCATTAACGGGGTATAAGGAAAAAGCCCTCCAAGCTGTTGTTTTACAAGCAATGCCTGTATCCTACTGATTCATAAACACATCATGCATTCTGCAAATGGGGATGATTTGATCTGGGGTTGTTTTTGTCCTTGTGCCTCTGGACAGTGGATCTCCCACCTTTACCTATCTCAAGATGCAATTTGATGCTGCGTTTTCAGGTTGCACGCGTGAACAAGCTCCAAGAGCAGACCTGCAAATGCCTTTCTGTGCGCCCTGTGCTTCCTAATAGCGGAAACGCAGTCCCAGAAACACATTACCATTCCACTGCCAAGTGAAATGGTGTCTCGAGGCGCTCCCTCCTCTCCTGCCACTGAACTCTCAGCTTTGTGAAAGGGTATCTGTGGTAGTATCAAAGAACTACAGAACTCACAGCACTATTGCCAGGTGTTGGGAGAGAAACTGAGTAGGGAAAAGCCTGCGAGGGAGCTCACAAGAGGCAGGCATGCACTCTGAACTCTATCATCATTTCTCAAATTTCATACACTTTGAGTTGTAAGGTGTGGACACTGAAAAGCTTTAGCAGAGGAAATTTTCAGCTTTCTGCTGCATTCTGTGAGAACTTTATGTTTCTCACAGAAACTATGCAAAATACTGTTAAGGGTTTTTGTAAACTATTTCTCTATTTCTACACCTGCTGTTTTTCCAAAGGATTGTTATGATATCCTGAGAGAAATATTTTGAAATGGGTGTTGTGTGGACTGACCAATCACCCTGATGGGTGGTTGGTCAGAGGTCCAATAACCTTCTGCCATGCTGGCGACCCAACTTATAAAAACTGATTTATAATTAATTAAATAAGCCATTTTCTCCGGATTTCGGTTGTGTCGTTTCTCACCGTCCCGGGCACAACAGCAGCAGTAAGGTAGGTAGATTCTATTTTTTTTCTTCCCAGCAAAGAAGCAAAATGTCCATGCTAAAAATATTCCACACAATAATTTCAAAACTGCTTTTGCAAACAGAAGAAAACCTGATGTATCAAGTTACTTTTCCATATCACGTAAAAACATACAATAGATACAAAATACACAGTAGCTAATCTCAAATTCATTCTTATTTACCTCGGAGAGTCTTTACATTTCCTGTTCCCGCAACAGTCTGAGCAGTGTGTGAAACACAGAGGTTACTTGGAATGAACACTGTTAATTTAGAGTGGCATGAGCAGGCTGTTAAAGCAGAAAAGTAAGTGTGCTGCAGCTTAGACACACCAGCTGATGGAGACAAGCGTGTGCTGGGAGACCTTTGCTGAAGCAGAGGCTGCTGGGGAGAGACACTTTGCTCTGAAGTGACAAGGTCCTCCTTCTCTGAGGAGAACTCCTGAATCCCTGCATTGTTGTCAGCACCTTCTCCTCAGCAAGATTAACCCCAAATGCCAGAGCCCCAAGGAGGGCTGGCTGGGCACAGAGATGCCAATTCCTACATTAAGGAGCTGGCT
Organism: Rhagologus leucostigma; assembly: GCA_013397725.1. Lineage (NCBI taxonomy): Eukaryota > Metazoa > Chordata > Aves > Passeriformes > Rhagologus > Rhagologus leucostigma. Next base: position 1,395,435 of record VZTD01001928.1, on the reverse strand, counting down.
GGGAGAAGCTGGATGCCCCAGGGGGCCAACACTCCTCCTTTCCAGAAGAATTTCAGTGCTGCTACCTACTGCAATGGCTCTGAATTTTCTTCCACCTTCCACTTGAACTTGATTAGCCCATTTGGGCAAATGAGACCAGATTGTAGTGGTTCTTCAAAGATAAAGTGTCAAGAATATTCAAGAAGACCTTGCTCCCACTGAAATACGCTTTAGGAAATCAACGCATTGTGCAGAAGAAAAGCGAAAAGGTTTCAGTGACTGTTACCAGGGTATCTTCTTTCCGTAAGGCCAGGGGCTTGTGTCCACTACTCACTTTACTAATGGTAAATAAAACAGGAGAAATATTCCAATCTACAGAGGAGCTGAATGCCCAGGAAGTTTGAAACAACAGCTAGCACCTTTCTGCATCTTTGAAAATGTTCTGATTGTCTTGCTGTCAATAATCTTTTGCTTTTCTTTGCTCTTGCTGGTCCTCTGGTAGGACTGGGGGTGAACACTGTCTAAGTGAATGCTATCTAAGGATAAGATCGTTCTTGCTGGGTCTTTTTTTCTACAGACACCTGCACATTTGAGTAAGTAGCACACCTTTAAATATCTGAAAGCTATCGTCTTGATATGCTTTGAAGAGTAGACAGCAAAACCCCACCTCCTATGCTGAGCGTAGTTTCTATTTTGAATAAACTGTGTCCTTTTCTTCCACCTCCCCATTGCTTCCTTTTAATATTTAAAGGGAAAGGCAAATTCCCCTCAAGCAACTAAGTGCTAGGTATGGTGAAAAGAATCTTTATATTGTTATGACTCTAAAATGAAGGGAGATATAGATTAGAGTTTACAGCACAGCAAAAACAAGAATTATTTAGACAGAGAAATTCATATAGTAGAGGTGTCTGGAGATTACTTTCTTCTTCTAAATTTTGTGAAGAAAAATGTATTGTGGTACTTAGACAAATTCCAGCCTCTAAAGAAAACAGATACAGAAAGAATATATATGTCTGAAGTGTCTCTGAAAATTTATAAATGATGATATATTATGAACTTTCCCTTTAAAAAAAGGAGAAAATGTACTACAGAAGACATGGCACTTTATATGTGTGCTTTTTGGATCAGCAAGCCCAGGCCTTTTGTTATACACTGATTGATTTTAAGTACAGATTTTACACAATGCGAGCGCTTAGGATATTTCTCATTTTTAAAAATTCATGTAGGAAGCTGAGAGATAGATTTAGAAGAGAACACAACACATATTTGTAAAATAATTGCAGTTTATTGACCAAAGCCATTAAAGGCGCTGCAGACAACAGCATTACTTGACAGTCCTCATAGAGTTATTGATTCACTTTTCTCTCCCAAAAGCACAGTTTCTCAGGCTTTGTTCAGTTTACTGAGCACAAGGCAGAGGCACCTTTTCATTGCCACTGCTCCAGGTGTTATTAGACACCACTTCCCTGTGCTGGTTTTGGCAGGAAAGTGTTGGTGTGAGATGCCAGGCAGAGACAACACTCCTAACTTAGAGGTGGATTTGCTGTCAGCACAAGGGCTGCATCTCTGGCCCCAGCGAACTGTGGAGTCTCCTCCAGATTCCTGCTTTGCCCTTGCACTGGCACCTTAAAAAAATTACAGCAAGGGCTTATGACAATCTGTGTTTGCAATGGTGATGTCTTGATACTGCTTGCAAATGAGAAAATCCTGAAGTCTGAGCTTCCTGATGGAACAGAATACATCCACTGATCTCTTCCCATGAAGGAATGGATCTTAATGCTGTGAAAAATGCTGAAAGGTGCCCAAAGTCAGCTGGGGAGAGTGTGCTCTGACCAAGCAGTCAGTGTTCACAAAGGAATTCAGCGGGGCAGGAGGCCCAGGCACGCGGAGATCTAAACGCAGATGGGCACCCAACTCAAACTCCGGTTACATCAACAGTAGAATCAAACCCCAGAGCTGTAAGAGGTTTCAAGAATCAGGTACCTGTGGCAGCAGACAAGGAGCCCTTGGGTTCCCCCTCTCTGCTCACATGAGCTACAGCCAGGACTGCACACACTCCCGGGTGCTGCACATGTTCTGATGTGGTGACCACTGCAGGTCCTCTGCCCCACTCCCTCTCCCTCCAGGCAGAAGCTGTTCCTGCTGAGCCTCTTCACAAGGCTCATTGCTTTGGAGTGACATCGCAGCCACCTGAGAGCCAGAGAGACCTCCTGGGAATGGAGTCTGTGGAAATGAAGCTCCTGCAGCTCACTGAAGCTGCTTCAGCAATAGTCCACTGCTGTAGCCCAGTGGTGCCTCTGCAGATGGCCACAGCTGCTGCAGCCCTTGGAGGAGCATTCAGTGTGTTGCCTCTTGTTCATCCTGGCCCTGTTTGACAGAGGAATTCCCAGAGAAGAGCCACGCTTCCTAACTCCATGCCATAACTCACAATGCATCAGCCACAATTAAAAGCATCATTACGGGCACTTGTTCTTCAAACTCTTTTTCCGGTTGCAGATCAAATGGCAAAAGCATGAATGGATCCGTTTCAGAATAACTATCAAGAATGCAGCCAGATTTTGATCTCATTTTCTGGACTTATCCATGACATGTCCGTGCTTCTGGAAGGGAAGAACCACTTGATCCCATCTCAGCATGTAAGCTGGAAAAGAACAGTTTCGGGATCTCTGTCTTTGCTGTATGCTGTGAATGATGTGCACAGGGAAAGCAGCAATACAACCAGCACAGGCCCCAGACCTACTTACAGCTGGCTTTTGGCAGCTTGATGTCAGCTTGAATTTCCTTCAAATCATTTAAAAAGTTGCAGATAATGACAACACATTGATCACTGTGCAGAACAGTAACTCCAGAATAAAAAGCACTTGTTCCAAAGTGGGGGAGGTGTATTCATACAGAAAAACATTCGCCATTCCACATTTTACTGACTGGGTTGGCATTTTCCGGTGGCATCATGTTCTCATCAGAATTCCAACTGCTATTGCCTGATTCAACCCCATCCCCACACCAATTGCCTGAGATGAATAGCAGCGAACTCCTCTGTTGTTAGACAATCTTTTGGTCTGGGACAACTTCAATGGATGTGACCAGATCAAAAAAAAAAAAGGCCCCCAGTCCTGTTCGGGTTAAAGAACTTGCAGCGACCAGAAGGAAATCAGTGCTGTGGAAATATGGTGTCCCAGGAGAACTGACCCGCAGTGCTGCTGCTGTCAAAAGTGAAAGATAGTTCAGGCAATGGCAGAACTGTCTGTTCTCTGGATTGGAGAGAATAGTGTCAACTGAGAAACAGGCTAAAAAAGCATCTAAACCAGGTGGCTTCATTCTCTCAAAGTCCAGAAATACCAAAGAGAAACAACCTTGCAGTGCCTCTAATTCATTACAGCACTAGGGAACCTGCCAAACAACTCAACCGTAAAAAAAAAGCACAGGCTTCTTTACTCACAGTGTCGGGGCAGAGGGATGAGAACAATTGGTTTCTTGTATGGAAAACAAGAGAAGAGAACAGGCTTGCAGCTCAAAACTAAGTGTGTAAGAAACAAAAGTAATAAGGTAATGCTACTAGTTATTTTAAAAGGCACTTAGGTCCCCATTTTACAAGCTCGTGGTGGCTGCTTACATCCTGCCAGGTACAACTGGAAGCAAACAGTCTGTCTGATATTGGTACCAGGCAGTGGGGCAGGTGCTGGAAGAGCCCCACTTCCCCTACCAGTTTGCTTTGAGGGAGAAAAAACACAAACTGAAGGATAGCATCAGACTTCTGAGCAGACAATGGGTAAAAACAGGGGTGAAAGGAGCAAAAGCTTTCATGGCATGTGTGCAGAATAAATAAAGAGTCTTCCAGCTCAGATAAAATGAGGAGCTGGGAAAGCCAGGACTTAAAAACTTTTATCAGTCACCAGCTGGGCAGTGAGTGCTTTGACTTGTGATAGGAACTTACTCCTATTCTTCCTTTGCATTAAATTACGATGTTTGGAGCCTTGGTGTGTATCTCCGGGGAACAATGGCTGAGAACTGACTGCATGGCAACACACAGAACTGGGGGAATGCTGCAAGACTAACAGAAACAGTCACTTGAATCCCTTAGTGAATTCACATCAGCAGTATTTACACCCATTGCGTGTTCTCTCCAGCTGAACACACCAGAGAATGTGACTGTTGGCAGGAATCGGGCAAATGAACAGTGAATAATAAGCTCAAGTAGAGACTATTCACAGGAACTGAATCTTGAATTTGCATTCAGGTCAGAAATGCTGGTGACAGCAGGCTCTGCTCACCCAAGCAGAGACAGGCACAGACTGTGGTTTCTCTGTCTGCTTTTTGACTTTCAAAACATTCCCTCACATGGGAACAGACCCCACCTAACTCTGTTCCCTGAAATTAAAAGATGCGACGCTCCGAGCTGATTCAAGGAAATGATGAAAAGAGACATCTGTCAGAAAGATGACTGGTTTTCAAATGGTTTCTACATCTGGTCCAGAGACATTAATGGCCATTAGGAGTGGCTGACAGCACCTAGGATGGAGCTGCTAAGAAGTCCACGATATAGACAAGCAAGAAGCACTTTGTATGCAGCCTCTTTAGCTTGCTGCTGTTCTAAAAGGAAGCCAGATTCTCTGTACATGGCATATCTTCATTTCTGTAATGGAAAACTTCATCAATTGTGTCTGCTTTATGTGATTTTAAAACCCTGGCAGGAAAGAAACTGAGAGATTTCCTAACTCTCAACAGCTCCTCAACCCCCCAAAATTTAGGGAAAAAAAAAAAAAAAAAAGTGCTTTGCAAAGCTCTGTCAGTCTCCCTTTGGCTTCATAAGTCTCTGCACCTTCCACCGTGTTAACTGTCTTTGCTACAGCTTTCAGGGACTAGAGAGAATTCCCTCACTTAGGTGCATTGTCAGGGGAGATTAACGCAAGGTGGGAGCTGAAGAAAGGGAACTTGGCTTGCCTGTCTTTGTTCGAGGTCATTCAGCCACTCCCTGCAAAGAGCCCTCTGGCACCCAAGCTCTCCCACCACAGGAATTACTCCCTCACCATATTTACCCAGAGGTGATACCGACCCTTTCCTAGAGGCAGCCAAAATCTCAAGCTGTTTAGAGAACTCTCAGCAAGACCTGACTGCTCCTTCTCTCCCTGCCTTGTACTGTGGCTGCCGTGACTCCTTCCCAGCTGTCCCCGTGCACACGGACAGCAGAGCAGCTCGGGTGCCTCTCCCTTACTGCTTTGCCTGGGGGCTGCAAGGATTTGCTTCAGCTGGGGGAAAGTTTCTCTCCTTGAAGGAGGCAGCTGTGCTCTTTTCTCTCCACAGAACCAGAGTTAATTCTCTGCTTGCCAAGAGTACAAGAGTACTGAGTTTCCTTGTTGGCTCTGTTTTTTAGTAATCACTGGGACTTTCAGGTGCTCAGCATGTTTTTAGATTGGGCTCTGCTGGGTCCTACCACAACAAAAGGTTCAGGGCTGCATTTATGGGAAAAAAATCCTCTTGTCATTATTTTTGAAACAAATTCCCTTTCATTTTAAAGTCACATTTGGAACAAAAGTAAATGGCTGTCTCACAGCATTATTTTTACTACAAAACCAGCTGCAGCCCAGAAAAGGACTTTCTGAGCTCATTTGGAGGGCTGTTACACTTATGTCTTAAGTACAGCAGTTACAGTTATTCTTTCCAGAAAATTATTTCATCACAAGACAGTGTACTGGAGCCTTGGTTTGATGATCTGTGTATGACACTTCCACAGCTGATAATCAGGTAAATGCGTGTGTCTAAACACACACCAACACACCTATGCAGCTGGGGAAATGTCCATAACTGCCTTTTTCAGGAACTCCAGCAGCGTGAGGTCCCTAAATCTCTAAGTCTGAGGGCTGTGGTTCTTTCCTTCATAGATGTGTTCCTTGTCGTGGTCACCAGTAGCTCCTCTCACTCCTGAACTATTTTACCCCATGCTGTACTTCTGTTTTCCCACTAAGAGTGCTGGCGTCTCTAATGCGATGTCTCAAAGTCGCAACCCAAAACGGGGGAAGGGTTTTGTCGAGCGAAAACACGACAAATACCAACACAAGAGAACAGACCTTCCCTTCCTGCAAAGATCTCTTCCATCATTCTGGCAAGCATGATGGCAAGAAAGGAGTGAAATGTCACAGACGTCCTCTAGCAGATTATGTCTAATTGACCATTTCGCACCCCCATGAGGCAGTGCTGTATCTGAGGGGGTTCCTTTCCTCACTAAAAATAGTCAGAGTCAAAACCATTCCTGTGATGCTGTTTTCCTCTTCTTCCTTTACTCGCTGCGTTTCCCTGCTCTGCACACACACACTCCTCTGGTCACACCGTATGAACCACAACTTCTCTGCAAAAGGAGAAAGAATGGGCTGGCTCGCAAGGGACCTTAAATATTACCCCGTTCCAACCCCCTGCCGTGGGCAGGGACCCCTTCCACTATCCCGGGTTACTCAGAGCCCCATCCAGCCTGGCCTTGAGCACTCCCAGGGATGAGACATGCACAGCTTCTCTGGGCAGCCTGTGCCAGGGCCTCCCCACCCCCACTCACAGCAAAGAATTCCTTTCTGAGATCCAGTCTAAACCTACTGCCTGGGAATAAAGGTATTCACAGACACAGCATATGTGTGCTGAGATGTTTGAGCGAATTACTTTCGTTAATACGTAGGATTAATTAATCAGTGCATTAATAAATGGTGTAGACATTTCAAACTCCTTTAGGATTTATAAAGCATTTGGAAGTGCCAGCAATAGATTATACCCAGGCAGTACAGAGCAGGATGGGAATGAACAAAAAGGACATCTACCAAGGGTCAGAGTGAGCCCACCTAACCTAGGACCTGGATTTTCCCAGTGGTTCAGGTGTGACAGATGTTGCCTCTCGGAGGATCCACAACACCCTGAGAAGGTCATGTGTACACCACAGCTCACAGATTCACTAATTCACTGCTTTTTACACCCCAGCATGGCTGTCCTCCAATCTTCTTCTCTTACCTCTTAGAACAGTGACCGGCAAATTTATCTAAAACGTGGCAGATTTAGATTCAACGTTCTTCTCCTTTTGCAGGGACTATAAACAAGACCCCAGTTAAATTCCCTAAAATTTAAACCAAAATGCTTTATCTAACCTCCCTTTTAAAGTCGTAAAATACTCCCTGAATCAGAGAACACAAAGAGAAAAGAAATGGAAAATTAATTACTGCACTGCATGCTGACTGCAAGTTCCATCTGGGAGAGAAAGAAGCTTAATCTGAGGACGATTACTGTGAGATACATAAGCCTGAAATCCAAGAATTTGCAGCTAAACAAAGGAGTTAACTACCACATTACTTCTCACTCTTACTTACTTGGCTTCAATCAATATTTTGCTGTTCACTGAAAATCAAAAAACTCAGCAGACTGATGGCTAGGGCACTCCACCAGCCCATACAACATGCAGGCAGTGGTCCTGTCAAGTTAAGGGCAGCAAAATCACGTCTCTCACATCCTGCATATGAGCTCTTAACACTGATGTATTCAGTAAAATCTGAAGGGTAGGAAGAAAATAGCTTTGCTCTTCTTTCCCCTGCCTAGTAAGAATGAGCTGTTTCAAGGACCTGTTCGTAGCAAATTGCTCATCAATATAAACCCCAAGCTAACGTTAGAGCCAAGGTCAAGAACCCGAGGAGGACTTGGTCAACTCAAAGTAGACACTGCAATATCCTGCCCTGAATTACCCAGCTCTGTGCAAGCAGCTCCAGGACAATTCCATTCTCTCTGTCACTGAGGCAGCGCTCGCTCCGAGCAAAGCGTTCACAGCACACAGCTCCGCAGCCTGGCTTCGCATCTGGCTCAGCTCCCAGAATGTCTGTCTTTCCTTCCCGTTCCACAGTTCACAATCCAGTTAATTTTAAGCCCAGAGGTATTCGAACAGCGAGAAAACTTCTTGGGGGATGCTGTTGCATGCATAATTTAGCTTCTCTTGTCATTTGGATGTCCTACAGGTACTGCACCGATTCTCCAGAAATAGAGAAACAGGGATTGGAGGAGTTGTGTTTGTGTTTGTATGAGTTATCCTCTTAACTGGAACAGATTAAACACGCTAGAATTTTGAGGAACGAGCTTCCCTGCAGCCTAGCTGGTGGAATATAGCTCCCTTCTGTGGAGACAGCACGACACAGGCGCAGCCTGCCTCGTTTCCCCAGGAGCCTGGAAAGGTTAGGAGAAGGGAAAACACTTTTCCTCCCTATCTAACACAATGCAACACAGAGAGAGAGAGATGAATTGCTTTGTTTTAGTCTATCATTACCTTGTCATAAAACACTATTAGCCTAATGCTTCATTCCATGGGAGCCTCGCAGCAGTGTGCTCTCTTTTGGGGGACACAAGCAACTGGCTCCAAAATACATTCTGTCATGGAGGAACCCACGTTGAGGGTTTAAATTATCTGCATATCTTTAATCTTAATCCAGGGAGCCATGGAGGATCTGCTAGTTATTTATAACTGGGCTGGGGTGAGCTGCTGTGAGCGGGGTAATTGAAACAGTATTTCAGCCTGTGTGCTGCTGGTTTGTGTAATGGCTGATGTTAGCTGCGGCATAATCACGGCGCTAAATGGAAAATAAAGAATAAAAATGCATTAAACATATGTTTTTATGTGGTGTTTTATGATCGCATTTTTCATTGCACTTTCAAATTCTGTTGTTCCGTCCTTTCTGAGATCAATTTACTTGCCTGGCAGCAGTTTTCTGTATTAAAGCTCGAGAAAGCTGATCTGCTTTCTCTTATTCTCTTGATTACGGGAGCTTTCAGCCTGAGAGCTACTAAATTCTAAAGATTGAGGTCTATGACCTCTTTTTAAAGTTGCTGTTACAAAAAAAGATCAGTTCATGCAAATTATTGTCCCTTAAATAATAATCTTTATTTCCCATAAAGGCTTTTTTCTGTTCTTTTCACTGTGACTCTTTCAGCATATATTGTTAATTCTTCAATCCATTACTTGTGATATACTATTTTTCGATATTTGACAATAATTTCAGTTAAGTAATTTAGTGCTGCCTGAAATCAGGAAAGACATGGAGTGATTTACCATCACGCCCACTATTTCCTCTCCTTCTAAAGCAGAAAGTACTCCCAGACCTCATCTTTGGGTTCTATGCCAAGGTGCCTTGCAATTGCTCCAGCAAGCATCAAACACCCATTTGTGTCCCTAAGTCACCATCCAGCCTTGGTGGCTTCTGGGTGGGTCACACCCACCTGGTTTTTGGGCAGGAATCTGCTGACCCACGACAGCTTTCCCATCACCCCTCGTGCAGCTTGGTATCACAGGTCCTCTCTGGTTTACACTCTGCTTCCAGCACCCAAATCAACAGGAACTGCATCCGAATGTCACCTCTTAGCCCCTGGGTGCCAAACCACCTTAATAAAATAAAATAAACCTGTGACAAACAGCCTGCTCACCAGTTTATAGCAGGAGCCACCTGCAGACCAGCTGGTGCTCAAAGAGGAGTCAGCAGAACTCCAGGGACTCCGGAATTCCCCACTCCAGAGCCGAGCTCCAGTTTCAGTGGCAGCAAACCAGGTTCATTTCCAGCAATCCCTGTGTGTGTTTTGTCAGAAGCTCCTCAAAACCAGCAGATTTCTGTGATACATGTTAGACTTGACAAATATGCTTTTTCCCAAGAAATACGCACTTTCTCAAAGAATTTCCAGCTTTCAGAATCTGGGGCAATCCCAGGCCATGCCAGACAAATTAAGGCAAGCCGTGACTGCCAAATACAGGCTGTCAATCTACACATCCCAGCCACAGAACCACCTGCATTCCCAACCACCTCCAAGGTAAGCACCCAGGCTGCAATCCTCTTTCCCTCAGCTTCTGAATTTTAAATCTTAGTTGTTCCATTCCCTTATGAACCGTTCAGCCTAGAGCCTTAAAGACTTCTCTCAGGCTCAAGCCTAAGTCCACAAACTTGATTCCAGTCCGGTTCTGCCCTGTGTTCTGACTCCCACACGTATCAGGCAAGGAAGCAATATTCTCTTGCAGAATCTCCTCTGGTGTCACAGACAGCACCATTACCAGATTGATAATGCTCTGAGAGGAAAGGATGGGCTGAACATAATAAAAATCTCTCGTAAGCCGACCGGACCTGGTCTATTCTATTCCACGGTAATACCACCCCTGACAGGTGCTGGGAAGTGTCCTGTAAGAAGCATAACTGTGAACTAATAAGTGTTAAATCTGCTGATGCTTACACAGGAGCGTAACAAATGAAGTGCAGCCAGACCACCCAGCAGAGCCACACCGGCTGCTGGCTAAAGGCACGTATTTTACTCAGTGCCCTTTGCCATGTTCCTTCTAGTGCACATATAAACTGCCCAATCCTTTTTATTATTTATTATTATTTATTATTCAGAAAGAAGCTCTGGTATTTCCAGAAGGAAATTCAGGAAGTAAACAAAGTGCTGGGAAGAAGGGTTCAGCCGAATGCATCGAAGGGACATGTGGGCCAGGAGAAAGTGGAGAGCGACAGAGACTCTGTCATAAATCAGTGAGCTATCACCTTTCTCTCTCATGAGATGGCATCTGGATATTTTTTAACCCCCCAACAATAACCTTCTAAGAACAGAACAGAAAAGTTTTGTGGCTTGCTACAGGGGAAAATATCATCATCTGCAGGATCTCGGTGAGAAGAGGTCACTTGCTTCCTTGGAAAGATTACAGAAAAAGGAAGAAATCATAGCAAGGGAACTCTGTGATACATGAGTACCTAGAAACCCACTGAGAAAACCTAATCCCCTGCAGCTGCTGTGCAGAAGCTGAAAGGCAGCCATTTAACCTTTGGACTGCCACTGCTACCCAGCTACCAAAGCATCCATGTGAAACCTTTAAGTGGTTGAAGCTCCAGCTAGGAGAGACTTATCCTACCCCCATGAAGTCTGACCCACTCAGTCCCCAGAGAGAAGAGTCATCATTTACAGATAATAAATACTTTACAAATGCAAAAAATTAGCATATTTCTACATCTGGAAATGTTACTCTTTCTCAGGCAGACAGAACCTCACCTAAGCAGTACAAATGTATTTTTCTACTGCAGAGACACTCACTGCTTCTGGCATGGGTTCACATTACTGAAGCAGCTTCTTTTTCACAGCAGAGACATGTTCTAGGAAGGCTGGGATATAATTTTACAGACAGAGGCTTGGGTGAATCCTGCCTTAGGGATGTTGTTATCTAATGGTAAATATACTGTACGTGCTACAGGGAGGGTGAAATGTTACTTTCCTTAATCTAAAAAACATGTCTATGACAGACCAGAGCTTATAACACTAAAATCAGAGAGATAAGATGTACAGGAATGACAGGCACAAAGGCTCTGGAAAGGCTCCCAGGACAGTCAGACAAATATAAGCACAGTGCCCTCACAATGGCCAAGACTATTCCCCCTCCAAAATGGGTCTCAGGAGGAGCAAATCTGTGAAGGTCACGTGGCAGAGCTCATCTCAGATGGGTCATGTTTGGTTACTGTCCCTTTCAGCAAGAATCATAGAATTAGGGAATATCCTGAGTTGGAAGGGACCCACAAGGATCATCTTAGTCCAACTCCTGGCCCTGCACAGCACACCCCAAGGATCACACCGTGTGCCTGAGAGCATTGTCCAAACACTCCCGGAGCTCTGTCAGCCTTGGTACTGTGATCGGTTCCCTGGGGAGCCTTTCCAGTGCTCAGCCACCCTCTGGGGGAAGAACCTTTTCCTGACATCCCACCTAAATTACAGTAAATCAGGTCTTAGCCATAAACCTTTTCAAACACTGTTCTTTACCGGGATGTGCATTCCCCAGAGTGGGCCTCAGTATTTTGTGAGTGCAGCTTGATCCTGTGCTCCTTCTGGTCCCGGTGTAAAGCACCTGAGCCCGGCCAGCTGCCATCCCATCCTCCCGCTCTCTCTTAGATGCCAACAATATTCTGAGCCATCAGTCATTAAAAAAAGAAAAGGAATTTCTTCTTTCTGCCTTCCACAGAGCCTCGCTGCCTCTGGCCCATTGTTTAGTACCATGTCCACGTCTGCTCCTCGCTGGATATTTCCAAGTTCACTCCAAGCAAGGCTCAGACTCACTCAGACCTCGGTTTACATCCGTGCACAGCCCTGTGGGGAGTGCAGAGAGGAGAAACCACCACAACCCAGGGACTGCTGATGGATCAGAGCCTGGGGGAAGCTGATAAAAGAGCAGTGTGGCTTGCACACCAAACTGCTCAGGCGGCTTGTACGAGAAACCCGCACCCAGAGAAAGGGTCACCCGAGTTCTCGCATGTTGCGACAACTTGAGAAAACGTAAAAATAGAGAAGGGGTAGGAGGAAAGATATAATGAGATAGAAAAGCTTTTTTTTTCTTCTGAAATGAAGGTGAAAAACATCCAAAAATTTCTTGTGAAATTGCTGAGTAACTGTGGCATCTGATAAATCAGAGATGGGCTCCTGGAGGTGTACAGCACCCATATGCACACGCATTTCCAATGCTGTGAGGAGTTTTTCCCACTCCTGGGCACTGCAATCCTCAATACAAATAGCTTGGGAGCTCTGCTGAATGCAGGTGGGCTTAAAATATGCTTTAAATTAAACACTTGCCTACCTTCCTGGCTGCATCAGAACAAAAATCCTGTGTTTTGGCACAGTCTCAGCTTTACAGATGCAAGAATTATACCAAGGAGAATGAAGTGAGTCTGTAATTTCCAGCAAAATGACAGACTTACAAAGCCATCAAGGGCCACGAACAAGAAGGAGAGAAACAAGACCAAGATTTTTATCTGTCCTTGAATCATGGCAGAGCGCAAAGGAAGACACAGAGGAAAATCTTTCTTTTCCCCCCTTTTCTCCTGGCTTGGCTGAATGAGTGTGTGTCTGCAGCTCCATTCAAATCGGATTATCTCACTTTCAGAAATGAATTCGCCAAGGAAACAGCTGCTTATCACCAGGCTGCAAATAGGATGCCCCCCAGACTACCGGCTCCCAGGACCTGGGATGAGCACTTAGAAATGTGTAGGGCTAAAGGAATGTTTGTTCTTCGTCACAGAAGACAAGTATTGATAAGTTTTCATTACGCCAGTTCCCTGCTGCTTTCTTGCTCACACTGTTTGCCCCAAGGTAAACCACATAATTTGAAAATTATGAGAGAGTTACGTTCCTATTATTCCACTAAAAACATGTGAGGTTTTCTATAAATACCTCTGGTCAAACCTTTTAACATTTCTCTTTAACAAGAGAAGAAAATCATGGATCTAATTTGAAATGTAAGGTGATGATGCCATAATTTACATTTTCAATGTAGAGTGAAAAAAACCCCACAAAACCCAACCAACCAAAAAATAAAAATAAAAAAACTGATAAACTAGGGCATATTTAATTTGAGTGACTTTTTATATACCTCCAGCAATGACTAACCATAAGGGTTAACCATAGTGCTACAAGGGTTAAGCCAAGGGTTCTTGAGGTATTTTTGGCAACAGGATGGAATTGCATTTCCTACTGCTGAAGAGCAGCACCAAGCCTCCACAGGAGGACTCAGCCAGCTTTGAGCATGGGTAAAAAACGTGTGTGCATGCCCTCAACCACACAGATATAACCATTATCCAGTGTTTAATCCTGTTACATGTCTGACCATTGGCACTTGCCTTACATATGCAGCCACTCTTTGCTGAACAGTCACTCATCTAGAAAGTACTTAGAGTTATCTACCTTCAAGCCCTTGGAAGTGAACATGCAGAAGCTTATTTAAATATTTAAGTAAATTAGATTGTCTTGTTTTTCAGAAAAACTACATAAAATACACAAAATATTTTGGTGTGAATGGAAGCTAAAGAGACACAAAGAAAGTGCCTGAAACTTTTTTTAGTGCTTTCCTGAGGCGACTCTTCATCCCACAAAATCAGGTCTTTCCAAGGCTTTCAAGTATACTGGAAATTTCTACATAAAAACAGATTCCAAAGGACTCACTAAGGACTGATTTTGAAGTAGAAAGCAGTCACAGAACACAGACTTGAATGGTAGCTCCTACTGAATGTAGCTTGAAGCTGCTCATGAAAGCGGCCTTAAAGAATAACTTCTTCCTGTCATGAACAGGTCAAAAAGACAAAGAAGAAGTGTAGTGAGCTGGGGAAAAATGAACCTTAGAATTCCAGAAATGTCTTGGTCCGAGACCTGTAGCTCAGTGCCAGGGACAGGCTTTGTTCCTGAAAGCGCTGACGCAGTGAGGACATGCCACAGGGGCTGCGTAGGTGAAAGAACCTGTAGTGGGATTCAGTATGTTCTGGACCAGTGATGAACCCTTCTCCTCAGCCCAGCACCTGGTATTCAGATGATGGATTACATGACTCGTGTTCCTAAAAGAGCTGTGTGATTCCTTCTGTCCCAGGCTGAGAGGATTAAGGACTAATGAAGCCTGGAGAGGAGCTGCCACTGGTGGAATCAAGCAGGCACCATCTCCCTTCCTCCCAGAATGAGTCAGGATTCTTTTTTATTCATTTCACACAGTCAGACGCTGCCACGCTGCTCAATGCCACCAAGAAAAAAAGAAATAAACAACGAAACAAACTTTGGATTTGCAGCTTAAGTACTGAAATGAAACATGGGAAAAGCTAGAGGGAACAGCAAGCTTCAAGTTTCGTCTGTTGCTGTTTGTCTCCCTGCATAAGGGGTGTTACAAAACCATCAGAGACGCTCAGTGGTTTGCCCCAGCCCCATCCTTGCTGAGCTCATGGCTGGATGCTGTCAGGTTTTGGTCCCCTGCCAGGCAGGGAGCATCCTGCCTCAGCGTCCACGGCCTTTGCTGGGGCAGTTACCTTCCTGCCTTGTGGTGAGTCTGACGGGAGGGCAAAAAAAGGCCAGACTAATTCCTGTTGCTGCTGTACGGCTCAGGAAGCATGAAGTATTTATCAGTTTGAGCGAGCCAATTACTTTGCCAGTCTCAGTAGCAGCCTGTCAGATGAGTGCTGCTGCTCGCAGCAGTGCGTGGAGCTGCGGAGCTGCAGAAGGGTCAGCCCACGGCTCGCTCAGCTCCTGCTTTGTGGGACTGAGATAACTGTGCAAGGAGAGCCCAGCAGAAAGCAGAGCAGCACTCTGTTACGGGTTGCTGTCTTCAGACACACATGGCTTCCTTATTCCCAAATCACAGGGTTAATGAAGAGATGCCAAAGGATCTGAAGGTGAGCTGGGAACAGAGAGATTGATTTTGCAAACTGCTGAACTGAACGCCGGATTAAGTGTGAGCCCAGAGATAGGCAAAGTAGCCCTTAAAGCTGTAACACCCTATTGCTCCTCCCAGACTTCAGTTTCTCTTTCTCTTCTGCTCTGCAGCAGATTGATATGAATGACTCAATAATCACCACATCCCCTGGGCTTCAGCCTTCAACCGGCAGAGAAGACCTTATCTCTGTCCTGGGAGTAAATCGTCCTGGGTTGTCCTTTTTCTAGTTTTTCAACTCTTTGCTCTGAACTTTAAGGACAGAATATCAGACTCCTAATCCTAGCACAAAATCTTCTCTCATTTCATAATAATCAAGAAGAAATGCAGTAATCAATAATCATATTCAGTAAGCCTTGTGTGTGCATAAGATTCTGTGTGTGACTTTACGTAAGTCACTGGATTTTTTTATGCTTCTGTTCTCAATCTGTTCTGAGAAGTTATAGTTCTCTCTTTTTCTGTTTTTTTTGTTTAGTTAGACCTCAGCCACCTCAGCACAAGGTCCCTAAAGCAGCGCCCAAAGCACAGTAGTGCCCAAAGGTACCTGTAATGATAAATACATATATACACACATACCCATAAAGATGGTACTTTAAACTAGAGTTATGATTAAATCTCTCATATTTTGGGATGAGAAGAGGAATATTATAAACTCAGAGGCACTAAATAACCAGTAAACCATAAATATATACCCTAAATAAACCAGGCTCTACTAGCTGTACTCTACCATTCTCTTCGAAAGAACTGCTCCTCAGAACAACAAGAAAACTGCATTTCAGGCTCCAGCTCTTACTTCAGTTTAAAACAAGTCCTTAGCAGTAGAAAATGAAAGAAATTATTTTAAACAGATAATGAGTTTCAAGGTGAGCACCTTACCCCTGGCACTTTTCAATTAAGAGTGTAGGACTTGCGTGCCTTGAGAATACTATTACTGACAGTGCTGTTCTAATATATTTTTAGAGGATTGCCCTCAGGGCTCCAGTTTCTTCAATCCATATCCTCTCCTCTCTTCCTTCCGAGGTTCCTGCTGAGTTTCTGACAACCCATAATATTTCAACCCCTTTCATCCTTTCCACCTTCTTCCCAACTACAACTGAACAAACATTTTTTAACCTACTTTATTGTTGTTTTTCTCCCAGCTGAAGGCCCCGCGTGTGCACAGGCTGTTTGAACATCATCAGGAAAGGTGGTGCTGGTGGATGAGGATTAGCAGACTGGCCTAAAGAATCCTGCCGGTGCTGTCTGCAGGATTGCATACAGATTGCTCTGTTCCAGCCTCAGGTGTGCTCAGCGGTGGGAAACCAGCACAAACCTGTGTGTGAATAAACACCAGCCCTCCTCCCCATCCTGTTTTATACCAAATACAGAGTCTGGGATTGCTAGAAGGCAATTTTGGGGAACTTTGGTCTTGCTGCTGCTTACAACAACCAGCTTGAAGCCCAAACAGGACCTGGACTAACACGGGGCACAAGGTTGGCAGTTCCTACCCATTTCACAAGGTTGCTCTCCCAAAATAAAGCCACTGCGGTGTCCAGAGGAGAAGAGTTCCCGTTCACCATCCCATATGGATTCACACTGCTTTTCATTCCTTTACCTTTTTTCACAAATACAAGCAAAACAAAAGCTTCTCTAATTAAATTCAACACCTCGTCACAAGGATGAGAAGTTCCAGGTTGCAGACATTTCTGTACCCACTGACAGCTGTGCTATGATGATTATTATTAATAACAGCTACGAGTATGCTTGAAGTAGCACACGAGCACTGAGCAGGCAGCCCAAAGACATTATTTATTTCTTGGCTCATGTTAGATTTATTGTATCAAGGGTTGTTTTGTAGTTAGTCTCCAGCTCCTGAAAACTCTACCGCCTTTCATGGTGGGGAGAATGTGGCTCCTATGAACTAGGTGTGGAGGATATGACGTGTGTAATGAGAGCCAGTGTTTACAAAGCACAGCAACAAGTCCCTCTTCACAAGAGGCCTGGCAAAATGGGGAGTTTACAAATCCCTGGATCTTTGTAAAAGGACATAAGACCCAGTTTTTATTGCATGTGTCACCTGCCATTGCTGGAAGGAGCCAGTGATGTATCCAAACAGATAAACCACTGAGATGAAATTAAGGAAAAATAGCACCTTCCCAGTTTGCATTAATGCAGAACAGTGCTGCTTCACCAAAACCACCCCACCGTGGGGGAGAAAAACCAGTTCTCCAGATCCTGTTGAAAAAAAGATGAAGACAAAAACTCAAACTTGCTGAAAAGAAAGAGAGAGAAACTTTTTAACAGGTGGCTGTCAGGACTGCGCTCTGATCCTCTCTTTTGATATAGGTGGACCGAGAGATTTATCTCAGGGGCCTACAGAATCTCAGATCCCTCAAACACCTCAGCTCTTGCCCAGGATCAGTCTGGATGGGTTGTTGCAGAGGGATGGTTACTTCCACACCTTTCCCTCTGCATTTCAGCACCTTGGGTTTACTGAAAGATCAGCTATGTGAGTGTCTGGAGTTTTAGGTAAAGTTCCTTCATTGTCCAGCCCACCACAGGGAAAAAGAATTTCAAGATAAAGACAGTGGGAGTGAAGACATCCTCTTCACTGTGAGGAGAAAATGAAGGGAGGATCCAGTCTCACTGACTTTTAGGATGTGAGAGCATCATGTTCCATTATTCTAGCTCCTCCCTCTCATATTCTAGTGCCTACTTAGTTGCATACACACCTAAGGCTCAGTGTGCAACAGATGCAGAAAAGTCCTTTAGGATAACCAAGATCAGGAATGCCTTCTCAGGTATCATAAGTCTAAAGGTCAATATCTAGGAGGAACATGATTCCATTTATGTGTGGCTCATTAGAACACCAAGATAAAAATGTATACAATTCCGTAAGTCCGTGTTTATTTTTGCACACCCTAGTCTTTTACACAGATAATGCAAACTCAAGCAAGTCTACACCAGGAACTATTAGATTATAAATGTGATTTTTGTTTGTGAGACTGTAAGTACGAAGTGATTTCTGCTATACTGGATTATTCGAAATGATTCCGGGAAAAGGCAGAACTTTACGGATCATCATTTCTAATTCTTGCCTCTTCTAAAAGGTAACAATTACGAGAAAATCCATTGAGGTATTTTTGATACATAAAACAGTTAAAAGCAGTTTCCTCACATGGTTAAACTAAGAGTACCCTGAATCCTCTGATGTGCCAGGTACACTCAGTGGTCAGAACTTCAGCGCAGAAAACTGCCACGGACATCTGCAACACTGCAACAGAGGTGTGGAAGCATCCCTTGGTCCTGCGAGGCAATGGCTGTTCAATTCCAGCTCCGTTATCATCCCTTTTCACTCTGTGAGGTGCATTCCCTACCTCAGGGCACGTTCCACCACGCAGCAGCCCTGACCCGCTGTACACGTCTGCGCAGCCAAACTGCCTCACCAGGCACACACAGCCAAACAGCTCCGGCGTGCCCCCAGCCCTGCCCAGACTAACCTGCTGACACAGACGGGAGGGGGACAGCCAAAAATGAGAGTCTCTAGCAGCTCGCTGAATGCACGGGAGCTGTGCATCCCTGCGTCTGCAAATTAGCTGCCTCAGAATTTCAAAGAGAGCTCGAAAGATTCGAATGACAAGTATGCTCCCATCTGGTGAAAAATTCTCTTTCAAAGGCGAGGAGCATCATGCTGTAGTGACCAAAGTGCCTTGCCAATAAGACTTTGAAATAACAACACACGATTTTCTCCAGCTGAGAAGAAAACTGTTTGGGAAAAGCTTGCAGTCACGGATTTGAAAACCTCTGCAGGCTCACTCAACCCAAAAAAACAGAATTAGTGAAAAGGCAATCCATGTGACCCAAAAAAATCATACCCACCTATTAGCAAAATCCATGTGCAATAGAACTACCAGCTTGCATAGAGTAACTAATAAACAGCAGGCTTCTCTTTTCTCAAATCCATCCAAATCCAGATCTTTTTCACAGAATAATATAAAAATAATTTCTCATAAGAATAAATTGAAGAAACTTTTCCTCTTTTTTTTTTTTTTTCTTTTTTGTCTTGGCTAAACAAAAAATAGTTCACCTCAAACAAGTCAAGTTTCTTCAAGCATATGGAGACAAACTTTTTTTATTTGATAAACAAACTTATCAAATAAAAGTGACAGGATGTGATAAATATTTTTTCATTATTTATTACAAGCTGATCAAAAGGTATATCTGGAATCTGTAATGTCTGTATTTTAACCCAGATGATAGCTAACTTAAGTAATTTCCATCAATAAGGTTTTTTAATGTCAGAAACATTCATTACATGCTGGCTCCTGTAATCTGTTGGGAAATTACTCCTTCTAAGCTCACCGATAGGAAATCTTACCGTGATGACATAATTGAAGCAGTGCATATGAAATAAATGGTCTGCTCAACATCAATCCCTGTTCAATAACCTATTAATACATCATCTGTACAACCACTCAGCCTACAACTGGCATCGTTCTGCAGGAGGCAGAACAAGACAAAAATACTGGCAAAATCATCCCAACTATTTTAATGATGTGAACAGCAGTGATTGCTCTGGGTAAGTCTAAATGACATCATCAGCCAGTTATCAGCCTCCTTTTTCTAGACATCCACATTTCCACCACCCTAGCTGCATTAGAAAAAGGTTTTGGAAATACGAGTTCAGTGTTGGGGAACCAGAGAGGTCAGAGATGTTAAAACTGGTCCCACCAAGTTTCATTTCTCTTGCAGAAAGATCAGAAAATTCTGATTTTAACTGAGAAGCTCAACTCACTACTTAAACTGGGAGATGCCTTACCTGCCTCTCCAACAAAAAATGAACAAACAGCTTTTAAAATAAAATACAATACCTCATTACACATGCCATCCTTTATCTTTTAATTTTAGCCAGAAATACACGAGCAGGAGATGCTAACCATTTTTAATTTTAAGGGCAGGAAGAACTGTGGCAATCACCTAGTCAGATCTGCTTGAGTACGTGGAATGGTCCCCAGCAATTCCTATAGCAAAAGGAATAAAATGTGGCTGAACTAAAAGCACTCCTCTTAGAAAGCAAATTCTTATTTAAAGACTGTGAGTAGTGATCAACAAATCACTTTCCTCAATAAATTACTGTAGCAGTTAATTAAAATGTGTCTCTTATGTTCAGTTTTCTTTGGCATCCAGCATGTAGAGAGCAGACTTTGTTTTATCTTGCGTTACATCCAGGCAAAGTTTGTAAGGTCTGGCAGTAATTTTTCTCTACAAAAATGGATAGAAACTGAAGGCACCTTTCTGGTGCACTGCCTAATACTTCTACACCATCAAAAAAAAAGCACAAACATTGCTTCTACTCCAGTTTCTGCTAGTGGCTGGTGCCTGGAAGGTGTTTGTGCTGCAGCTACCACATGTGTCACAACTTGTGCCAACAGCTCTTCAGTCACAACCACCACCTGCCCTGGCTAGGGTGCTCTGGCCCACGAGTCCCAGCACATGCTGCCATCACACCTTCAATCTATGGTGCACAGAGATCTTTCTGCAGTAAATACAACAGCTCTTTAATTTTCTTCAGTTTTCCCTCCACACTGCATAGGCCCTTGATGAAAGATGCCTTGTTATTGTCTCCTTGCTGCTCTGAACAGACTGAACTCTGTCAACTCTCCCAAAAGGATAAAGATTTCAAAAGATCTGTGGGAAGCAGGACAAAAGAATCTTTTTGTTTTCCGACAGCCCAGCCTCTCCTATGGACCCCTTTTGCCTCCTCCTTGCCCTCAAGTTAATGTAGACTCCCTGCCCCACTGCACCAAGGGGAAAAGTTGACTCTGCCATTTCCAGCTGTGTGCCAGGGCAGGAGCGATTGGTACTGCAGGAGTGCCCCAGCCCACGTGTGGAGCCTTTCCCAGGCGTGGGGTGGGCAGGGATGGGTGGCTTATCCCTGTGCTGCTCTCCCAGCTGTTCTTCCTGCCCCAGCTGAGGCAGGGAAGGCAGCCCAGTGCCTTGGGCAGCTCCAGGCTTTGATGTATCCAAAACCTGCCCTGCAGCCACCTCTCATGTCAATGGACCAGAGCTGTGTGTGTTGGGGTGAATCACATTAGAGCTATTTAGTACTGGGAATTTCTATATTTGTAACATGACGGTGGCAACGTAAGTGCTCCAAGGTCCCTGGACTCACACATCTATCTTCTGGAATTACTTGTCATCGAGGTGTCAAACCCAGGAGCATCAGGATGACAGTTTGTTAAAACGGGCAAGCTAAAAGATTCTGCTAAGTTAACACTTGAATGACTTATGAACCACTCATTTTAATATTTGATTTAAGTTTGAGGGAGTTGATTGCGTGTGGAAGTGCAGGGCCTGACAATAAAAAAAGGAGTCATTCATAGGGCAAAAGCCTTTTGCTTCAAACCAAACTTGCAGAATCATGGCAGGGTGTCTCTTGTTCTGAGCCTGTTTCTCCTACAGCTGGTTTGAACACACACTGGTGGTGGGCGTCTTCTACACAGGAACAGTCAAAATATGTGACAGCTCTGTGTTCCAGATGTGCTTTTGTTTTGTAGCATTGTTTTATTTGGAGAAGTAGCATCAGCTACCACAAAAGCGGATATTTCATCTAGTGCTCTCAGCCCTCAGCTTCTTGCCACCATCTCTCGGACAGCTGTTGCTGAATTGGGGGGACCTCACTTCTCCTGGCAGAGCTGCTTGGAAGAGCCCTTCGTGTTTCAGTGAGAAGAAAAGGCTGGGTTAGCCAAATGGAACAGTATGTGGTGTTGGGAGAGGGCAGTAGGTGGGATGTGCTCTGGGGCTGACACATCTCACACCACGCAGGACCCTCAGCACACACCATGGGTGGATGTTTTACCAATGCTTGGGCTCGTCTTTCCCGTCAGACACTCTGCAAGCAGCCACCGAAACACAGCTGTGGCATAAATAGGCGAGAATTCAGTGAAACTATCCACATTATCTCTTTTTAACAACAAGCACTGCCTGAGATTCCAAAAGTTTATAAAATTCCAGAGGAGTTAGGTTTTTTCCGCCCAGCCACCGTGGAAGAGCAGTCTCCTCCTTTCTGAGACCCCAGTGAGCCAAAAGTGCAGAAGCTAAAGGAGGAAAGCAGGGAAATATTTTCTCTGCTGTCTGGTCACCTCCTTTTCAAAGGGATGTAACTCCATGCAATTACAGTGCAGGGAAGTCAAAAAGCCACTACCCATCTGTTGGGGCATCCCTTGTAGGGTTTCTTCTCTGTTTCTGCTTCTTTTCGGTCAGACTTTCCACTAAAGAGATGGGACTATCACGGTTATACACGATTTATTACTTAAAATAACAAACAAGGTGTCAGTCTCAGAGTCCGTGGAGCTTAATAACAAATCGCCATCATGGAAGGTAGTCACGAGTTTCAGGGTTACACAGCAATTTATAACTTTCTGGTCCAATAAGCCATTAACACGAAACTTTGTTTTGACTTGATAACCTATCACCTTTGGTCACTTTTACTGCAGTGTGTCAGTTTTCTACCAATTACCTGCTAAGCCACGTACACCCATATACTTCTATTATAACATCTAAATTCTTAGCTTAAACTACAAAATCACACCACTATATTTTAAAACCCTCCACCAAATCACTCAACACACTTTCTTATTTATAGCTACAAAAACATAGGTTTGTAATTCTTTTGCTTAGAATCCCTGTCCTGTCATCACATCAGTCCGAGTTCTCTCCAAGGGTTAAGGTCAAATCCGTCACTGTCTGTGGAAGTTTTAACCCCTCGGTTTCCTACACCCATCATATGTACAAGAGATACAAACCACATCCAAGCCCTTAATATTCCCAGTGAGCAGTTCTAGGCACTTGTGCACTGGTTTATGGCAGCATGGACAGGAACTGAAATGTATTTAGGAAGCTCCTATTAGAAACACGGTATTTTTGTCTAAAGGCCTCAGGCTGTGTTCTGAATTTTTAAACATATAAACAAATGTGATGATCTTTGCTATTTAGAGAGAAGTAGAAGGAAACAGGGATCAGAACGGTGTGTAGGTAAGAGCACAACTAAAGACAGACCAAGTGCAATCATGGTACAAAAAACCAACACATCCGCTGGGAAAAGGAAGGATACAGAGATACAGAAAGAATGCCATTGTCTTCCACTTCCAGGTCTCAAAAATGCCTGAGAATAAAAAACTCCACGAGTCAAAAATATCATTATAAACTTCTTGAAGTACTTACCTCTGCTTATTCCTGCCTTTCATAACTTAAAACACACTGTATATGAAAATCTGCCATCCCAAATCTCATTTTATGGTAAAATATAATGAATCAAAATGAAATATTTCAGAACAAAAAGGGAAGAAATCACAGAAATGAGAAAGCTGTAGTTAGGTCAGTTAGCATTCCAAATAATTTGTTCGAAAAATTCTGTGAAAGCTGCCAGCTCCTGACAGTTGGAATTTTTAAAACAACAGGGTTTTTCTAATAAAAAACTATTCTGTTTATTATTTTTTGACTGCTTGGCTTCAAGGAAAGCTCATTTTAAGCAGATTATATCGCAATTAGATCTAACAACTTTTGCAAAGCATGGCTAAAGACCTACACCACTGAACTCTGAGGGAGATGATTTGCCCTAGACCAGTGAATTAATATACTTCAATAAGCCCATTCTTGTTTGTGAGGAAGCAGCTGGTATTTGCTGCTCTCAGACCCTGCACGACCCTTGGTGAATGGAATGCAGCTCCAAGATTTGCCATTGCAGCATAGATTTCTAAGCAACGTTTTTCACTGCCATAATGCAAATTCAGTGTCAAGCCGAGCGTTCCAAGATGAATTCAGTTATGGGACTCCTGTTTGATCGTTTGGCTGTGGCTGCAGGTCCTCCACTTGAACAGCACATCAGGATGTCTGAGATCAGACAGGGCCTGCAGGTACAACCAAAAATCTGTAGGCAAGCTGGCCAACAGCACAGCCCTGTTTTCTGTTGGCTGTACATTCCTGGTTGGGATCTCCCTCAGACTGATGAAGCATGGGGCAGACTGTATTTTTTTGTTTCCCTAAGACATATTTCACCCAAAACTTGCCGTGTGCAGCATAAGGTGACAACATCCTCGAAGAGATTGTTTTGCACAGAAGAATTTGTGACTCATCAAGAAGAAAGGTGAGTTCTGCTGAATATATAATGCCAGCTTCGACAGGAAATCTATGTTTCCTCTAAGAGGCAGAGTATCAAATTAGCAAAGACAGCACAGTTCCAGAAAACTGCAGCTCAGCAGTTAACTTATGCAAGTGATGAACTTGGCCTAAGTGACCTGAAGATTCCACCTCCTAGGAAACCCTCACATCTGTAATAAAACCAGAGTGATTAACATGCGTGGCTCTCCCTGGCTGTACATCACTGGCGTGGGGCCATGCCAGGGCAGATCCACCTGGATGTGTGTTGGACCTGCTCTGCGTGTGGAGTCCAACAGAGTGACACATCAAAAGAAGGTGGTGCAAATGCCCATGCACCTCTTGACCTCTATTTTTGAAAGTCAGCAATCAGCAAGGATGGTAGTGCTGTGGCTTTGCCTCTGCCTTCACAATACAGCTGAAAAACCACAAATGATGGGGAATTTCAACAGATCCTTCTGTCTGTGTAACCGCTGCAGAGGAAGGACACCGGCAGCTCAGTGCTGGTATCCAGCCAGCAGGTACATTACCTCACACCCCACTGATGGTTTCAGGAGCTCTGCAGCCACAGAAATGACAGCCTCTCCCTTCCAGCCTGCAGTCTCACTCACCTTTTAAGTATTAATGAAGTGCTCTGCTCACCTAATGAAAGCAACTTTTCTCTACTGAGTGAGCTGGGGCCTTGGCAAGCCAATTAGTGCAGGATCTTGCAACTCCTACCAATGCTATTTAGTGCTGTTCTAGAAAGTGCTCACTGACTGAGAGCTTTCTGGTGAGCTGGCAGAAACCAAACTGCCAAAAGTAATTTTCCCCCGAGGGCACAATCCACTTTGATACATTTTCTATTTTGAAAAATATAAGAAGTGTTTCAGAACTGCCACTGATTCTAAAAGTGTTGGGCCGTTATTAAAGAACCAGCCTCAGATTTCAGCTTGACAACCCTTGTTTGGAAATAATTTGCCTTGAAATGCACAGAAGTGTATTATTTAAGTGAATAACAATGTAACACAACCCGAGTATATACATACAGTATATATTAACTTCAAGTTATTTTAAAACTCTGAAGCAGCAAGATACCAGGGACAATGATAAGAATTGCAAGATTTTTAGAAATCCAGAAAGAGGAGAAGTAAGAAAAGAAATAAAACATTAAGTTTTAGGACAGCATGCGGAAGTTGCGATTGATTTCATTCAGTATAAATTGTCCCTGCTTTCAGCCATTAACGTGAATGAAAAAGCACCGCCCAGGGAAACAAACCCAAGGGACCTTCAAGGGCATCCTCAGGATGCAGTGTCCCATCCCAGTACCTCCTGAACTCTAAACCCTTCTGGCATGCCATGCTCCAATGCCCTGAGGCTTTCATGCTAGTTAAGTTAAAGATTTGTATGCTGCTTCTCCGTGCATTTAATCCTCAGCTCTCCATCTCCCAAAGGAAGGTCTCATGGCTGCTTGGGCGGGCACTGACCTGAGCTGTGGTTCAGCCTGTGGTGATGGGATCTCTGCGGAAGACTTTTCACACAGTGGTTCTCCCCTGCTACAACAATTCCCAAGTTCTAATTTTCCTCATGCCACTGCTGCTCAAGAGCAGTGAGTTATGGTGTTTGGAGGCTGAGGAAGGAAATGATCAGTCAATCCAGCAGGCTGCAGTCTCCCACCTGGGATGCAAGGGCACTTAGGAGCATTTAGGAGACTGGAAAAGTTGCTCAGTTGGTGCCCAAGCAATCCTGAATGTGGCGTTGGTCAGCAGTTCATAGTCACCCAGGCCCAGCCCTACCCTTTCAGAACGGTGAAGGTGTTTCTGTTTCTCAAACACTTCTCCAAGTGTTAGTGACCCACAGTATGGTATAACTTATGGCTGGAGAGCAATTAAGATACCAGCTAACCCCAGCACCTCTGAAAGCTTAATGACTAAATACACGGTATATTCTTACTTTCTTGTACTTCATGTGTTTTATGCAACTCAGCTGCACTAAGGACTAAACCCTAACAAACTTTGGCTTATAAGTATGTTTTGCAGCTAACAAACACCTGCCTTCAGTGTTCACAGACTAGCAAGGAGCTGTCATTAAAATGTATTTATTTGTGGAAGATTTTCCCAGATGCCAGAGAATGCCCTCTTCTTCCTCTGAGTTTTTCACCGTGGAGCTCTTCAAATAATCTTTTATGCACTGGGGTATTGAAATACTAAGCTCTGACAAAAAGAAGGCTTCATGGAAAAAACCAAATTAGAATCATCTCTTTTTAATGAGCCAAGTCTACGGCTGCTTCTCATAGTTTTCCGTAGAGAAAGAACCAAGTTCTTGGATGAGGTGAGAAACAATCAAGTGGCAGCAAAAGGAATGCGCTTTCTCCTAGCTGCTGTGTCAGTCTAATTCTGTGCTGGAAAATTGTACATTTCTCAGTATTATCAGTTAGCAAAAGAAACCAAGTGGATTATTAGTCAACGCTGCGGGATTGCTAACATTACCTCTCTGTGCCGACATGGAAATGGTCTCCCAATTCCAAAATGCTCATATACCCAGGCACATGGAAATATTTAAGAATAATGAAACCCTAGAGATTTCCTGGCTTTATAACATCATCTACAAGCCAGATATTGTATCACCCTCAACAAAAAGAAGAATCAGTCCCATCAATGCCCTAGTCACCAATCAGGTAGTAGATTCACCCCTTTTACTTACCCTCTCCTGCAGACTTCCTTTACGTCAGGTTCTGTCTTACATGCATTTAAATAAAATGCATTTAATAAAAAGTCTCCTCCCTCTGAGTGTTACTGGTGGACATTTTTGCCCAAAGGTCAGCATCCCCTCTGAGTGTACTGCATGCCTATGGACAAAATACAGGGGTTGTATCACAAACACGTACAATAACACAGTTACGAACTATGTGTCAGCTAATGCTGAGCAATCCACCCTTTGCTCTACTTTTCATTAACAATTTGTACTCTACCTTTTCAGACAAAAAGGAGTTGGAGAAGAATTTAAAAAAACCCAGGCATTCTAGAAAACCTCACTTGAAGTTGGTGCCTAATGTAATCTCCATAATCTGTGGCTACATGGCCAGATCATCCTGCCACAACACCCTGCTCTGTGTGGAAACCTGGAAAAGGGACTTGCTGTTGATCCACATATCAAAGTACAGAGCAGAGTGAAGCCGCTCTGAGGTACAGTGGGAGGTTTTTTCAAAGATCAGAGCACAGCTGGGATGGAAGCACTGAGTAGGAGACTGCAGTCACCAGCCTGCCTGCCAGGCAGTCAGAGCCTGTCAATAAACCAATACCCTGCCTGACTCATCCCTCCCTATTCTCCATCCCCACCGCCTGGTCC
The DNA here is from genome assembly GCA_013397725.1 of Rhagologus leucostigma. Classification (NCBI taxonomy): domain Eukaryota; kingdom Metazoa; phylum Chordata; class Aves; order Passeriformes; genus Rhagologus; species Rhagologus leucostigma. The sequence goes on along the minus strand of VZTD01001928.1, from coordinate 1,367,786 downwards.
GCACATACTTTGTATTCCCTGAATTGCCTCGCTGCTTGAGCTACTCAGGCACAGAGTTAACAAAACTCAGACACGAGTTCATGCAGCTCTGTCTCTGTGAAGGGAAGGAAGGAGGAAGCAGAATGCAGAAAGCACAGATAATGCTGTTGCCTTACCATGGGCCTTTCTCAAAGCTATTGATTTTCTGTCACAGCTTTTTACTGAAATCACAGCATGGCCTTCTGGCTGACTGAGATGCATTTTTGTGTACACATGCTCCCTGGTGTCTCTATATTATCACATTATCCTCACATGCCAGTTCTCAGCATCCCTGTCACCACTAGAAGCTGACACACAGGTTCCCTTTATAAAAACATAAAGCTGCAATAAATTCCAGTCCAGCTTAAACTAAACCCATTGTTGCTGATTCTTATTCATAGTACCTTATTCCCAGCATCAAAATTCTCCCTCTCCTTGTTTTTCTCTCTTTGAGGGAAAATGCTGCTTTCTGGGAAGCTGTGCTAAAGCTCTAATTAACATGAGTTGCGCTGAGCAAAAAGCACACCAGCAAACAGGCCTGTTCTAAGCCTATTTTTAAATCATATTACGTTCAAGGCATGCTCCCTCTGTTGTGTAGGCCCACAGAGTCACTTGGGGCTCACTGCCTGCTTCAACTGCTGGCTGTTTCCCAAGTTTTGCCTCCCTTCTGTCTTATTCTCTGCCCATGGAGACAACAAACGAGCTATTTCCACAGTCAAGTCAGGCTCCTTGCTGAGTCAAAAGAATGAGCTCTGGTTAGAGAGGAAAATACTCTCAGGCACAGGTGTGCAAGCAACATTATAATTACAGTCAGAATAGATGGCCTGCAAATTGCCCGGCATTTGTAATTAACAGTGTTCTCTAATGAAGGCCACTCTGTGTGTGATTACCACCTAATAATGCTTCATAGCTGCATGGACAAAGCTTCATTTCACTGAGAAAATGAGGATCAAATATTCACAGAAGTAATCTACCCCAGAGTGCAAGATCTTCGAGTCAGGGATGAAATTGTGGGTTATCTAAATATCAGTCAAAATGAATTTGTTCTTAAACACTAGTTTAACACAGAGATACAAGCCGAGCTCATGGAAATCTCTTCTGGAACCTGGTGAGATGCATCTGCAGGTGCTGAGGGAACTGGCAGATGATGTGGCGAAGCCACAAGCCATCATATTTGAGAAGCCATGGCAGTCCAGTGAAGTTCCTACTGACTGGAAAAGGGGAAGAATAACCCCTGTTTTTAAAAAGGGAAAAAGGAAAACCTGGGGAGCTACAGTGTGGTCAGTCCCGCCTTGGTGCCCAGCAAGATCACGCTAAGGCACGTGGGGACGTAGCTGGTGACAGTCACCATGGCTTCACTAAGGGCAAGTGGTGCCTGACAAATCTGATGGCAAGCTGTGACAGAGTTATCGTGTTAGTGGATAAGGGAAGAGCAACTGATGTCATCTACTTGGCCTTGTGCAAAGCATTTGACACTGCCTCGTTTGACATCTTTGTGTCTAAAACATTGCTGGGAGGAAAGGATTCAAACTGAAGATTTGGCGAGGAGGGAATAGTTTCACTCAAAGTGACCTTGCAGCTGGGAATGCTGAGAATATCAGTGAGGGAAAACTAGTGTTTGCTAGGGTGAACTAAGCCTGAGAGATCCTGAGTGCCCCGTGTGCCTCTTCCTCCTGGTGTTGTTGCTGAGGCAATGAAATAAATCTGCTCTTTGCATGGCAGCTGGAGCTGGGTGCTCGCCCTGGTTGCCTCTGTGTGTCAATTCACAGCCACACGGATTTGATGTGCGGACCATTTGGTGGATAAGCAACTGGCTGGATGGTCACACTCGAGGAGTTTTGCTCAGTGACTCAAAGTCCAAGAGGAGAGCAGTGATAAATCCATTCCTCAGGGACTGGCACTGGGACCGGTGCACTGATATCTTTGTTGGTGACACGGACAGTGGGGTCAGTGCACCCTCAGCAGGTTTGCTGATGACCAAAGCTGTGTGGTGTGGTCGACACAATGGAGGGGAGAGACCATCCAGAGGGACCTGGACAGGCTTCAGAACTGGGTCTGTGTGAAACTCCTGGGAGTTCCTTATTCCTGAAGACAGGAAAGTTCTTCAGCAAGTTCCTGCTCTCCCTAACTCAGCTTGGACTCGATCTGAAGCTTAACTGATTCTATAATACACGGCTGAAAGGACAAGAGGCACAGTTGCAGCAACCAGTGCAGGTTTTATCCTAGAGTTCATAAGTCACTTTGCAGAAAGTATAAAGCACTTTTAGATCCTGCTGGTTCCAGAGAATCACCATTAATGCCGGTTTTTTATACATCCAGGGTCAATAGAATTGAGGAAATTCCAGTGTAAGGATGTTAGATCTTTGCTCGTTTCCAATTCAAATGTTATTCTGATGCGGTCAGGGCCTAATTGTAAAAGGACGCCGAGACCTGCAGAATAAATGATAAAAACATGTGCCCATTTCTTAAGAATTATAGCAACGATTAACATCTGCATCACACTTAGTGTCAAAGTACCCCTGAGCACTTTCCAAAGCACGTCTCTTCCCCACGGTGGTTATTCAGCAATCCTGGAGGTCAGCAGCACGACTGCGTTCTGCACCTGCCCTTCCTCCTCTTTCACAGGCAGCACTGGCAGAGCTGGGCGTACCACACGGAGTGGTCTGATGCCACGATGATTTTTTGCCTTTTTATATACCCCTTTTATATACCCCTTTTATGTATCCCTAGTGCTTTTAGCCCACATACTTGTAATTCCCCAAGTCTGATAACCAGCTTAGACCCAAAGCTCCGTTAAGCCAGGAGACTAAACGTCTTGAAAACCCCGAAGCTGGGTCAGTAAGCCCCAGACACCAAGGTCCTCTCCAGAACACATTCTGTAAATCAAGACAGGCCCATCCAGGGGGAAGGTTCCTCAGGACGGGGGCTTCTCTTGAGCCTCTCATTGGGGAATCTTTGATAGATATGCTAATGTGCAAGGTCTATAACTGTATACATGAATCATCGTGTGTGTGCATTTTGGTGTGCATTCTGGGGTGCATTTCAGTGCATTCTACCTGGATGTGGTGCACCTGAGGATCCTTAAATAAATACCGAGGCAAAACGCTTTTTCCCCTCTAACCGTGTTTGGCTTTTGATTTTAAGCCCAGGGAAAGGCAACAGGTCAGGGTGCAATACTGCAGCATTTATAGGGCAAGAAAAGCCAACAGGCTCTGAAAGCTCCTGGGGCTACCTGGCTTTCTCCAAGCCTCCTGCAGGACCAACTTCCCACCCTCTGTCCCTTTGGCAGGCCCAGAATACCCTCACTGGAGCAACTCCAGTCAGCCAGGGCCGCAGAATGCCTGAGACATAATCAGCTTTGCACAGCTCATTGTGAGAGAAGACAAAATACGATACGGATGGAGGAGAGAAAACCTGGCTTATCCATACTGATTTTGGTGGTTTTCCGACAATTCATGCCAATCCAAATCTTGGCCAAAATAGTTTTAAATGGTAGCACAAAGTTAAAAGGAAAATGTGGTGTCTGGCCATACCAAGGGATTAGTTTTGTCAGGACAAAAGCTCCTATAGCTGACTTGGCAAAGGCACTGTAAATAAAGGCAACACTGAATCTGCCAATTCCCAGCTTGCCAAGCTCCTCCACAACCAACAAACCACAAAAGTAATTACAGACAGTTAAAATGCAAAGAGCAGGAGGCCATTTCCTAAAAGGCACAATTACTGTGCCCCTAGAGGCTGGGTTTAAGTCTACACCCTGAATTAATTTCCACTCATTTCCATCTAAATTTTGTTTGGCTTTCCCAAGATGTAAGTCTGAGATATTTCCAATTTATCTGAGACTTCATCATGAAGGAACTTGCAGTACCCACTTCAATGACCTGTTTAAGTCCCTCATTCCCATGACATTTGGCAATAGTCAGCTTTCCATGAGGCAGGCTTCTAAACAGCCCAAAATAAAGATCTTGTTTTCAGCATCTTAATTCAGAGTTTTCAGTATTTTTTGTATTTAATTCAGTATTTTTCAGTATTTAGTGATTTTTTCTTTGTCTCGAAAAATGAACTATTTATTTGCAGGGACATGTTGATAATCCTACGTATCTGTTGGCTCCTATGAACATCTGATCTTGTTTCCTGTATAAAAATGATAGGAATTTCGCCACAAGTGCTTGCATTTCTCAGAACATTTCTTGTTTTTCTGAATAGAAACGCACATACACATCCAGCACGGAAACAAGCACGAATCCAGTTACACAAAATGTTGTAACAACAACAGAGGGAAACAAATGAAATGTTACAGCCCTTTCACATTGCCCATGCAGTGGAAGAAGTGTTGAGCTCCTGGGAATGCTCTTGCTCTCAGGAGAGAACAAGAAGAGATTATAATCATCCAAAAATTACCAAAAAAGGTGTCCCTGTGCTGCTCAACACCCTGAAAGCTGCTCACTGATAGGTATTCACACCCTTTAACTTCAGGCATTCCCAGTTCGATACCTCCATGTACAGAAAAGAGAGGCAGGTTCCTAAAATGGATTCTCTTATCACCCTCCAGAAGCCTCGTTTCCCTTTGGGGTACCCAAGTTCTTAAGAACTATTCTAACAACATCCTTTACTGTCTCACTTTTCTGGCTCTTGGGCAGAATAGGTATTGTTCTTTCACAGCAGGTAATTTTTTCAGAGCCATTTTCCAAGTCAGAGGAGGTACTCCCAGGCCCAGCCAAGCTTCTTGATAAATTTGCCCTGTGCAGAACAGCAAATACAGAGAGGACAAAGCTGAGGAAGGTTCAGCTGTGCCAGTAAAGCACACTCTGGGCCTACACAAACTCCTCAGCCTCCCTAGAACAAAAGGAGTTTAAATTTGGCAGGAGGGAGTCTTTTATAAATCTGGAAACAGATGGTTCCTGTGTGTACCGTACTTCCACCTACGTTTTTCCCAGAGCCAGAGAGGAGCCCAGGCTGATGCTGATTTGGAGAAGCCCAGACCATTTCTGCCACTCGTTAACACGAGCAGTGCTGAACAGGGAGTAACCACAGCCGTGCTGTTTCCACCTGCACACAGGAACGCCCACAGGACTCACCGACTGCAGACCCTTGTGTAGTTATCCCTAGAAATAACAAGACTGTTCTCAGGAATCACTGGGAATCCCACTGCCAGAGCTACACACGCTCACACCTAACCTGCTTTGGGGCCAGGCAACACCACGGATCACAACCAAGGTCAGCGATTTGATACTTCCCTGTTTCCTACTGCAGTACATGAGGTAACCAAAGTCTCTATGCGACCTGTTCTTGACAGACGTTCTCAAGACACAAACAGAAATCACAGATTTCCAGTCGGCCTGGTTAAACCCTGCTGGAGTATATCTGTACACTTCGCTAAAAAGCCCCATTAAAGCAGAGCAGGTTTATGTCAGAAATGCATCTGACACTGTTTCTTTCTTCCTCTTACGCATCCTTACCACAGACATACCAAGCACCTTCTTGAGAAGCTTGTGCTTTGCGGAACAGTTGTAAAGAGCATTACTAAAAAAGGCAGTTTTCATTATTCACAAAAGCCTATATAAGTTACCGGGCCGGTATTTCAGTCATTCAGTGTTATTTTCTGCCAGAAATATACAAGTTAATATGACCTTTTACAACATCTACCCTTAAGATGCCTCCAAGCTATGATGGGATTACAAAATTTGAAATCTGCTGAGGCAGATGAAACATTTCTTATTAGAATGACCTGAAAAATACAGGGTATGCCCATGTATTCCCTCGAAATTCTCATTCAGTGGGTTTCAGGGGTTTTTCTTCCTCTCTGCTGATTTGCAGACCCTTAAGCATTTCCCTTTGGATCCCCCAATGTCAGCACAATAATAATATTCTTGCCTTTCTTAATTACCTTTCTCAGATCTCTTAGAAGCAGCTAATAGACCAACAGGGATCCATAGAGAATAATCTGAAAATGATGAGTTAAAAACTTCATAAGGACAGGCCCTTACGTGATTGTCCTTCAAAGAAGGACGCACTTTAATATCAGTGTATATATCATATAGTAGTTTCCTGTTCTTCTGTCATGCATAACAGAAATAACAACTGCAATCTTTGCAGTCCTTTGACACGACATTTATTTAAACTGTGACAAAACCTGCCCAGAGCACGCTGGGGTAGTCAGGGTCAGCAGAACGGTGAATCCCAGGCTCAGGAATTACACCCAGCTACAGTATGCAAAACAGACTTGATGGTAATGCTTATTTTTATGTGGCTCCCTGTGTGGGGAGGGCTACAAAATGCTCCATGCAGAGCCAATCATTCACAGTTCAAGCAACCAGGGATGGCGCTGAGGGAAACCTCATTTCGAAAGGAAAGTAATATAGATTTTAGTACTGGAAGTTTTAGTGGTAATGCACACTAGAGAGAAATAGCACTTAGAAAAATGCACTAATGAGATTGTCTTTTCAATAGAGACATCAGAGCAATGATTTCCATGGTGCTTTTGATCCTGGACTCTGAAGGTGAAATTTTCTGTTCAGGAGCTGATGTATGAGTTTTTATGAGGCTCTCATTAACCTTAGCTTGAAACTTTCAGTGGCACTGTGTGGAGGTAAATTTGAGGAAGACGAAGTCTATTAGAAAACAACGAACTTCGAAACCAACTATGTCACTCAGGAGTTTTTTATCTGAAGCCTCGTTACATGACTCACAACTATTCTCAAGCCCCAAGGAACACTCACCTGGAATGTCACGTGAAGGATGCTGCAGATACACAACTCTGGTTTGTAAAATCAAGCCAAGGCAATAAATTTGGTCACCAGGCAAAATCCAGGGCAGCTTTCTCTACAGCACTGTGGCGCTGACCTGTGAGAAAGGAGATGGGGGAAAAAAATTCAAGACCACTTCTTAAGATCCTGCAGAGAAAGAGATTCTCAGGTGTTAATCCTCAGCACCAGGTGCCCAACTCACAAGGTGACAGCCTGGTTGTAACTTTCCCACCTGAGCAAGCAGGGAAAAGAGTATCAGTCCTTTTAAGTCGTAGTCCTGCTTGTGAAGGATGAAATCTTTAAAAAACCTCGTCATTGTTGACCAAACAAATACACAGTGTAACGTTGGCTATCAGCTGCAGCTGAAATGAGTGTTTAAATTATACACAGAACAAACTCAGACACCATCCGTGCTCCGAAGGGTGTTCAAGAAGGTATTTAAAGATTTCTGTGACCAATTTGCAAAGTGAAAACATCCAAACCTGTTTCAAAAGTTCTTTGCCTCAGGCACCAGCTCTATCTCTACATTAAGTTTTCATACACAGAGCTAGAGAGCAGATGGCCAGTGCACGCAGAAGGTTTTCAGTAGGGGTGTTTCAGTCTCTCAGTCATAGGTTTATCTGAGCAGCCTGTGCTCTGTTCAACAGAAACATCCAAAGCCCAAACCATTCACGTAAAAAGACGAAGAAGAAATGCAGACACTATAGGAGTTCATTAAAGGATGCTGTTGATTGGCAAGTCATCTGTCAACCTGACACTGGGCTTCCAATGCCTTCTCTGGCTATTTAGACACCTGAAAAAGACCTGTTTTCAGAGTCCTTCTGTGAAAACCTGAACAACATTTGCTCTGGGATGCACATCATGTTAGCTAAAATTAACATTTTTGTCTTTCAACTTTTTCAATTGTCCAAATTCTGACTTCCCAGGCATCATTTCTCTTTGCAAGTTTAACTTGGTATGATGTAGATGGAAATACTGCAGAATATTTCAAGCTGCCTGGCTCTGAAGTAACAGAAAGGACGTAATGTTGGAGGTGGGAAAGGAGAGAAAAAGAACTGCTTTGTTGTAACACACTACTCCTTGTTCAAAAGGCTGTGTGACACCTCTGAGTTTTGACAACACAGCTGCATTTATATCCACTTGTGATGAGAGTTCCCATCAGCTCAAACCTGGCATTATGCCTGACTGGCAATTCATTACTTACTGTAATGTAGGAGCACTTTTTAAATCATAGCAGCTCCTCTTCACTGTTCTCTCTCCCCTCTACCCTGAGGAGCTGACGTGCCTAAGTGGAGATGCCACCACTGAGCTCCGGGGCTGTGTTCCCCAGCTGGTGCAAAGGAACAGCCTGTTTATTGCAAACAGGGGCCTGAGAGAGATGCTCCCGGTTGTACTCTGAGGCAGCCTCTCTCCCCATCCACCACAGACACAGCCAAGCTATGTAAAACGAGTAATGAAGGGGGAAAACATAAAGCAGGGCTCCGTTCAAGAATTAATGTGCTCATTTCAACTCAACAAGCTCAATCTTCCCTGTTTACAGCCTAAATTATTTCCTTTAACGCTGAAACAATAGAGGGAGAACACTGCCACTTCTTCCCTCATGGTAAGCAGACAGGTGCATGCTGCTTGTTGGAGGAAAAAAATGAGCCTCCTAATAGGATAATATAGTTTGGATTATATTAGTTACAGAAAAATTGAGATGAGAAAGCCTCAAGGGCATAATCATCATGAAACATAGAGCTGATTACTGTGAAGTGCTGAGCTCCAGACAAAGTCATTGGGTGTTATAATATGATCACTACTGTCTTTCCACAAATGATGGGCAAAAGGTAGATTTTCATGCAGCTACACACCCAAGTTTCCCTCACTAAGTATTTTTACATATAAATTTTTTAAATTTTCAGCTCATAATCGTACCCATTTAAACCTCTGCGAGTGCACAGAACAGCAGCACAATTATTTATTATCCGTATATAGAATGCAGAAATTGTGTAGCGCTCAATGAACATGCACTGCTGCACGTGCATACAGAGGAACAATATCACAGAGGCATTTCTTGAATGGAGATCAATCCTCTTGACCAATGTAATGGAGAGAAAATTAGGGCTAATGAGAAGATCAGTCGAAGAAAATTCAAAGACTTCCAGATATTAGTCCAAATAGAGATCAGAGGAAAAGTGCTTTCATGTCATTGGGATTTTCCAGTGTGTTTGAGGGACCGGAACACTCTACAGTTTCACAGGCCCTGTCCTGACAGTGGGCAGAGAAAGGACCACACAGCACCAGCTGCACCTACCAGCGGGCTGGGCAGCCTGAACTGTTATCCTGTAGTGAAAACAGAGGTACTGCAGTAAAGGAACAAGACAAAAACTTGGTAATCAAGAGCATTCTTGAAAAACCTTTGCACCTGTGCTAAGGGAACATCTCTGCTGGTATCATCCCAGACAGGAGCTCAGAGCAAACAGGAGGAAGGGCAAAAGGCAGAAGCTCTAGCAGAAAGTCCATCAATGATACTTTAAGTGACTTGAACTGTGAGCCAAGAAATGAATAAATTATGACATCAAAGTCTGCACTCATATAAGTGACAGGGTCCTAATTTAATATTTATTTTTATGTTGGGGGAACTCATTACCTACAGAAATGTTTATGTGCTCTCTAGAAAAAAAATACTCACTCACTTCTTTTTAAATTACTGTTATTGGCATTTCTATTGACAGGGGGAAACACAGAACCACACAAAACTGCCCAAATCACAACATAACACTTCAACGTGTCCATCAGCTAATGCTAATCTATAATTGAACACCATGTAGGTACTCAGGAAATCCATTAATCTATATTGATTGTTCCTTCAGGATCAGTGCTTCAGGTTACTTTACATAAGGAAAGGTATCCAAGGTCTAGGACACTGCTAAAAAACCCACAGATCTACAGAAATACTTACCAGGCATTTCAGGAGAGACATCTGACAACCAGGGTGCTCGATAACTTCAAAAAGAATACATTCACTAAAGATGTCCACCACAGAAAATGCCTGCAAAGACATAAAAGGACTCGAAGGACTTCAAAAATCAGTCAAAAGTCATTCAAAATTGTGATCCCAAGGTTTAACCCTAGCCATTTCTTTTCCTTACACAGATGGCCCTTCTGTATGACTGTGAAACAAATTTGGCAAAGAAGGCAAATACATTAATGCTTTAACATTTTTAATGCTATTTGCAAATTGTCTCTATTACCAAATCAAAGGTGTGGGGTAATAAAATGGAGACAAACCACATGAAAATCACAATTGAAATTAAAAAAAAAGGGAAGTCTTATATCTCCAGCAGAGAGTCATCACTCTTACTGTCTTACTTCCTCTGAGTAAAATGCTCTGCTGTAAAGACCTGCAACTCCCATCCACTTTTGAAACAAAACTCCGAGTGTGCCCTGATGATATGTAAAACGTCAGTGGGGTCAGTGCTGTGTTCAAATGACAAGCACAGGAGAACAGAACACCATTGGCACCATCCAGGACAGGCAGAAATGCTCTGCAGCATAAGAGAACATTATATTCTATTACTGAAAAACACATTTCTTTGCAATAGTGCGCTGTAAGCCAGTTGTTCTCTTTCTCAAAGGCTCCTAATTTCACGAGTATTAGTTTCCTCCAGTGGCCCCAGTTGTTCATACGGATTTTCACACCTGCGGTTCTCTTTCTGTTCTGTGAGAAGTTGGAGATGAAAACTCTTTTGAAACCTTTTCACTGTCAGAAGAGACTGACTGACGAGAGCACGAGGCTGGCAGTAAAGAGAAGGAAAAAAGCTTTGTTTGAGAGTCACGTCCGTGTGTGACAGCAACCCAGCAGGGAGTTTATTAATGGCAACATGCAGGTTATTGCTGTGCAGCTGAGCACTGAGTGCTCCAGTGTGTGTGCACACATGGTAACTGAGAAGAGCCTTCCCTGCTCCATCAGCCAGTGCTGGCTTAGAATTGAGAGCTGCTTGCTCTGATGGATGGTTCAGGCTCATTAAGATAAGCACATCAGGTGGCCATCCCCACCCGGACATCATCTGAGCAGCTATCCCAGGTAAAACATCTCCTGTCATTAAAAAGAACTGCAGGAATTGAGCTTCTGCTGCTTCTCTTGGATTAAGACTTCAAGAAAGCTTAAAGAAAGAAGTTTCCCACTGTAAGCAAAGACATGACACCAAATCACTGCACCTGGCTCACGGATCTGCTGAGAACTTGGGGGTGAGGACTGATAAGCAGACAGAGCTCATTTTCCTTGTTAGCAGAAATGGGAAATAAGGCAAGTTGGAAAGATGCATGCTTTAGAAGGAAATCATGTTTAGAATGCTTTGAGGACAGGCTCCATCAGAGCACTCAGAACTGGCACTCTGAGCTAAAGCAAACTCGAATTATTAGACAGCTCTGAAAACAAAAACTGCTGTGCTTTACCCTAAAAGAATTAAAATACCATGCTGTCTGCAGGACAAAGCTGGAGCCTATCAGCAAATGTCTTACCTTCCTTACAACTCCTCTTCAGCATTTTAAGATTTAAAAAACTAGCTGCTTATCCCCAGTTCTATCCAAAGGAGACATGAAATTTCATGACACTTATTCGTACTCTGATCTGTCTAACTAGCAGGAGACGTCTGGAATATACCTTTTATAATAGGAATGCTGATGTGCATCTGCTCCTTGTTCCTCTTCTGCTTTGCACTGTTTTCAGTAACAGACTGTAACAACCTGAGTTTGATTTCCTGCTTCCACTGGTCTCCTTGGTACTCAGAGAGCCAAAGTCACCACTGAAATGTTGGCAGAGGCCGAGCTTTAATGCACGAGTAATGCAATCCATTAGAATTACAGATAAACTGCTTAAGCGCTGGATACATTTATGCAAGTTGTATAGGAGAACTTGTCATTGATTTATCCTTTGCCAAGCAGTTCAGCACTCTGGAACCAAACAGACTTTGAGAAAGCTGCTCTCATTCCATTCAGCAGCACAACACCTGTGAGTGAGAGCAAATGCTACTTCTAGAGGCATTCTTCCTTACCCTGAGAGGGAAAGGAATACAGATTATTGGTATGGAGAACTTTTACTGTTTACTTTTCTTTCATTTCTTGACTTCACGAAAGCATTCATTCATGGCTTTTTTTTAAAGTCAAAGCCATTGATAAAGAGGATCGCCCTTTACTGTACCATAAAGTGCTGCCTGCTGCCCTCCAAAGGGCACTGCTCCAAATTAAAACATGATTAGACTCTCCAGGGTCACCTTGTGAAAAAGCAGGGATGTGTTTACGTTCTCTGCCTTCCAAATCAACCTTGCTCAATTTAGAAGTAAAGAAAAGATGTTTTTCCTAAATGCCAGCCCGGAAAACTCTTGGAGTTTTCTGAGACTCCAAGTCTGTGCAGTCTCAGCAGCAGCAAAGACAAGGAAATAATTAATGATTCTCAGTGAAGAGCACAAATAGTTAACAATCCTTGGAGCTACCTGCAAGCAGGCTCCAGCTCACTCATCCACAGCTGGGCTGAATCTGCAAGGCTGACAAATAAAAAAAGCAATAAATGTTTGGTTTTTTCACCAAAATGTTAGGTCATAATTTACAACACAGAGATCCTTCATAGCTGCTCTGCAAGAAAGTGGCTTATCTGCCCCTTAATTTCATGCAGCTGTTAGCCAAAGGTTTTCTCTGCCTTTTTGCTGAAACAATACCCATTATAGGAGATACATGTTAGCGTGGGCAGCAACTCAAGAGCTCCTCCCTGGGATGTGGGGCTGACCGGTTTTATATTAATGGGTTATCCCGAACAGTTGGCTTCAGTCATGGCCAATGGATTTGACTCCCTGTACTTGAGGAAAATCTTAAATACCCCTTGAGAGCAGAGGACTAACCTGCACTCCCAGCAGGCTCAGCAAGGATTACCAGGAATCAGCATTCATCCACCTGAGAAGCCGGAGCTACAGGAACAGGGCACTGGGTCACCAGCTAATCCCCTACTGAGACAGCAGCAGAGGAAGTTGTCAAACCTGCTTTTCTGCCGCGGAGGCTCGGTGCTTTGGCCGTCACAAAGCTGACCCTAAGAGAACTTGGCTGAAACTGCTGGGCTGGAAGCGCAGCAGTGATTGGATTGCACTCCCAAACCCTGTCAGCAATCACAAGCAGCACTTGCTGGACAACTTGCAGCACTTGACTCAGCACTTACTGGACAATGGCAGCAGCCACTGTCCAGGATAAAACATCCCCAAACTGCAGCCATTTTCTATCTACACATCAAGACTCACAGGACTATCTTTTCCATGACATCACTTACCTACTTTAGTCCCACGCTGCTCCTCGCAGCAGGACACAAGCTTCCCTTCACGGTTTAGAGCTAGACACTAGAAAAGTCTGCTGCTGAATGGAAGTTCAAACTGCAGTAGCCATTAAGCTGGGAAAAATACATTAATTCCAGGAGATAAATATGGCAATGCTTATCCTGCCACCTTCTGCACGAGACTCATTTAGGTATTCCTGACAAGGTGCGTGTTTCTTGCTCACGCACAAGCTCTTCTACCTTCAAATACAACCCCCGCCTCATCCCAAACTGGTGTTAGCATCAGGGGCCTAAGGTGAATTTTGAGACTGGTCGTCTTTAGCCCAGCCTTCTCAAGAGGGAACACACTCTACATTTCTGTGTGCTGCATAGGTGGAAAAACTTCCAACAAATCTGCTCTTGTTTTTTGCGCGCGTCCGAAATGAAAGGTCACGTGGAACGTGCCATATGGAGCAAAATAAGGCATGCCAGCTCTATTGTCTCATTTTGGTATCTAGAACAAAGTTCACACAAATCTTCTCGTGTGTTTGTTCTAATGTAACTCACAATCGGCACAATTTCAGAGAAGGCTACCAAAATGAACTAAACTATAACACTACTGATTACTTACACATGGCATCCCTTTAAGCCCAGGTGCAAGTCAGAAGCAGATGTGGACATTCATTTTCCTCTTTATTTTCAGGCAAGCAGGCCTATCTGCTCAGTTTTATTTACCACCCTTGGGAGGTATTCCTGCTGCCTTGGATTTACAATGCCGAAAGGTAGCTTCTGTGAAGAGATTAATATCCATGCAGCTAAAGGAAACAAAGGAGTTCTCCTGGAGGGTAGTTCAGAGCAGGACCTGTAACCAGGCCCTCAGAGTATCACTTCTGACAAAGCTCTTTATCCCCACTGAGGAACCAGAGAGAGGAGAAAGGCTGGCTTCTTAAATTACGTCCCTTAAATCAAGCTATTTCAGTATCTTCTTACGGAACATTTCTGGGTTTGAAGCGTTTCCTGATTTTTTATACTTGAATTCAATCAAACCAAGTCTATTTGCATAAGAAGCCCATTTGAAAATAACCAGCTAGAAGCGCCAAATTGCCAGCCCCGGAGGTGAAGCGTTTTTTATGAGCAGTATGGAGTCCTCGTGAGCAGAGGCAATGGAAACCTGTCAGCACAGTTACACTCTCAGTACCCTTCACAATGCCTGGCACATAAAGACCACCGAGAGGTGGAAAGGATTCATTTCAATACTCTTTGAAATGGTACAATCTTTACTAAAAATGCTAAGTAGCTTTAAATGTGTATCAACATGTACTGTCCTTTATTAGGAACTCATAAAAAATATTTTGATTCATTTCCCATTGAATTTCAACTGGTAATTAACTTGACAGGGACTACAAGGTATGTAACGTGTAGTGCAACTTCTAACTATTTCCACCCTGAAATGTATCAGAAAAATGGGGAACTTAAGGGTAGAAACTTTTTGCGCCTCATGGTGGGTTTATGAGCTGTCAGAGCGAAGAATAAATGCAGTAACTGAATGGGAAAATATAACAGCCATTATGTACACGCCATAGCTCGGGTGTAGTTCCAGAGCTGAGAATATCCTTATCCAGCAAAAGCAATTAAATACATGCTTAGCTTTAAGTAATCCCACAGGAATCTACAACATCTAAAAAGTAAGCAGTAATCATGAACAAAGTTCTCGCTCTGAAGGAATATTTATATAACTGAATGTCCTAACTGAGGGAAAAGAAGGATTTCCTTGTGACTTTCTTACTGTTGAAATTATTTGCCTCAACTCTGAACTATTAGTTTCAGTGTGTGTGTATGCATCTCCATGAAAAAGAATCAGAAATACCTTGTATTCATTCTTGAACTCATTTGCTCACGTGTTGGAAACACCAGAGTTTCTGGAAAGTGAGGCATGGATTACAAGAGACCCCTGAATGGCCACAAAATGAGTGGTGAAAGTATTTTGCAATTATCTTTCTCAAGTACATTCCTAATTCTGATTCTAAGTCACCTTAAAGTCCGCTCACTGACAGCCTTGGCTTTTTCTCATCTATCACCTCTTCTGGGAAACAGTTTTTTGTTTGTCAGCACAAGATCCTGTTCAGCTGTGGTTTGCTACAGCCACTGCCTTTTCCCACAGCCAAGTAAAGCACCAAGCATCTCTTTTGCTTTGCTGGGATAGAATTACTGCATGAAGTACTGGGGAGACAGTGTGTGGATATGTTATCTAAATAGTGGCTGAGGGAAGAGCCCATGAAGGATGAGATGCTCAGTGGAGCAGCTTCCCTAATAACTCACTGAACCCAAACAGCTCCTGAATTTCTTTTTCCTCACAGGGCTCAGAAAATGAGGCATGATTCTGTCTTTCAATTGCTTAGAGAATGACCCGCTGCAGGGGTGGATAAAGGGTGGAAAGTTTACCTTTCTCTCAGGTGTTTTCTGATAACAGCAAGTATAGAGAACACCCAGGATCCCGGAAAGGTTTCCAGTCTGCTTATACGAGATGATTACAGCCAGCACTTTGCGTGCACTGAACACACCTTTCACACAGGGTTGAGGCTGCATGAGAACATGAATCAAAGAGTGTTCTCTTGTCTGCTGCTTGGGCACAGCTGAGGCCACGCCTATAGCACAGTGCCCACATGGACAGCACAGTCAGATGCCACCACACGGCTCAATCATAGCAGGTTCTGAACCCTTGCTGCTGTCCCCATCTGTCCAGGCAACCCAAAACTCCTCTTTGAACACAAAGTGACACCCGTCTGATAACTCGCTTGAGATTTTGACTTCCTAAGAATCACACGTACTGCAAACACAAAAAGACACAGGACAACCATCTTAAAGATCCTCACGTGTGCCAGGGCTGTTGTTCCACTCCCACTACAGCAACACGCATTTTGGGGCCTTCCCCCCTCTACCTTTTATCATATTTTAAAAGGTAGCAAGTCTGTTAATTAGTGTCAAAGAAACAATGCAAACGAGCTGAAAGCAGCTTTTGTGCCGCTGATCACTGACAAGCTAATAGCCCTGACATTTCCTTCAGCACACTGCTCCTTTAATTAATGCAGCTGCGCAATTTTTTTTTTTTTTTTTGAAAATTTGTGTAATACTCTCCCATGGCAGGAATTGATTTACAAACATAAGACAAAGATGAAGAAGAGGTGGACTTTCAGTACGGGGAGAAAAGTTATAATGAGGTTCACAGCCACAGTCAGGGAGGCTGTTAAACTGACTATGAACCTTGGGCGGTTTATTACTGACTTAGGTAATAGCAAGGATCTCTTGAAAGGCAGAGAGGGGTCAGCAGCACTTTCCTATGATGGGCACCTGTTGCTAAAAATTCTTGGAGGAGACTTCTCTTCTGTGAGACTGCCAACACTTCTTCAAAAGACTTGCGCAAAAATAAGGCCTTTCTTCAGTGTTTCCACCTAAATTATTGAAAATAAGTTACTATTTTTTATTTATCTTGTTGTTCTTTGCCGAGCCAAGCTGCCTCCAGCTGTCTATCCCAAAGTTCAATGGCTGCTCCAGCATTTTTGAGCAAAACAGATTCTCTTGTCTTCAGGCTTACATGCATGAAATGCAGCAGTGACTTTACGTTCAGTCTGAACTTTGTATTTTCAAGTCTGACTGAATTATATGAAATACCCAACCTGAGAGGTTTGGTCTGGATTTTTATTTTCAGCTTTTCCTTGGCAAAAAGCCACCACCCCCTCTGCTTGTAAACACGATCCCTTTTCCAAGATCATCAGTGGAGTTAGTGGACTGAAAAGCGGAACATTTGGTTGGTTTTTGTTTCCAAAGTTTCCTAGAAGAGTCATGGCAAAATCGATACCCTGAGATGACTCTGCCTGGGGTTCTTGAGGAAAATATCATACATGACCGTAAAATATGTTTGTGCCCATCTATGCTTCTGTTATCATTCCTTCCTTTCCTCCAAAACTTTCCATAACAAAATCAGGAATATAAACACATTCAAAAAAGGCAGCCACATAGAAGAGAGTTTTCTTGGCTGTAAATTTTATTAGCTGGAGTTTTTTTTGTCTTCCCTACATACTAAAGATTTTCAAGCTATAAAATCCACTCACTCCTTAACAGACAGAAAATCCAATCCCCATCAAGGATCAACCATCGAAGTAGATTTTGGAGGACTGAAACCCTTCAGCAGACCCACTGTTGGCTGAGCTGTCTGAGAAAGGCCATGCGGTGTCCAATGGGGAGGGAATGACTAAGCAACATTCCACACCTACAGACAGGGATATTCCCTTGAGAGAGGCAGATTCCAATCCCTTTTCACTGCAGTTCTAGCAGTGAAACCCAGGTCTCCTCTGTCCACAGCAGATGCCCTTGCCACCAAGCTTCTAGCTGCTCCTTTGCTACAGCATGTGACATTTTCATCGGCTCCTGGAGATGCAGAATTTCCTGGACACTAATGAATTTCCATGAAAGGTTTCAGTTTCAGTGGCTCAGCTTTTCCTAATGAAAAATGACACTGACAGAAATTTCTCTGCCAGCTCTCTCACATTGGATAACCTTCAGAAACTCAATTCTTCCCTGTGTTTCTCCATCTTGAAACAGGCCAATAACACCAACCTCTTTTTTATAACCTTCTCTGAGATGTATGGACAAAAGCACCGTGTAAGAGCAGAGTATCACTGTTATTTATTATTGTAAGCACCACTGAGACAATAAGGGAAAAGCAAAACACTATGATACTCACTGAGGTAACAAAATAAAGCCATTCTTCTGGCAACACTTTTTAAATGTTACAGCTCAGCTTTCTTTTTTTCCCCTTTTGGTAGCTGTCTAAAGGGTTGATACAATTCCCCAGTATCAGAACTGAAAAAAAAAAAAATTTCATCCCTTAAAGAAAGTAGGCAAAGCAAACAGAAGAAAAAATTCTATAAGCGTACAAACAGCCTCTGATGGTTTTGTCTCAAAGCAAGATTTTTTTGTTGCCAGCATTTTCTTGAGCACACAAAGAATCCGTCCTGAAAAACATCTCCATACTGCAAGTGCCATATCCAGAATTTTACACTTCAGGGATAAAACTCTTTGATATCTCAAAATACAACTTAAATTATAGTAATAAAAGCAGATTAAGCACTCAATATCCTGCCACTCATATCATCAGCAAAACATCCACACGGAACAATGTTTTATGGAATACATCTCCATACCAACAAAGTATCTATATATTAAAATGCCATTCAGCAGAGATTACCACCCAAAGTTATTCCTCACCACATTTCAGGGAGATTATAAAATATTACAAGACGCAGAAATGTTCAAGATGTGCAAAAATCCACTCTCTTCTGTGGAGAGCTTTGGACGTACAAAAATGCCACCCAGGCTGGTAGAGGACACTTCCTCAACAGCAGTTCCATTATCTTTCAGTTATCCAGGTACCAAAGTATAAAAACCCTTCTATAATCAAGGAAAATACAAAAAATTATGTCTCCTTTGTTACTTACATCTTCCTTTCCTACATCATCCACTTCCAGAGTATTTTTCAATCAAGAGGCAATATACCATGACCATAAAAATTATTACTGGCTCTTAAAAGACCCTCTTGGCTTTGGAAAGAGACTTTAAAATGTTAAATAATTTCTTTCAGCCTTCAAGTCATTAAAAACGCCTGGAAAAGATTCAAACTCTGTGCCTGGGAGAGAGAATTATTTCTGTAATTGAAAGAAGAACAGCAAAACACAAGTTCTTTAATAGCACATGGACTCTTGGGAGATTAAGCAATCAGCTATCTTGTCAACTCAAAATATACACTTGGGCTGCTTTTTTTCTGCATTTGTTGGTTTCAAGGTGAAAACTTATTATTTCATAAAATACAATTAGAGCATTCTGTGTAGGAAGTCCCAGATCCCTAAAAAAATCGTGCGTAGAAGCCAGTGAGTCTTCACACAGAGATTAATCCACAGAGAGGGGAAATGAAAGTTAGCCTTTCTGCCAGCCCGTGAGGAGTTTCACACTATCTACAAACTGAATGCATCTACCTGTGAGACACTGTGAGTTATTTGCATACCTCAGGCACAGAGCAGTTCATTTAAAGTGCCTTTTCTTATCTGCCTGGAGTGGTTAAGTGGCTGCTGTGCAAAAAGCCACACATGGAAAGAAAGGTGCCCAAATGCAATGACCCTCCCAGCAGAAGACATCGATCACGGAGACAAAATAGGAGTCTGGTGAGCAGCAGCGTTGCTGGATGGCATTACTGGGGCATCTCGCCAGTCCTTCAATACCTCCAGGTACTTTACTGAATTTATTTGTCAGAAAAGTCCCTTGTTTCCATCTCTCAAACACAAGCACAACTCTCTGCTTCTCTCCAGAGGGTCAGTCTGTTTCATCGCTTCCATTCCAGTCTGGGCAGGCAGCTACATAAATGATGAACAAAAAACTGAACTCTTACTATGTTCAGAGATAACTCATGGTCAATTCTATCCCTTTTAGGCCTGGGGAGGTTATTTGCTTCCTTGTTTTGCTGGGATTTTTGTTGTTTTGTTTGGGGTTGTGTTTGTTGTTTGGTTTAAAATGTTGTTTAGGTTGGTTTATCCAGCCCCAATCAAATTACAAACCTTAATATGTCTTTTCTAGGTGTCTTTCTAGTGCACGTCCTCACTTCTTTGCAGTCTCAGTCTCTAATCAGGAATGCAGTCTGGGGTTTGCATTCGGAACCAGTTTCCACCAGCATTAACCGGAGCCGTATTTCTAGAATCCAAGATTAAATGCAACCATTAGTGGCTTGCCTGGTTTTGCTGGTTATGCTCATTCACTGTTCATTGTCTGCAAGGCTGCTCTTGCACGATAGTGCTGCTTCAGGGCATCAAGGCACTGCACCTTTATATATATATATATATATATCTATATCTCCATATATAGAATTAAATTCAAGGTTTGTCTAGTGCCATGGCTCTACAGAGCTTTCTATCCTGCAGTAAATCCCTGCAAGACAGACACACAAGTATTAGGAAGGTTTATAGGGTACAACTGTTCCTGTGTAACCAAATCCACTGGGCTGGGAGGTTTGCTGCCTGTTCTTCCTTAACCAGCAAATACAAGGAGAGATCAGTTGCTGCAGAGAGACAAGCACAGCAGAAGGAATTAAAGCAAAGTGCCTCATGAAGGACGCTGCACAATGTTGTAGCAGAACTTCAGAAGAGCTCCGAATTCCTGTTTTACCCTACCTTTCGATGTAAAATACCATCACAAGGCCCAAATCCATATCCAGCACCAACGTATCCTCACCAACACCTCTAAGCACCAGTGCTGCTTAGAGCAGATGGTCTTTCTTCAAGAAGAGCAGCCACAGCCTTGAGAGCACTGAGTGAATAGTGATGCATTTTGAGATGCTCCCAATTACATAGAATTGGTTTTAAGGCTGCTTTCGAAAGAAAGGAAGGGATCTAATAGGGAAAAGGTTGTATGAGAAGAGGGAAAGTAGCAATAGAAAACTAGACAGAATCTAATGAGAACTAAAAATAGAAATTAGGAGATGAAATAGCAATATAAAACCTAAACTATTAGAGAACAATCTAAAGAGGATGGAAAAGAGGAATATAGCAAAGGAAAGTTGGCAAAGAGATGGGCAATTCAGGGTTAGTAAAATGTTCAGAAAAGCTTCATTTTTTGTCATCGGTTCAAGATAATAAAATGCAAGTAAGCCAAAATGCAGAAATTAAGGTAAATACACATGCACTGACTCTCTGGTAAGACATATGCCAGGTAACAAACACACGCCAAGAGCAATCTAACCCTTACTCATCAAGCACATGAACTACCCTGTCTCTGTGCTGCACCAGCACATCGCATTTTGATCTGCTGCGCCCCAGGCAGAAACTTGATACAAAAAAAAGCTTTATTAGGAACATTTCTTCTGATCTTCTTCCTCGAAATTCTTGCTGTAGTAAGTTACCTTGGTGAGATCCTGGTGGGTTTTATCTTCTTCACCAAGGCCTGTGGGGTACACAGCTACAGGACCTGCACTTGTAATTCAGCACCTGCCTGCTCTCTTCCTGTCTCCATGATTTATGTGCCTCCACTGCTGCTCCTCACAGTGACTGCCCAGCTCCGATGCCCAGAGCAGGAACAGCTACACTGACAAACAGGCCCTGGAGTTTCTTGAATGCCTTTCTTTTTCACATGGGCTCCAGCCTCCATCTTTCCAGGCACAAATGGCCTGGATCCATCTTCTTGATATCCTGCCTGCACACCTTTGTGAGATATCCCCGCTCCGTCTCTTCCCAGGATTTGCCTGGAGTGATTATTGCTTACAATTCAAGTCAATTTCCTGAGTGCTGAGTGTTAGATCTGACGAGAAAGGTTTAATATTTTCAGTGCTTTTCTGCACAAACTGAATTTTCCATGTAAGCCCAAGACCTTTTCTCGAGTTTTGTAAGTAGAGAACCGCATACACTCTAGGAGAGCTAATAAGAATAGGTAGTATTATTTAGGATCCAGTTTCAAGTCTCTCCAGTCCTTACCACAAGACTTTTGACCTTCTGGATCCCTTACTGTCCAGGGGAAAGCCCTAATCACAGGAGTTCTGATTAATCTGCCTGATCTCTTCCCCCAACACAAGCACACACTGCTACAAACGGAATCAAACACAACAAACCCCCTCAAAGGACCATGAATCCCAACAGATTCTTACAGAAGCTCTGTCCTAACCCACTCTCAGCAACATCACCAAAGATCCCGTCTGACAGATAATCAACATTAGTTACCATAACTACACTGCATAAATTACTCAGTGAAGGGAAAAGAACCCCCAGCTGTAAGTTACATTAGAACACAATAAATCCCCTATCAAAGTAATTATCTGAATCACTGATGTAGTCAAGTGCAAGAGGCACCTCATCTGTAAAAGGGGTTTGTTTATCAAGCAGAATTTCAAGTCTTTAAGAAAACAGCATCAGCAGGAACAGCCTCACAATTTAAATCTCAACACAGAACAGTATCAGATATCAAGTAAACATTTTGCCAACAACTAGTTAAATTTGAAGAGGCAGGAATACAGAAATACAGAGAACCCTGACTATTTTCCTGCCTCTTGATAGCACAGAGGGTTTTCAGAGACTTTTTTTTCATTGCACTACATTCAATCAGGTCATTTAATAGTTTAATTTTGACAGGGCCCATGAATGCACAGTACCCATTCTCTCCCTCACCAGTCAAAGCAGCGCCAGATTTCGCTGCAGAGCTGAGGCACTGAGATGCACAGAGGAAAATATGTTCAGCTTAAAAAGATATACGCTTGTCAAAAGCAGCTGCATTTCCTGCCCGTTGGTTCCCCCTCTATTCATTAAACTTATTGCTCTCCTTTTATCAGAACAGAAATTCTGTCACTGCAAACATAGTCCTGAAGTCTACAGCTACCAGATGTGAAAATGTCAATATTTTAAACACGTGTGTACACAATGCAGGAACTCCAGCCAAGCCACCAGGCTTTGTGTTTCTTTACTCAGTCATTCTCTGTAAAAAAACGTGCTCTAGAAAATTGAAGTGTAAATGAGAACATGCAACTACCAACACCACCGGTGATTTGCAATAAATAGGGAAAATGAGAGGTTCTCTCTTTGCATTCAGCAGAATTAACCAGATAAGAAGAAATCCATTGTGATCCTAATAGAGCAGGTGCAATCACAGGGAGGTCTCCTTACAAGTTCTTGCATCAAAAAATGATTTAAAAAAAAAGACAGAAAAAATTCTGCAGGTTTACGAATTTTATTAAAAGGTAATAGAAAGCATCTTTTTAAAATACCTTAATTTTTTAAAATTAGGATCTCTTAAATCAGGATACTTGAATACTGAAGATGGATTATTTTTCCATCTCTGCTGCCTTTCAGGTGCTTGCCAGTATAAGGTATTATTAAGGTATTTACCGGTACCAGCAGCAGGCAAATATTGCATCCATCCCCATGAAACCAATCATGGAAATCTCTCCATTATATCAAGTTAACTTGGACTTAAAACTTGACCAATGTCAGATGCATTTCTGTGTAGAGCACAGGATTCTCTGCCTGCCCCAAAACCCTGCAGAGGAGCATTTCAGCATCAGCTTTTCATGCTCTCCAGTCCAGGACCACTGAAGTAACCTAACACACCCACTTGGAAATTTTCAAAACCATTTTCAGCTTTGGATTGAAACATCTCAGTCTCATTTTTTTGAAGTGAAAAATAACAATTGAAAGGTATTTGTTCAAGTGGCTCCCTTCTCTCAGGGGAAGAGAAGTTATCTTTGTGGCAAATGAAGAGTGGGGTTGATTTCAGCAGAGTTAGGTGGAGGCCTCTGATTTGGCCAGGTTTCAGGCAAGGCTGTAAGTCAGGAAAGTCTACACTTACAAGAGAACTGTCTCCAGCAGCACATGTGGCATCTCAGTCTTCCAAGTTATAACTTCACCTCCACGTTTTTCAAAGTGAGTAAGAAAAAAAAGTATTTTATTGATGCAATCCATGAGATAACTGTCTGAGAAATCCAATATGCTATCGAAAGATTACTATTATTGAGTTCCCAGTAGGTCAAGTCAACACTTTTCAGAAGTGAATATTGAAATTTCTCATCCTGTCCCTTTATTCTGTTAAGTGCCCATTGATTGAGACTGTGTTGTGCATCCTCCAGCACAAAGGGTTAATTGCTGTGCATCACTTTTGCTTAAAATAATTCCAGTAGAAAAGGCATCCGTAATAGCCCGTGGTGTACTTACTTTCAGGGAGTCTGAGCACATTTTCTGTGGAAACCATGGCAATTTGAATGTTCCTGGCAAACAAAGAAATGATTACCCTTGCAGTCAATGAAATCAATTATGTGCAGGTGATGAAAAAAAACAGCTGGGAAAAAAAGTGTCCGTTTCAGCCTTCTTAGACTGCAACAAATTACCCAAACTTAAGGTATAATCAACTTCAGCAACAAAACTCAACAGCCTTTTCTCTCACTCCCTTTTTTCATTCTATTAATTCTTTGCTGAAACACAGCTAAAATTTCTGTGAAAAAGTAAGGCCTTTTGAGTACTTACAAGTATCTTAAAAGCTGCTTCTCTTGTGTGTTCTATGAGTCAGAGGCAGGTAAAGGAAAGCACAAAAGGAAGCTAGAAAAATGGAGAAAATGGAGGAAAACCGAAAGAGTAAAATCTTCAGCAAAAAGCCCCTTCACAGCACTTTCTATAAAACTGTTCGTTGCTGGGTAGCTTGGAAAGCATTCCTGCTTGTTCACAGAAACAAGAAATCCCCCTGAAAGTGGGATCAATTCTAATGAAATTCATAAATCCCACGGAGCAGCTCAGAGAAGGCAGGGACAGGCTGTCCCTGTGGTAGGACAGATGTTTGCAGAGTCTGGAAAGCAAAGATAATAACAATGGCAATAACTTACAGCCATTCCCAGGCTTTCTTGGACTTATTCTTTTGCTCTGCAAACTTAGAAATAGCGAAGACAAATGTTTAGCTCTTCATTAATTCATTTGCTGTGATTCCTCAAGCCAAATCACAAAATACAAAGTGAGGAGCTAGAGAACAGTTGTCTCGCAGAAATGCCATCCAGCACAGGGAACTTGGGAAGTACCACTGAAATCTAATGGGAAACCAGGCTTCTCCTACCACTGCAAAACTTCTGTACAGCCAGTGCCTCTCTCTGACGAGAAATTTCCCCAGCTGACTCAGAATACCTTCCCGGCTGAGAAGGAACCATCCTGCCATGTTAGCAGAAGCTCCCTGCTCAATACTGACGCACCACAAGAAATTGCTGCTGGTCCCCAGAGGATCAGGTGGCAGCGAGGGGTGAACACACCTTGCTCATACCCAAGGTCACCGGCCGAGAGGGCTGGTACCTCTGGAGTTCCAATCCAACATGTACACGAGGCTTGTTGCACAAAGGAGAAAGGCTTGAAGAAATGATCAGGAAGAATAGAAATAATTTATTTTCTTGGGAGAAGCAATTGTGTGCAAATGATCTCCCTTGTAGAATGAAACTCTTTTTTCTTAGCCTGCTAAGAAATGTAAAAGGATGGACAGCCTAACAAAATGGTTAGCAGAGGGAATGGGAAATAATACAGCTTACTGTATTTCAGATTAGCTATGCTTTCACAAAACGACTGCTCCAGCAGGCTGAACAAAACACCATTCCCTTGGGGGTTAGATAGGAGAAATTACCTTTTCAGGTTTTAATTTTAAGCTTAAATTTATGAAACACTAATCCACGATCCATTAAAGATAGCATTTGCCAGTATAGCCAGCAAAGCAGGAATGCTTACGAGCTTTCAGAAGTGTGTATTTTAAAGCAGAAAAATCATTGGACTCAGCCTTTTCCATTGTTCCCATAGTTCTTTGTTTGGCAACACTTCAAAAAGGAGTTGGCATAAGAAGCTGTACAATCTGTTCTCCTTAAACAAGCCAAAGATTTTGCTTTTTTTTTCTTCATCTTTGATATATAGGGACTTTTTGCAAAGAGAAGGGACAAAGCAAAAGACAGGGAACCTTGTTTCTTTTCTTTTTTTTCCATATACATCCAGATATAACCATTGAACAGATCAAAGACCCCTCATGCCCAGTAGCCAGCCCAGCCTGTCTGATAGTGGAGTATGTCGCACTACATGCTCATGACAAATGTACTGCTATTTTCCCCAAGCACCCTTTCAGTCTCCAGAAAACTGCAGTTGGGAGCTTTCTGGAGCCAGAAACAATGTCTTGATATTTCCAAGTCTTCAGAGGAATTGTCCCATTGCTTTTCTGAACTCAGGTAAACTTTTAGCATGCACAACATTCTGCAAGCTGTGTAATCTACTATCGCTTTTTATCAGTGCTGAACTGACCACCTGCTGATTTCATTTGATATCCCTTACTTTTTCTACTGGAGGAGGAAAAAAAATGAACAAACCGTTCCCTGTTTCTACCTCTTCATTATATTCTCTCTCAGCAACCTCTTTTCCACCCTAAAGGCTCTTCGTCTGTATCATTGCTTGTGCAGAAGTTTCAGGACCTCCTTTACACCTCCCAGTGTGTCTTTTCCAGTTATACCCAGAAGCCTATTAAGCAGGGGGAACCAGGAGTAGGCACAAAATTTTGGATGGGTTTAATTTGCTCTATGCTTTCCACAATACACCCAACACAGTATACGTTTTTTAGGAGAGTAATGAGAATTGAGCTAATATTTTCACCACACCATCCATCAGGGTGCTAAAATCTGATTCCTAATTGGAAGAGATGGCTCAGAATCTATCATTTTATATGTACAGATGAGATCATTGTTCTCTTACGTTCATCACTTTGCATTTATCTACACAGAGTTACATCTGCCATTTCTTTCACTCACTGACTTCAGCTCGTCTGATTTCTCTGCACTGCTTTCAGGCTGGCCTTTGTCATTGATATATTGACATTCTTAGGACAGTCAACAAGCTGTCTCCTCTCTATTCACTGCACTTGCAGAATTATTTTGACAATGGTTATCTTGAAGATTAGATGTTGATCAGCACTGACTCAAATACAAGCTTCTCTCTAACGACAACAATATTCTCCACTTGAAAACTGATCATCCATTTCTATGTTCTTTCCAATTTTGTATCCATACAATGGCAAAGATACGCACCTTCTGGCAAATCAGTGGGCATCTTCGTTCTTGAAGCTACTTTAGTGAAGAAAAATATTCAATATTAAGGTAACTTTCATTATTGAGAGTGCCCATATCCGTTTTTTTTTTCCCAGCTACTAAAAAAAACTTGCCAAATCTGTGAGGCTTAACTGCCCTTCTCAGAAATTATGCTATTTCTGCCTCCTATTGAGACCATTTCCTCACAGTGATCTCCCTTAGAACCTTGTCAGTGGTTCGGGTCACAGGGTGAATGGTTGATGTGCACCTATAGAGGTTCAGTTTGCCCCTGAGACCCCAGCTCTAGAGCCACAAAACCAGGAAAGAGAAAGCACTGCAAGCACTTAAAGGGAAAAAAAACCAAATAGGAATTACAGAGTCTTCCATACACCATAAAAGGGAATAAAAATGTAAATCACTAATGTTTCCTTTTACTCTACAGCTTCAACCCAGCTCCGGTTTTGTGTACTAGACATTCATTAGCCATGACAAATCTCTGATCTTAAGTAATAGACTAAGGCAGAATAGCAGAGCTTTGAAAGGGTCCAGCTGCCTTCCCTGTAGTAGTGGCGATGACATTTGTCCCTCTGTTTCCACAGAAACTGAGACAACAACAACAGTACTTGCAAACAGTATCTCACCCAAATACACTGTGGGCTCTATTTGCAGAATATCTGACAATGAACATCATTCTGGACAATTTCACAGGAACAAGAGAATGAAGAAATTTACTCCTCCTAGATTGATACTTTAATGTTAATATTATGTATTTATCCGCTAATGTGTGTTTATCGTACACATCTAGAAACTCTCTCTGTATTTTTATGACGTGATTAAGCAGCCTCAGTTTGCTAGTACTTGCTTATCAGTCTTTGATGAACAGCCTTTTAAAGAATGTTGAAAGATTCTATTTTTCTCTTGACTGTTGTAGTAGAATGGAAGTGGAATTGTGTAATTAGTTAATTTTATTTATTCATCCATTAGTTTAAGAACTATGCACATTACATCTCCCAAGCAGTACAGCTCCAGTTAAAGATTAAATAAAATGAGAAGTATCCACTTCAAGATGCAACAGAAAAAGCACAGAACAGATTGCCCGCATCCCCATTTAATTATTGCTTAGATTTTTAAATCAATATTTAACTCAAAATATTAATGTCAGCATATAAAATTCAGAGAATTAGATGGTCCCAGACAAGAGATATGTGGTTTGGTTTTTTCTGGGGTGCAATAGCAGTCAGAGAAGGAAGGCTTTGAAAAATTGATTATTGTTCTTTTCCCGAAATACCAGCGAGAACATCTGAAGTACCAGTAAAGTTTTCCAATTTCCTTTAAATTCTCTTTCCCTTTTTTTTCCAATTCTGAATGCAATGTTTAAAATGAACAAGCCATCATTTTAACATGACCGACTGAAGGGCCCATGTAAACTGCTGCAGAAGAGTCTTTGTGAAACGGGCGTAGAGAGCAAGTGGGCCACTGATAATGGTCTTAATTCCACGGCTTTTAGTTGAGGCTGAGGTTTCAGCAGATCTTACCAAGCTGGGCAAATCACCCCATCTTCGAGCTGCTGGACTGATAGAGCAGCAAGGCACTTGTCTTCTCTGTGCTGGACAGGAATGCCTGTCTTTGGCAACAGCACAACACAGACATTTGCTAAACAAACATGTGAGCTACAGCCATTAATAAAAGTTTATCTCTAGCTTAGTTTAACTGGTTTTGGAAGGGAATCAACACCAACTGAATTAAATTTCAGTTAAGTTTGAGAGCACCAGCAGAATTAAGTTTGAGAGCATCAGCAGAAGGATTAGTGTGAAGTAACTATTCCACTCCAAAACATAATTCAGATTATTCCCTTTTGCTTGTGTCCTCCCCACAATAAGAAGCTATTTCTAATCAACCACCCAAACCCCACTCAGCTGGACCTGGAAGAACACACGATTTAGAAACACAGTAATTCCATCAATTCCAACAACCCCACCTCTGTGCTTAAAGGTGTTCACCTCTAACTGAACTAAACTAGACCTTATACTTATTTTGCATACTTTTCTCTCCCCCCTTTGCACAGGAACTTCTACATTAGTATTCAGAGAAACCAGAGTAGTGTACTTAAGTGTTCCACTCTAGGGAACACAATTCGTATCTTGTATTACTACCAGCACACTCAAAACCCTGTCTTTTTAAGAGAAATGCCCTAGTCAAAACAGCAATTTTGGTTTCCTGCAGAGATTATTAGGAGATATCCTTTGGTCCGTGCTGTGAGGCAGGTCTGATCACACCCTTGCAGCCTTCCCTTCCAGCCTCACATCTCCAGGAAATCACTGGAAAGCAGTTATTGTTTTAATCACAAGTTTGAAAAACCAGCCAAACTTCTGGCAGCTGCTGTGCTAGAGTAAGAATAAAGCCTTTCTTTAAATTCTTCCATTAATAAGATCTGTTAGAAACAAGAGGAAGAAATTGTGCATCTTGTGCAACATTTAATTACAAGTACCAAAATGCCTTCAGCTCCTTTTGTTTTTCTACAGCTGGAGAGAAATTTTGTCAAATATTCATACCTTTAAAATGTATTTACCCAATGAGGAGCACGAGCCCAAGGAAAAAAATTTCTAAACGCAAAGATCAATTTTTTAATGGAAGAGAAATCAATCTTTTGCAACCGTACCAGAAGCCACAGTCCTGTGGCACGTGGTAGAACTCTAATGGATCTTCTGTTGCCCATGTGTCCAATCAGCCTGACTTCCTAAGATTTAACTATCCGTCCTGTCTGGCCAGGCTGGTGCTCATCCTGCACTGCCAGCCTCAGGTTCCCTGGAGCCCGAGTGTCTGAAGGCAGAGGCTGAAGTGCAGCTGTAACACTCGGGTACTGTGAAACCATCTGTGCAGTCTCGCAGCAACTGTTCATTTAAATGTCTTCAGAACGCAGCTCTGATGAGCCTTTTCACTTCTGCTCAGTAGGTGATAAGAGAGCATTTTACCTCAAGCTGTGGCCCAGATGTATTGGACACTAAAGACATTACTTCTATTTTGTTTTCATTTTAGAGTGAAAATTAATAAACTCTGCTATTTGCAATGGATCAGCTCATTCATCTGCCATGGGATTTTCTCTGTGGCTCCTTCCAGTCGCTTCTCGACACTAAGCTACTACAGGGTCATTCATAAACCTCCAAAAAAATCTTCAGGCCGGAGCTTACTTTGCTCATTTTAAGAGTGAATTTTCTGTCTGCATTGGAAAATGCCTGTACTGATCCCTGCCATCTCCTCTTCCCTCTTTCTCTCTGTCCCTCCAAGCTTCCAAAGCCGACTTTAACGTGCTATCCGAAACAGAAAGCTCTCACAGGAAGTCACTGCTTCGCTAACTGGCACCTCTGTTCTCTCCTGATATTGCCCGAACAATTTTTATTCTCGTTTACATACTGATCTTCATATTGCATGGAATTGTGTGTCTAAGTGGTTAATGCAAGTGTAATGAAGCCGACGGCCAGCCCATCAAAGTTATTCCAGTGACACAGGTCAGTGCCTCTCCTCCTCTCCACTGAGCTGGTTGTTAGAAATTCACCCTGTTAAGCTGGAGGAGAGCAAAGGTAAACCAGGCAGCAACCAAAACAGGACCTGTGGAGAGCAGAAAGGGCTGGGAAGGCTGGCAAAGTGATTTTACATCATCACAAAGAGGTGATCGGTGAGACTCCATGTCATGAAATATTTCCTTCCTTCATGTTCACTCTACTCAGAGCTCCTACTTAAAACCTCAGAGTTTGCTCTGCCTCTTTGGTTTTCCTTTTAATTGCAGAGTAGAAGGTGAGAAAGTAGTACACTGTCTGTGCAACCGGAGATAAACAGGTTATCTGCCTGAACACTTGACATCTGCAGTTTAAGCAACAGCAAAAGGATGTTATGTCTAGTTTCAGACTTTCTTCTTTATCTGGAAAGGCAGTAGAGGCACCAAAAGAATGTTTCAGAGGAGCTGGCAGTAAAACCAAGAGAACTGGGCTAGAGGAGTATGAGGAACAGCAAGTTTGTAGAGCTCGGTGGCACATGGAAAACCTGCAGGGAGGATTTACCTCATTTATGTGATGTTCACCAACAGGTCATGGCACTTAGCAACAGCCACTGGACAGCTCCAGCAACAGAGGTAATTTTCAGGGCAGAAAGGAACAACCACAGGCCAGTGCACAGTCTGAAGGGCAGATGAGGTAAGAGCTCAGACTGAGCACAGGCAGCCTCAGGAGTCTTTCTTTCAAATGATTCCAAGGAATTCCCCCCGTAGATGAATCTCAGTGCCTTCTGACAAAACAACTGAGCGATTCCTTAACTAGCACAGGAGATAGATAAAGGACTCTCCTGCACACAAAAGCTCAACAAAGGGGACAGGAGGTAAAATAGAACAGCATTACAAGTTGTACACACACTCAGAATGTGTCAGAGAAATTGCATTTATTTTCCTCTGACTAAGGCAGCAGAGAAATACTCAGAGCTGTGTGCAGACCCCAGGTAAAACTGATAGCTGTGTGCAGGTTTATTGGTTGAGACACTCAGCTCCTCCTGGTTACCAGAGGATCTTTGAGTCTATTCCCATTCCAGTGAAGAACATCTAGAAAGGCATCATTATGTCATTTCACAATTCGTGCAAAGAAATATCTTTTCCTCCTCTTGAAGTCTTGTAAAGTCCCAACAACTAATTAAACCTGATGTCAGAATTTAACCACAGGTGTGACAAAACCAGCTGGTCTCAAAGGCAGAACACCTTAAGATGACAATCTGTTTCCAATTCCCATTCAGATTTAACACACACACTTTTCGTTTTTCCATGTGAGATGCCGCAGGAAAAAAAAGACATCTGTCTCCCAACACCATTTGAATTCAGGAACTGGAAGCCTGCCACATTTTCATTTGCACTAAGAGAAGTAACAGCAAGATAAAATCTAGTGGGTTTGAGCAATTTTGGAAGATGCAGTAGTAGGTAAGGAGATCTTTGGTCAGATATGAAAGCCTGGATCACGAGCAAAGATCATGTTTTTGAGGCGGAAGGGTTTGACTTTCACTTCCCACTGTTGAGAATACGCTGCTTTAGGACAGACAGTGTGTTAGGAAAGGCAACTCTTGGATACCTGTTGGGACTACAAGGACACAGAGCAATGTGATAAGGTGTGCCGGTTTGGCCAAAATCCAGTAATATAGCCCCTGAGAGAAAACCAGGTTACAACCACCCTTCCCCCCCACAGGGTTCGGGAAAAAAGGAAATTTTTTCCTCAAAGGAAAGTGAAAGAGATAAAAACTATTTATTTTAACAAACACACAGGAAAAGGATAATGATGCTAAATAATGAACTAAAACCCCCGCTATAGAGAGAAACCTGGGAAGATTTCAGAGTCCTTCTGTAGGTGTGGTCTCTCTCCTCCTCGGAGCTGGTCGGTGAGGGCGTGGGCCCACCCCCGGGCCTCGGGGAGAAAATTCTCCTGATGTGTTCTGATGTTGTTGAAACAGTTCAGAAGAGAAGAAGGGGAAAAAAACCAAAGTCCCAGGAAACAAAATTCAGCTCTCCTTCTCACACCAAGAGGAAAAAAAAAAACCATCTGGCTGAAGGAAAAGCAAGCAGGGTGCTCCGTCCATGCCCTCCGCAGCCAGACAACACTGAGGAGTGTAATCTCTGTGTCCTTGAGAAGCTGCTTTGGAAAGTTCATCTGTTTTTTTTTTTTCCTCAAGCTCAGTTTAAAGGCACAGAAAAGGCACACTACTACCTTTTGGGCATAGAGCATGATAGGGGATACACATGATAGAGTCACCCCAAGACAAAAGTCAAGTGTGAGAAGCTTTCTCCCTTCTGGAGTGATGAATGGGATTGCAGCCCTTGTTTTAGGAAAGGCTCAAGGTTCTAAAGCCCTAAGGTCCATACCTCAACACGTAACCACAATTCAGCCTGAGAAAAAGTTCAGAGACATCATCCAGATGCTGCTACCCTGGCCCAAAGGAAAAAGCTGAACAAGGTTCCTCTTTCTGCTGCTACCACTTCTACATAAGTAAAACTTAATGCTCTCTACATAACCCCCACCTTTTGTCAAAACACACATTGCCGTATTTTATCTGAGCACTCTCATCCAAGACACTGACAGGGAGAATGCAGAGAAACACCCAAACAGCTTCATTCGAAACCAAAAACCCTGTTAACACTCAGCCAAAATGGCCATCAGACACCCCAAATCAGAACAGCACCTGTAACATGCTTTTTTGGATAAACCCATAAGGACGAGGGCAACATTGCAGACGAGATCATGAGAAGCAGAGTAAAGCCTCCCCCTCCCCAAAAAGAGGCAAATATAAACCAGCTACACTAACTCGGAGGGGAGTGACACTGTGCTGTGCCTTGCTGCATCCAAACGAAATAGCAGGATAAATCTGCTGGAAGAAAAGTTGCTCTACTCTGCACTGATAAGGGCTTAGTGATTTAAAGGCTCATCAGAAGGACAACTGCTGAGGTCTTGAATTGCCTGTTAGAAATAAGTTGAGGAAGCTGTGATTTACTAAGATCCCAAAACTTGCCTGGTTGGCCTTTGTTTTATCATTTTGGTACTTTGCTACTTTCGTTTGTTTGGCTGTGGGTTGTTTGTTTCAAGCCAGCAGGAGTTTAGTTTTATTCATTATTTTAAAATAACATTTAGGGCTTTTTTTTTTTTTATCTGATACTTGTGGCTGGGGTTTTTTTGTCTGTTTCTTTGACTGGGTTTATCTCTTGCCTCCAAAAAAAGACAGCCATACCTTATGTTTTACACAGCCTTATCTTGCAACCTAATATTTATAGCATTTATATCCTAACCTTTTATACCAGCAACTGTTGAGTTATCTCTCTGCCCTTTACTTGACTTTATTACATGCAGTGAGAACAGGGTGGATCCCAGAGGTATTATGTGCTCAGTAAAAAAAAAATAAAAATCACAGGTTTTCATCTGTCGTGGGTCTCATTTCACATCACACGTCACATGCAATGATTTGTACATTTCTTATTTTTTGATTCAAAACTGCCTAAAGTGAATAATCCACTGACATTCCTCCCCACCACCAGGTAATTATGGTCTAATAGGTCTGATACACTGAGCACAGCTGCTGAGCACACCGACATTCCTCACAGGCTAAAACTGTTTCTGTGAGGTTAAATCCTGCCAGTTTAGCTCTTGGAAGCGAGCCCCACCGCACATGTAGGACAGGACACCACCTGAGGGAAGGGGGGAAAAGCTGTGCATTAGACCAGCTGTGTCATCAATCTGCGTCTCTCCCAACAGCTTTATTAGAGACACGGGGCTTCAGGAAGACTCCACTGCACCTCACTGAAACTCCAGCTTCCCCCTGCTGTGGCTCAGAACAGCACTTCATCTTTCGTTTGATGTTTCACAGCCCTCAGGTGG
This sequence comes from Rhagologus leucostigma, assembly GCA_013397725.1. Classification (NCBI taxonomy): domain Eukaryota; kingdom Metazoa; phylum Chordata; class Aves; order Passeriformes; genus Rhagologus; species Rhagologus leucostigma. Next base: position 1,333,748 of record VZTD01001928.1, on the reverse strand, counting down.
AAGATGGCAAAGTGGCCGAACAGATCCTCTGACAAGTACAAGTACTTTGGTGGTGTGACCTTGCTTACGAGCGGAACAGCTTAGGCACGTCGGAACTGCTTGATTCCAAGTGCCACCTGAACGGGAAACAAAAGGGATCCAGCAGTCCCAGTGTAGCAGCAAGATTACATCTGTACACAAGGTTGGGCATGAGAGATAAATCGGTGGGGTTTTCTTTCCAGACTACATATGAGCTTTGATTAGGCATTGTTTTATTATTTTATGTTTTATTATTTCAGCCGTTACCTTGGGAAACTGCTAGATGGAGCTAGAATATATACATATGCAATACTATGCTAATACAGGGGTTTAGCTGCAATCCTTGTCCCTGGAATTAACCTTTGATGCAACTGCCTTGTTGTATATAGACAGAGAGCTGTGTCCAGGATGGCAGAATCTTATTTTCCCATGCTTTGCAGGGGGTGAACACAGAGAAACACTCAGCTGGACTCTCATCAGGGCGCAGGCCAAGGAGATTAGCTCAGCCCCACGCTGCTCAGTGAGAAATTGCAGGGCACAATTCTGCACACATTTAACAAGCATGCAGCTGTACGGATTCTATGTTCCCAAGAACAAGTCATCCCGCACAAAAAGAGCATCTTCCAGATGCCACTGTGTTCTTCCTCAAAGCAAATATTCTTGGAAAAAGGAAAAAAAGAGGCAAAAGCAGGAGAAGGGAGGGAAAAAAGCAACCAACCAAACAACAAATCAGAAAAAAAAAAATCTGTTTCTAAGCATGTCAACAGCAAAGGAGAATTTGGTAAAGACACCCAGTTGTCTGCAACACATTACCAGCCTAGCTAATATTATGGATTTTTGAGTGGTCTGTAATGGGAATTTTAAACATGATATATTATAAATATATGGGATTATAAATGAGAGATGCAGTTGAAAAAAAGTATGATAACAGAGGAAGTGTCACTCTGGAGCAACTGGGTTTACACAGCACAGACTTGATCCATAATCTACCAGAGCTTTCATATGGGGAAAAAAATAATACAGACATTTTAAAATGGTATTAATATACTTGATTCTTAACATTAATGGCTAAGCATGTGGACGCTGAGGGAAAAGAAAGCCCCAAGGAGACTAAGACCAGCTTTAATTACTGTTAATCTGCAGAGACATTCACGTCAGAAATATCACCCTGGCATTTTCCTGTTTACCAGCTGCAGATCAAGCTCTGTAACATTTAATCTTTGTAAGTACTTGCCCTTTGAAAACCTCTCCTTCCCTCATCTTTCCCTCAGCAAATCAGCTCCTGTGTTCCTGCTGCACGGCAGTTCTCCTGCCTATTCCCTGGCTGGGGAGCTTTCCTTCCAAGCCCCTCTCTCCGCTTTGCAGTTTTTCCTTCCTCGGGAGGGGAATATCAACTTTTCCCTGGCAAATAAAAGCCCTGGGAGCCCAAGGCATTCCTGGGCACGTTCCTGGGGAGGGGCACTGCGTCTGGAAAAGCAACCAGACCTTGCCCAGCAGAACTGCATGGCTGCCATTAAAGACAAGGCAAAGTGCCTAAAGAGTCGTTGAGATCAAAACAACACCCGGGCCAGCCTAGAAACGCAAAAGCTACTTCAGGAGATCCAGAGCTGCTTTGTTCCTAGATAAAGGCAGCGTTTGCACCACCTCGGCCAACAAACCTACACTTCATGGGATGGCAAGCACCAATGACCACAGCGGAATAATGTTTACCCTTCAGGCCAGCAGCATCTGGAAAACACAACAAATCAGTCTGTGTTAGTAAGTTACTAGCTACCGTGTCCAGTAAGTTGTGGTGTAAACTGATTTGTTTTCGGCTTCTTATGTTTGTGTGAGTCTCCCATATACAAGAGCTTTTCAGCAGAAAATTTCAGGTGTTCCTGAGATCTTTCCGAATAAAAAGTAAAATAAGAACAGAAGTTATAAAGTGAATTCGCTTCTCAGAAATCCTTGTGCAAGATTAATCCATTTTCTCCTGGAAAGTGAGCCTGTCATAACACATCCCATCTCTTATACCCTTTCAGACCTGTAGGTAACTGGACCCACCTCCAGAAGAGTGCTAGAAATTCCAGTTATGCCTCATGCGTTCCAAGAGCAAAATTACATGGAACTACTTTCCCTTGACCTTTCCTTTTCCAGCCTGTTATTTCTACATTTTTGAAGAAACCATGTATAACAATGATAAAAACATCTGTCAAGACTTATTTCTATAGGTCTTTCAACTCAAGATTTTTTAGTTAGTCTGTGTGACATTTCCAAGAAAGCAAATTACTGGCATTAAATTTATCAACTTCTTTTTGTACTTTCAACATGAAGCATAAGAGAAAACTTTCCTTTCTTGGAGAAAAAAAAGAAAAATCTTAGTTGCCGTGTTGCTACTTGGACTGCGGTGAGGATCTGTTCTTTGCACCAAATAAAAAGAAAAAATAATGGGGAGAAAAAGTGCATAGGATTAGCACAGTTTATCTAAAATCACAATTGCCAACAGAGCTTCTGATCAAAAAGCATCTCAGGAGTAGAACACCCTTATTAACTTTATTGACTCTGTGACACCTACTATTATCTGCAACAGCCGTTAAGGAAGATTTTAATTATTTTTCCTCTGAAAAAATAAACCCCCTTCGTTCAAACAACTCAAATTGAGGATTCAGGCAAAGCATTCAAGCACATTTCCAACTCCTGTTCTTTACCTGTAATTGTTTATGCAGTAATGCTGTGCCCACCCACACCAGGCAATAGCTATTTCCCATAGACACTTGGATAAATGGCTGTACCTGGAGAGAGACACTGTTTTTAAACACAGGAAAGAGTATTTAAGTACAAATAAAACATCCAAATCTGGAGAACCATGGCCTCTAAATGGTGAACAGACCTCTCCAGAGACTATAAATGCCCAGGCCACACAGCTGATGATATTAGTACTTGATTACCTGGTGTTCCAAATCAGCAGATGAGATTCAGGTGGCAGGTGGAAGAAAATCAAGATAACCTGGTGCTCATCAAACGAAGCAGCTGATTACCCAAACAATCTTCATATGAGGTTAATTCAACATTAATGGCATTAATGACATTCACATGTCACTCATTTTGGTCAATCCTGCCCGAAGTTACCTCATTACCTCATCATTCACTAAGCACAATTTCTCTTGCTCCCACACCTCTGCACACCCCATGGCTATGCTTTTATTCCAGGTAATTAAAAATAAAATTGAAAAATTCATTTTTCCACAGCAGAGTCTCTCTATTCCTCCTCACAGTGTCTCCTAGAAAAAAAATCCAACACGGATTTAACAGCAGCACTAGGCTGTAAACATTACAACCTGCTAGGCCTTGCGTTTCTGCTCCGGCTCTGCTAACTCTGAAGCCTACTGCCTCAGAGAGGACATTTCCCAAAGCAGCTCTCTCCAGCCCCATCCAGAGGTGGGAGACACTGACTTGCAGGGAGCGGAGAACTGGCGGTACCCTGTGGTGCCAGGAGTCAGTGCTTAAATGGAGCTGCCTTATCAAGAATGCTTCTCCCAGGAGCTCCAGGCCTCACCAGAGGCCGGCACAGCCCTGTGCAAAGGAGTAGCTCCTTGTCTCTACAAACACATCAGGAGTCCTACTGATTCTGGAATCCTCCTCTTCCCCTATGCCACTTTTAATGCCAGCTACCCACTCTCTTTTCCAGACCACGCAAAGAAACTTGCTTTCTCAGGTCACCGCCCTCTAAATCCTGCCTCTCCACTCCCCCAGCAGACAGACTGGTAGGAATTACTTATCACTGGGCAATATGTACCTACAGGTCTTTCAGGTATCTGACAAAAGCTGAAATATCCAAACTTCAAGTTTGGTGCTCTCTTAATGTCTTGTGAGGAAACAGCAAGTATTTTTCCCCTCTGACAGTAGTAAAAAGATGAGGCAAGAAAGGATGTCACTTATTTTAACTAAAATTTTTTTACTCTAGTGCCCATGCCACAAATATGATTACTGCCTTATCACTAAACCTTATCTTGCTGACAAAAGTTTCCAGAACAGCCATAGGATTCGCAGTGGGAAGTATATGGTCCAAATGGCAGCAGCTCCCGTAGAGCTGCTGAAAGACCATGTCACCTCCTTCATGTACTGACTCAGAAACAAAAGCCTGAGCTGCAGGAGGAATGCTGAAACAGTGGAGAAACTCTGGCAGTATCAAAGGGTGGGAGATGTATAAGGAACACAGACTGAGAGACTGGGAAGGCTGAAAGCTGCTGCCGGTGACAAGGAATAATCTCCTTTGCACAGGAGAGAGGTCCCGCAGGGGCTCTGGACTGCACCAAGCAGGCCTGAATCACTCCAGACCACCTCATCCTCAAAAGCAGGAAAAGTGCCTGGAGGCACAGGGGCAGTGACCAGGGTAGCTGGAGGCTGGAGAGGGCCTCAGTGCAGACATTCGCAGTCCTTTAGGTGTCTGCAGCTCGAGCCCTTTGGTTCTCTGGCAGGAGCTTTGACATGGTACTGGCCTTGTGACAGCTGTGTCCCTTCAGAGTCACCACAGAAAAGCACTAACTCACCATAAAGACCCCCTGCCACACACAACCGCCCATCACCTCTCACTTGGGAAAGGGAAGAGAACTCATCAACTCAGAAATTAATTTGACAGTAACCTTGAGAGAGTTTGGGGAATTCTTTGGCTTGCCTAATGGCTACAGAGGGACTTTTTGCACTGGGATTTCATATAATCTAACTGTTTGCTATTTAAACAAAAAATAATCTTTTAGAGCCTGCAGCTACCTCGGACTGAGTCCCCTTGCAATTACAAAAGTGATTGTGTTTGAATAGCTGGCTTTCTCCTTCACTGCTCCGCTTCTCTCCACTCTGGTGACTTCTACAGGGAAATCATCCTTTGGACATCACGGGTAGAGGCTGCAGGCATTATTGGATTGTCCAAACCTCAGTGTCTCAGCCTCACTGCTAGTACTAGTCAGGGCAGAAGAGAACTGAACTGTTGCAAAGAAGGGCAGTTGTTCAGACACCTTTGAGAATCCTCATGCACACTGGATAAGTCTCTTCCTATTAGGACTCGTAACTAGGAGTCACTTAACCTTTGACTGTGTAACACAGCCAAATTCCATGATACGCTGGGTTGCCACGGTAGAAATAATTAAGGAAGACAGTGCAGGAAATAATAATTTACACTGGCGTGTCTGCAATCCCAAGTTCTCAGCGTGTTCTACAACTGTTAATGAAAAATAAGCGAAAGAGAATTGGTTATGTGATTAATGTTACAGTCCTTCCCTGTGCAGAAAGGTCATGGAGGGAGGGCAAAACTGACAGGAGAAGGGGGAATGCCTGGGATAACAGAATGCACCTCTCTCCTTGCTTAGTTTCATTTTTAAAAGGTATGGGGCTGTTATAATTTCATGCAAGCTTGCAAAGCTGACTGTCCTTATAAAAAGAGCAATTATACACACACTTTAAGCACGAAGCAGCACAATAATTAAATGAGTAATTACCTTCCCACTTTTAAGCTGTCATGCAATTAAACTTAATTAAACATTCTCTATACTTCACTAATCTTATACAAACAGAAGAAGGTAAGAAGGGTGTGGCAAAGAAAGGGCATTTGGCAGAAGGTTGAGCCTATTATTCTGTCTATAATAAAAAATAACAGAGTCAGCACTAGGTTCTCATGTGATTGCCTTGGTCCCGGCCAGAATATAACCTGGTCTGAGCCGCAGGAGGAGCAATACACTGAGGAAATTCCATACAGTTCAATTTTGTGTGACATTCTTCTATGTAACATTGCAAAATGCTCTTTAAAAGAAACAAGTTCAAGGAAAGAGAAATGCTGGCATTTTAGAGCAGAGGGAGTAAAGAATTCTGTACAGAAAAGCTGGTCCAAATGTAAACCAAAATTTTTAATGCAAACACAAGTCCAAGGTTTCTCTTTTCCCCAGCAGAGGAACTGTTGTAGAGACACATTAGAGGAAGGGCCAAGAAAAGACATGGGAATTTTGTTGACAAGCAGACAAGACAGCCGTGGTGCAAGAACAATTGTGAACTTGCTCCCATCCTGGTCTGAAATACAAATGAGCTTCGTAGAGGCACAGCCCACATGTTTCTGCTAATTATTTATTCCTTCCCAGAAAGCTGCATCACACCTACTGTCTCTAGCTGCGTGTTATTATGTCAAATGACAAAATTAAGACAAAAAAATTCATCCTCTCAAGTAACAAGAATTCTGTCTTCTACCGCTACCTGAGGCAAAGGCAAAAACAGGCAGCAAAACAGGTACATCTAAAAGCAAAACCCAACCACACTCTGTAAATATAAAGTTTAATTCCAGGTGTCCTCGGGTTTTGGCCCACCCCCATAACCCCCATGTGTGCACACCTTTCTGCTCCTTTTCTTTGCTACTGAGTCCTGATTCCAAGCGCCACAGAAGCAATTTGAGCACATCTCAGCAAAAAACAGCTGGGAAAGTCAATTTTGCTATTTTCCACCCTCATTTCTTCCAGCATCCAGAGCAGTCCCATGGAACTGAAATCTGCCATTAATATTAGCAGAGGGGTCTTAACACAGTTTGAGACTATCAGCACAGTGATGGGACAAAGACAGGAAGCTTGAAGATAAGGTGTTATTATTAAAACGATGGGGGAAAACCCAGTAACAACACTGAGCAGCTTTCCAAAACACTGAGTGTGTCTGAATGCTGAGAAACCTGAAAAATGGGTGAAAATCACCCCACTGTACACCCACCCCTGTTGCCCCATATTATTTATTTACCACCACCTGATGATAAACTGCAGCTGTGGTTAAAATGGGTCAAGAAAAGTTTTATGTTTGGTTCTCATTCCAACTCCCACAGCAAGTGAAACATCACAGGCTGATAAAGTCTAAAACACAAATTGTCCAAAACACAGCGCTGTATCAGAAGAAATGAACTCAATTCCAGCTGAAGCCAGGATGGATGCATTTCCCTCTGGAAGACAACACTGCTTCTTATACTTTGTAGGCCAAAACAAGTAAATGAACGTGCTGAGAATATTGGAAGTGCAGCATTTAGGAAAAGACTGCTACAGACAGTCCATGTTAGCTTGCAGACAAGCCTGACAGGCCAGGGAACACAGCTTTTGGCTGCTTTGCCCCTGCTGCCAGCCCACTGTTCCACCAGAGGTGGGCAGGGCCATGCAGCCCCTGCCAGGCACACAGTGACAGCGCCAGTGCTCCTGCTCCCTTGCTCCATGGCTGATTTAGAAGCTGAGGACACCGAATCCGGTCCCAGCTACCTCACAGCTGCAGGGAGCCTTCAGGAGAGCCAGCCTCAGCTGTTTAACCCAACCTGACAAGTTCCAAAGGATGTTTTATTTCCTGTCTGGGACATTATATAATTTTGCTAATGGCTCGGAAGTCAACAGTCATCTGTAGCTGACAATGATTAAGTGCTCTGTGATTTGATTTCAAAATCAGCAACATAGAAGCCGTATTAAAGTTATGGTTTCTGCCTTATGATCCATTGCCCCACCCATACCAACATGTCCAAAAAAGAAATTCCCGCAGACCAGAACTTGTCCACAACTAATATACCCTTTATCTCTTTGATTTAGGCTCTGCTTTGGAATTATTGATTTCTGTAGCTGTTGTACCGGGGACGGAGAGAAACAAGGCAGGCAGATTTCAGGAAAAACTGGATTATTTATTAATATACAGACGGGTTTTTATCCTTTAGCTTGCTGGAATGGCATAAGGTGATTGGTCCCTTGACCATCCACCTCTCGGGATGATTGGCTAAATCCTACAACACCCATTTCAAAACAATTCTACAGCTAAATATAACAATATTGCAAAACATCCTGCAGGTGCAAGATAGAGGAGTTATTTACAAAAACTCTCCAACTGCTTCTTAGCCAGCATCCGTGCAAAAGCCTTCGCTTTCCCACGGACACTGGCAGAGAGGTGGAAAATCTCTCTACAGCCAGGCTTTTAGCATCCACAGATTTCCACTTTTTTTTCCCCCTGCTTGTTTTGTTTCCACATCTTTCTATTAGATTTGGTAGCATTACCTCAAGTCCTGCTGCTTTCTGACACAGATGCAGCACAGCTCCTTCCAGCCCCACGAGCAAGACTCTCACCTGCTCCTGAGGAACTTTGTTCAGAGGGACAACTTCCATGTTACCCTCACAGCGGGAACAAAGAAAACAGTCGTATGAAACTAATTTCCCAATAGGAATGCTCAAGGCAGTGCTGTGGGACAGCAACGTGAACTAACCCACACCACCCTGCTCTGCTCAGCATGCTCAGCCCAGGTTGGTTCCAGGAGATCCAGAAAGCATGTGAGAGAGATTGTTTCTGTGCCACAAGTTTCTTTTTGCATGGTTTCCATGATGGTCCCGACATATTTTACTGCGTATCTGCAGATATCAGAAGCCTCCCCTCTCCTCTTGGATTTACAGCGTGCAGTGAGTGAGGCCCAGGCAGCACAGGGTTGTGTTTAATGCTGGGAAAGCTGCCTCGGGGATGTGTTTAACTGTGTGAGATAATTGTCTCTTGCGGGTAGGGGCTAAAAATACGGTTGGATTTGTTATTTTCTGGGTTTCAAGGAGCACTTTGATTTATATCAGCAAAACTTGTAATATCAATGAAATACTTATGGAATGAACAGCTGGAGCCTGCTCACACCAGACTGAGCAGCAGGCCTCGCTTTCTGCACTGGCTGTTCCCTCAAGATTGCTCAGAAGGCACAAGCAGGCTTCATTAAAGAGATGTGATTTTTTCCAACTGGGCTTTCACATTAATTCTTCAAAAGGCACAGGAACTCTCAAATTTAGAAGCAAAAAATACAGAAAAAGTAAGTACAGGAGGAATCCAGATCTCCTCTAGGCACAACCTCCCCCTCAGTGCAGGGTGCTCTGAGGTCAGGTTAGTCAGCTGAGCTTGCCCTCAGGATAACCTGTTCCAGTATTCCACCACTGTCATGATCCATTTTTCTTTCCTAATAACTAATGAGAATTTCCCTCTCTGTAATTTGTCTCTGATGCCTTTCTTTTTTTCCTGAAACACTTCCAGGAAGATGTTGGCTCTGTCCTTTGTACGCTCTCCCTACCATTACATTTCAAAATGATCTTTTCATAGTTGAGCCCACAGCAAGGCAGACTGAGAGAACCCACAGTGCCCCTTCCATCTTTAGGGCGTGACTGCCATCCCACCACCATCTTGCCTCTAACGTATCTCTTTTCCACTGCACATATGGGCAAGGCCTGGTCCTTTTGACAGCTCAGACAACCTCAAGTCTAACCAGCAGAGCTACAACAATACATGACCTACCTTACATCGCAAAAACATTGCGACTTCACAATTAGTAGCTGCACTAAACATTAAGTGAGAAAATAGATAGACACGGACACGCCCTGCTGGAAACAGCCTCCCTGCCACATTAACAAGAGGTAAAACAGAGTAATAAAGACCCCTTCTGGCTTCACTCTGGTGCAGCGACAAGTGTATTAGCTGTTCTCACAATCTTCGTTACTGCAATAAGAAATACGGGCCTGAAAATAAGAAAGAAAAAGAAACCCCCTTGGCTCAGAGACTGCTTCTTGGCAATCAATACACTCTGAATAACCTACAAAACTGTGGTCTATAAGAAGTAGTCAAGTCTCACTGTCCATCTCCCTTTAAGCGCTGATGTTCATAATGGCCCCTCATTTAGAAGTGTTCATTTCCATCACTGCTGGAGCTCAGCTCCATTCTCTTTCCCCAAAAAAGAAGAAAGAGTGAACAGACTGAGGCAGCCTTTGACTACACACTTTCACTTACCAGGCAGCTCTTAACCTTGCCTCTCTGAAGTCTCCTCTAAGCTGACTTGCAAAGATCCGGGGGTACAGAAAATGGGGCAAAACCTGCAGAATTACTCAGAGACTTGCTAATAGAGTTCAATAAGGAGAAAAAAGCTTCACAGATCTCTTTTTATTTTTTTTTTTTAACCTGGTAAATTGGTAGAAGGAAGAGTTCTTTCTTTGCAAGTCAATGTAACTGCATCACAGACCTTCATTCTTCAAGCCCAACTCAGGACATTAGGACAGAAAAGCAGAAACCCCAAAATATTTCAGAATAAATCCCAGGTAGATTTATCTGTTATGAATATGCATCCAGAAGTCTTTTGTTGCTGTGGAGAAGAAATGACCCCTTACTCCAGGGTGTGCTCACTGCCAAAACAAGGAGATGCAAGTGTCTAAAACACTGTCAGCACTATCAGTTGTAGCAGCACAGATTAGGATGTGCACTAAACCCTCATGCAAAGCCTGAGACAAGGCTTGTGAATGCTGTTTCATGCTACCTAGAAACAGAGTGCTCTCTGGTTTTGCATACCGTGCTTCAAACTTCTCCAAAGTGCTTTCCTGTATAACACATTAGGCTGTAAGAGATGGTTTCAAACGTGCTGAGGGTCGCTCCCTCCCAAACTGCGTCACATTGCACCTGGACCTTCAGCTCCACAAGCCCGGGTCTTCTGGGGCACTCCCTCCAATCCTTCAGGGTGCAGATTGTTCATCTCTTCTGGCAGTACCTCCCACACAGTGCCATTACCAAAGCTGTGAAAGCAGCTTTAAGCTCCCGCACACACTCTAGCAAACCCAGAACTGCCCTGCAGAGCTCCTCAGCAGGATCATCACCCTACAGCAGGAGTCAGAAAGCCAACCTCAGGCACAGAGCAGCCTCACAGCCAGAAGTACCTCACAAAGCACAGAGGCCATTGCTGGATGTGTGCTAGATGCCCACGTGCCCATGTGACCTGAAAGCTGCTGCAAGGAAGGCACAACAAAGAAATGCTGGAGAGACAGCTCAAGGCAAGGAAAGAGAATATTTTGAGAAGCTTCCAACAAAAAGCTGCAGACAAGCAGAACTCCCTCGTGCCTCCTGTGGCCACTGGGATGTTAAGTGACTGTTCTCTCCCCCCTCTGAACGAGTGTGGGCGTCTGTGGACAATGAGGGCTCATTAACATCGATTCATTAACTTGGAATTAAGGACGTTGTTTATCACAGCAGCATAAATGCCAAAGACTGAGAGATGTTGTGCATCAGGCAACAATTTTCCTGATCAGAAAGATAGGTTTAAACTGCGAACAGCTGTCCATGAAAGGATTGGCACAGGTGATAGATCAGCATATGGATCCAGGCCTCACGCAGCAAAACACATTCATCAGTGACCCAGGCTCAGTTCATAACCACTTAAGGTAGGAATCTAAAGGTGGCAAGTTTGGTGTATCACAGTCCTAATCCTCTAAGGCAGCTAATCCACAGTTAAGATTTAAATTCAGGGGAATGGTCCAAAAGGCTGTTAAGCCTTTTATGCAGTTGGCAGCTTTTCACAATCTAAAACTAAGCAGCAAGCCTGGACCCCTGAGCATAATTTGGTCAATTTGGTTTGCAGAAACAAAACTCAGGGAAGATAGGGAGCACTGGCTGAGGGCTGGTGAAACACGTCTGGAAAAGGGAAAGAAGACCCATGCATCTGAAGCTATTTCAGACACGGGCCTGACAGTGCTGTCAGCCCTGAGACACAGTTCAGCCATGCCGACAGCGGCAGCAGCTAAAAGCACAGAAACAGCTACTTCCCAGACTGGAGAGCAACCAATCTACGCCACAGCCGGTACCTTGAACCAAATCCAGGACTAGAAGCAGAGGCAAATGGGAAGGATACATACACAGCTCACTCAGAGTAAGGTACACCCAGTTGTTCCACAGGGTGGTACAGTGAGAGTGGCAGAGTTGAAAAGCCCTGTCCTCTTGTTTGGTCAGATGCTCAGCTCTGAGTCCCTCAAGGTGAATAGCAATTTCTTCTTGTGAATGAAAGAGCATATCATCAGCTTGCTGTTAAGGGGTGATTAATTGAATACTGAAAATTAACATTTCTCCTTTTGACCCTTTAATCTTGTTCAGCCATATTACTTTGACACAGTATTAAATCTCTATCTTATTTGTACCCACCATCAAGCTTGTAAATCTAAAACCAGCAGCAACACATTTTATCTTTTAAGGAATGTGCATGATTGAAAGACTAAAGAAAGCTGCTATCTCCTGTCTTACCGTTCTTTATACAAGTTCTCTTTATGATTTCAAAATGGCAAGAAATACGCAATGAAATTCAGTGATGAAATACCTGAAAATGTCTGAAATACTGGTAGTAACTAAAGTGCTTCAGCATTCTCCTCCTTTACATATCCTCATCTGTGAGGGGATATATCATCTTACTTTCATGAATTCTAAGAATTCTGTGAAGTTCATGAACAGAACAAACAGAACACATAAAAATAACATCAAATAAGATGGAATGAGCTTCGAGCACTTGTTTTCATTCCAGGACTGAGAATAATAACAAAATCAAGCAGAGGCTTCACTGGAAGTACCCAAGTATTCAAAATCCAAAAGGAAATCATTGAGTAGCTTTTGGAGATAGGAAGGTCACACAGTGTCAGTCACAACATTTAACGTGCCAATACAGCACTGACCACTGATGACTCCTACACAAACCGAAAAGATTCATCATACCAACCAGAGGGAGAATCCTTTAAACACTGACTAGCACTTTTCAAGCTGCTTTTATTACCTTACATTGATAACTACACCTCGCACAGGTTTGAATTAGTTATACTGCAATTAAGATGTCGAAAGCAGCCTCTGAAATGGGCATCTATTAACTCTTTCAATAGTCTAATTAGGACTGCAAAACAAGGAATACATCACAAGGCAATACACATTTCAGCCAGCTAAAATTGCAGTAGCTGGCTCAAATTGAGATAACATTACTACTTGTAAAAACCTTGGAGAGAAATTCCGTAGGAAGAGTGGAATTTGAAGGCAATTGTTTTAAAAAACACTTAGCAAATTAAAATACTTAAATACATAAATTCTTCACTAAAGCCATCTGTCTTACTTGACCCTTTCACGTAAACTCCTAGAGAATTTATTCAAGTGCTTCTGCAATCAGGTCACGCCATGCTAATAAGGTACAGATTTAGCCTGTAAATATTCTTCCCACAGAAAAGTTGTTTTCCAGCTTATCCCACAAAACAGCCTCTCTGCCATTCATCCAGCAGCTGAGGTTTTTCCAGCTCACTTCATATTTGGCTAAGACACTTTTCAGTTAGAAAACTGAAAGCAAGTCCATATTCAGTTGTTTTCAAAAGGTTGTACTTGCTAGAACCACGCCTACCTGGACAAACTCGTGCTGTGCATTCTCTTCCCACGGCAATCAGGGCAAGTTTGGTACTTTGAGCAGCACGATGACGGATGGCCCTGCTAATAAAGTCGTGCCACAGAGGCTTAAGGAAGGGCTCAGCAGACAGGCAGCTTGTGTACTAAACACACTGTCACCATTGCTCCTGCCGCGCACAGGGACAACCTTGGAACACCACATACCTGGAATTTAACTTCCTTTGACCTTCTCAGGTTTTCAAGCTCAGGATTTAACTGCTTGGCTCCATTAGGGTCAGCGGGACGTGAGCAGTTAAAACCCCTAAAAAGGCTTTGAAAGCTGCTCGCTAAATGTTCAGGTGTCTCTCTGCAAGTCAGCAGCTGGCAGGAGGGAGGGCAGGCTGAGGAATGAGGGAGCAGTTAGAGTAGGAAAGGAGACAGGAGGAATATATGAGCTGAGTGCGGCTGTTGTGAAACCAGCAGCTCTAAAAAGACATTGAGGAAGAGTCTGGCAGCTCCCCCTTCATGCCTCATTACCCAGGGCACCATTTTTCTGCAGGGCTTCCCAGATGTGGGAATAGTTACTGAGGCTTCCGAAGCAGCAGTTTGTTCTGTTCTTCCAAGACAGTTTGATTTGGGCTGTTTGCAGTTTGGCTTGGGCTTTTTGCCCACTGCACCCTGCATTTGGACACTGAGCCTGTAAAACTGCCTAAGCAGCTTCCAGGGCAGGGCGGATCCTCCAAGCATCTCTGGCAGGAGATCAGCAGCTGGAAGGCCTGCAATGCATGTCACGGCTATTCTGTGAGCTGGTTCTCAGGGCCACTTAGAGCAAGGAGGATGCCTTCCAACAGAACACTTCTGAAATCCCAGAGAGGTGACGTGTCATTGCAGTGAGGCAATTATCTCAGATATGGACGAGGTTATCCACTCCCATGCAACACCTGCATTCTGCCTCTCACTCCCTTGGAGCCAGATTTGTCTCCGGCCAGCACAGCTCAATTCTTGTCTTAACCTATTTGTAAATCAATTCTCCTGACTGATGCAGACTTCTGGGTGCTGGGAACAACGTCGTAAAATTTGCATTGACGTACAAATTCAGGTTGTTGTTGCAGCAGCAGGTTCCTGGACAGATCACAGCAGAGAGCCCACTGCGGCCTCTCCTGCTTGAGAGGGCTGGTTACTCTCTCAGTTGTTCAAGGACTCCTGAGAAAGCCAGGAATGATTCCCAACACAGGAGCCATTTGAACCTGCAAGCTATGGCTCCTACAAGTATGGGGAATTTGTTTGTCTCTGTTGCAAAAAGGGAAGAAAACCACGAAAATATGCAAAATTAGGCCTAAGTTTCCTGGTTATTTTAGAGCAGAAAAATTATTTTGGGTGGTTTTTTACAGTGATTTCTAAAGACTCTTGGCTCCATTCAGGGTCACATATGTACCCCTTTGTGAATAGAAATGCAGTTTATTTTAATTATTATTTTAGTAGCTTTTCTCATTGCTAAAGGAAATATACATGTATTTAAATGAAGGATTCCCTCCCACAAACATATATATTCTTATATCACTACAGTGGCAATCTCAGATGCTTGCAGATAAAATGCAATGTCTGGGATAGTTAAAATCCTTAATGAGTTCAGCTTTTTTCCCCTGGTCAGACAGAGAGAGTATGCCAAGCCTCACCGGCTAGTCCCAGGGCCAGGTACAGCTGTGACCCATGAAAGCTGTAAAAGAAAACCAGCTACTTGGCTGAGTAAATCTTCACCATCAGAACAGAGCTCAAATTGACAGGTTCCAGTTGATTTCCCTCCCCAATCCCCATTAATTACAAGCTCTTTTAATTACTACATGAATGCGAGGGGTGGAAACAACAAGATTTAATTACCAAGCTCCCACCAAGAGTGACCCAGCTTGGCCATTGCAGCAGGAGCTCTCACAAAATGCTGTTCGATGACACAGCAGTGTCATCCTGTGGCACTCAACCCAGGAAAGCAGCTGCTGGTGGAAGCAGAGAGATCTTTCTGCCCGTTCCTCTTCCTGCTCAAGCAGGGGGTTGGCACAGCTGGTCACCCCACAGCTGGAGAGCTGCTGATGGCAAGGAAAATCCTTGCAACTTTCCTGATGGGCAATGTCCATACTGATTCTCTCTCTCCCACTTCTCAGATTTCTCTCCTTCTAACTCCCCAAAAGGTAGGGTAGAAAGTTCAAATGTTCCAGGAGTCTTCTTTTGCCCTCCTGAAACACAACCATGGCTGGTGCCTAAAGTGGACTTGGGCAGGACCAGAGGCCCTGATGGCAGCTCAGCACCCTGGGAGCAGTTATACCTGGGAGGGAGGCAGACAGGACCCACACATCCCCAGGCCCCAGCCATTGCACTACAGGAGATCATGCCTAGAGCCCTGAAGGAGAATGAACAGCCCTGATGGGTCCAGCTGCCCTGACTCAAAACAGCCTAAAAGTGTTAAATAGTGGAGGAGCGGGACCGTCTAAGCCCACAACAAACACAGCAAGGCACGTGAAAGAAAACAGAAACTATGCCAACAATTTTATCTTCACCTTTACAGCATGCACACACACACCCTGCACTCTGCAAGAACAGCCAGCAGGAGCAACCTCCCAACAAAAGGCAGGGAATAGGATGGATTGAAACAGGGACCCAACACTGCTCAGCCCCTCTGAACAGTGCCTGCAGTCCAGCTGCAGTTGTGTTGAGAAAACCCTGCTCTGCAAGGGTTCAAAGTGAGCCTCAGGTAGCAGTTTTATGGGTCTCAAACTGCAGTGTGATAAACAGCATGTACAGAAGCCACCACAGTCTGTCAGGAAGGATATTAAGACCTTCTGGTAAAGGAACTTCAGCAAACACTTATTCAGCCTGAATTTATGAGCTGATCCTTCAGTTCTTGGCTCCAGAAGTGACTTGCCCTTGGCTCCTTCATACAAGCTGTGCTCATTCCTGAGTCTGGCTTCTGGAAAAGACAGAAAGGAACTTAGCTGAGCACCAGCTCAAAACTCTCCGTTGCTGTTTTACTTAACTGTTTTCTATTAATTCTTTCTTGAAAAAAGAAAAAAAAAGTTAGCTTCCTGCATGAGCAAGGAGAAGAACCAGCAATAAAGGCTGATAAAAGTATAATTTAGAGCTGTGAACTCAGATCAATAAATAAATTGGAGATCTGTTCAGTCACCACCTCCCAGAGCTGAGGA
Organism: Rhagologus leucostigma; assembly: GCA_013397725.1. Classification (NCBI taxonomy): domain Eukaryota; kingdom Metazoa; phylum Chordata; class Aves; order Passeriformes; genus Rhagologus; species Rhagologus leucostigma. The sequence goes on along the minus strand of VZTD01001928.1, from coordinate 1,317,390 downwards.
GAATTAAAAACCAATTAAAAACTACACATCTGCCTCCAAATCAGTCAGTTGGAAAGTGAAGGACAATTATAGGACAATGATTGTCAAGAGAAAGTGGATCTTCCTGGACCACCTTTTATGGCTGATCATACAGCAATTAACTTACAAATAAAGTAACCCAAATCACTACATTATAAACCAGTGAGCAACAGACTCTTATTGATCAGCTCAGCACAGTTTGCGTTTGATTCATGAAACCGTGCCTCAGGTTGCCAAGAACAGAGCTGCTCCTTAATTAATAATAATGAGCACCAGCTCAGAAGCCTCACACTCGTCGGACCCCAGAGGGGCACGAGCTGAAGCAGGAATCTCAGCGGGCAACTTTCATCCAGCCAGGAGCAGAAGCACAGAGATTAGTAAGAGACAGTGTTTACAAAAGATGCATTAATGATCTTTGATGTTCTTTCATAATGTCTCTAGCACTGCCAAAAATAACATTTTTTGGGCTTTAGCAAAGCACCACAGCTCATGAACCTGCCCAAAAGTGGCTGCATCCCTAATTTTCACAGCCACAACTCGTTAATAAGCTATCAGAGAGCAGTGAGCAAGCTCATTGTACCTGAGAAATAAAATGCATTTGTTTTTCTGTGGCAGAACCTTCTGGAAAGAAGGGAAAAACTGAGGCCATTCATGACTCATTAATATGATGCAAAAGCATTTACACACAAATACAGACAGAAAGTCCACTGAATGCTCACATTAGGCAGGAATCATTCCACTTTGGTTTAGGTGCTATTTGGGTCCAGCATCAGCTATTTGCATAGAGCAGATCACTTGCTTGCAGAATTAAATCCACTAAAGCACAAGTGGTGATGCCAGGTCAGAATTTTGTCCGCGGCTTCATCCTCAGGAATACACCAGCTAAACTCCAAATCTACTACCGAGTCTGACATTCAGCAATCTGCTTGCTCAAAGTGCTGGCACCCAAAGAGGGAAAAGGAGCATCTTATAGTCAGGGCACTTATGTCAGCGAGCTCCTTGAGAGCCCATAAAGAGCTGTTCAGCTGGCAGTGAAACAAATGGAAATGTCACCTGAACGACCGATGCTGTGCAAAGTAAACAGAGACTGAACCGGCTTCCATGGAGCATCTGAGGCACTGAGACAAGAAAAGGTAAACCATTTCCTTTTTTAAAACGGAGCAACCGTTTTCTTCAATTCCCCTATTTAGAGGGAAAAAGCAACAGCCCCTTCAAAGTGCCAAGAAACCCTCTGTACCTTTCAAACCCCTCATGAATCACGCCCACATACAGTAACATACATCGCTAATCCTTTCCATGAATCTGGTCCAACACCAGGTGTTCCAGCTACAACCTTTTAGCCAAAAACCTCTGCACGCAGCACCATGCACCTCAAGACCACAGGGCTACGAGATGCTACAGCATCTCTTCCAGAAACTCCCCCAGCAGCTGGTTATTCACAGCCTTTTCTGCAGTGCAGGGAGTTGCCCCCACTCTCTCATGCACCACGAGAATCCTGGCTCCTGCCCCCGGCAGTGCCCTGTGGCACACATGTGAAATGGCCAAAGAGGAGGGAGTTGTGGCCTGTCACCCACCAGTATGATGCCTACCAATGGTAAGTCCCCTTCCAGAAACCTCCAGAGATGTGGATCTTTGCACCAGAACAGTGCTGCCTTGACCTGGCTGCAATGTGCAGTTCCTTCCTGGTCTAACACACTCCTGAGGATCACAGAAACCTCAGGACTTTGCCTTCAGCAAAGCGTCAGCCCCCAGATCACAAAACATGCCAGAGAAGCACAAAATTAAGAGTGACCCTGGTCTGAGGGAGTGACTCTCCTTTATCCCCGGCACTGGTACTGCTGGCCACGTTGAGCATCATGAGATCCATCAGGTCAGTCATGACAGGCGGTCACTGTGGTCACCAGAGAGCCAAGGCACCAGTGTGCATCCAACCTGAACTTTACAACTGCTGAACAGGCAAGTAGCTAAGTCTGCAGGACATCCAACCCTGGGCAAGTGGCCAGAGATTTCCATGTACCTTCCATCATGGCAGGAAGGCACCTTAGCGTTGTGCAGGTAAAAACCCAAACAAAACAAAAGAACCCAAGGAACCCCCAAAAAACCAACCATGAAGACACAATAAATGGTCCATCCTGGGAAATGGTCTGTTTGAGCCGTGGCCATTAGCTTCCAAAACAAAGGGAAAGGAGAAGCACAGCTCTATACAGAGCTATCAGGAGCTGGGCCAGCTGCTCTGGGAGTCAGGGCTGTGCATTTCCATCAGATCTCACTCAGGTGCCCTGCCATGGCAGCAGGCTCAGCTGCAGCCAGTCAGAACACAGCAAGTGCCAAAGGTGTGCTGAGAGGTCAGACACATTTTAGTGGAGCAAATTAAAGGAAGAAAACAGAGGTGGAATCCTTATTGAAGCTGCAGCTTCAAAGAGACTTACAAATAGCTGACTTAAAGTGAATTCAGACAGTGTGTGCTTTGTTTTTCCACAAAACCGCCCAAACCCCAAAGCTGAGAATTCATTATTCCCACACCTTTGATAGCACAGAGGCTGACAACAGGCTTTGGACAGCAAGGAAGCATCTCTGAGGAGCAGACTCAGGACATTTCCTTGGTTCCACAAGTACGAGGTTAATTCCCTGTCATTCTGCACTCTGCTGTTGAAAGGTTTGTGTCCTCTGTAGCTAGGCAATGAAAAGACAAACTCAGTAATGCCCACGGCTCAGTAAGGAAGAGAGGAACAAAGAAGTAGCTACCAATAATCAAATCACAAAGTGCAAAGACCAAATGTAACCTATGACTGACAGGAAAAGTCAGCCTTCTACACCGAGGTAAGGCAGCACCAGCTTCCTGCTCTTCAGGCCAAAGTGGTAGGTACCAACAACAACTTGTACTAGAGCATCTGTGGAACATAGGAGAAAAAGCCATCATTACTTTAAAAAATTCAACCAAAAAACTCCCTCTGCTGGATTCAGTCTGAAAAAAAGAATTATTATACAAAGCACAACGGTCCTGAGAGACGACACAGATCCAGCAGCAGCATGTTTGCTGAGTACCGTGTTGTATTTCCACAGTGCTAACAGTCAAGGTATAAAGCCCTGGTTGCTCACTGCTAAAATTAACATAAATTGTCATTTAAGAGTGATTTGCTTGCCATCGGTTAAAATAAGGATTCTATCTGAGAAGAGAGACCAGGAAAAATTTTCTGAATAAACACTACAAAGGAAAAATTATATGTGAACATGGGGACAGGCTAATGTGGACTCAGTTTACCTGAGGGGTCAGAGGGACGTTTTTAAACAGTTGCATTTTAGGGGTTATTAAGAATCTTTTCCTTGAGTACTGGAACAGAACTGCTAGAAAAATAAAAAAGGTTGATTCCAAGGTTTCACAGAGCTACAAGTCAAAGAAAGAAGAGACTCCCAATGTAGAGCCCCAGGTCTAATACATCACTAATTTAATTCCCTGAAAAACTGCTTGCTTACATTTATCTTAATTCAGGGCAGTCATGTGTAATTTTAAGTTCTTCTAACCTTAGTTAATACTTGCCCTACTTATAGAAATCTTATCTTTAAATTAAATCTGATCGCAACAGGCCTCATGTTTCATGGGAATAAAATCTGAATAAAGTTTTGACCCCAAGCACAAGTGATGACTTCTGTTGCTGAAGGTCTGAGGAGGAAGTGTTACCTACTGGACGCGAAATTCAAGGAACCTTATGAGCAAGTAATTAATTCTTTTTAAAGATATAACAGAGGTATGCTCAAGAAATCAGGCTCATTTAAAACGCATTGAAAACAGGACCCAATAGTGAGACTGATTTCTGCTTATTTCGTGTGTGTTATGTACAGGAAAATTTACACACGATTAAACAGGAAAGTAAATACACAGAGGTTCTCCTTGAGTAATTTTCCAGCAGTGACCACCAGCATAACAAATTGTGTTGGTGTAATGAAATAATCACTTCTTCCCAGCAGGATTTGCTCTGCAGGGTTTGTGCACTGAAAGAGCAGTCAAAGATTTCTACAAGGGCTTGGAGCTGCCAACACATTTGAGCGTTTAGTCTTTATCTCCCATCTCCCTTGAGGATTTCCCACCCGAGCAGTCAGCGAGCTGAATGATAAATACAGCCGGCTGGAACAAGACAAGCCTGTCACAGAGACCAAGGAGGGAAAGCAACTAACTTATTCCAGTTCAAATTACACAGATTCTTCAGCTGAGGCCTCCAATGTCCGTTTTACCTCCTCCACCTCCTAACAGTCGATTGCTTCTTTCCACTGAGCACCGTTGCTCCCGCCCGCTGAAAACAGTGAATCAGCAGTGCTTAGTTCGGGGCTGGCCCATCGGAGCAAGGACAGGGTGAGGAGACGCCTGCTCTGCGCTCGTCACATCGCCAGAGCCCCACCTGTGCGTGGGAAGGTGTGCGACACGCGGGGACAGGAGCCGGCAGGGCCGGCTGCTTGCATTGCACTGCCCTCTGCTGTCACAGGAGCCTGCGCCGGCACCGCGGCGGCAGCGAAACTGATGGAAACACCGATTGGCTCTGAGCCCACCTAAAGAGAAAGGCAATAGACCCAAGTATTTCTCCACGGGATTTTTCCCACACCAAGCGTTTCATCTTGCTTGCTCTTATTCACCTGCCTGCTATGAATTTACGATTAAATTAATAATCCTAATTCTTGTCTTTTTCTGTCAGTACAGCTCCAAGCGCTTTACCAAGAAAATGTATACTATCAGATTTTGGGTTTTATCCTTCAGACACCGACTAAAACGTGTTTGCTAAGGCCTGGGCAATTGGTACTGAGCTTAGAGCACTTAGCACAACACAGAGACCCACGCTCCTACTCCCAGTAACTGCTGAAAGGCCCTTCTATAACATTTATCATGTAGCCATTAGTGTATATCTAACATCCCTCCTCAAATTTGCTACTTTGTTCCTGCATTAGCACATTCCAGCATGGGACACAAGAAAACATATAAAACAAATGATGCAGTGTTCTTCTGTGTCAGCAATATAAGGAGCGTAATTGAGCCCTGTGAAATAACCTCCATGACCCTTTTTTTCCTTTACAACAAATAAATTTTTATGAAATCAGACAGTATTACACGATAGAACAATTACTGGCAAAGATAATCCCTTGAGAAAATGAACACCCTCAAAGCAGCTCAAAAAAGTGTCATTGGAAGCACATTTTAAAGGAAATATGCATTTTTCATGCCTAAATACAAACTCCAAACATACAGTATTTTTTCAGTGCCCTGTATGTCCCAGAAATGCCACACACACAGCTTTTAACAGCTGTTAATATAATGCTCACACACAGACCTTAACTAATTCCTTTGAAGTTGGGAATCGAATGCCAGGATGAAACGCACAGGAGCACGATTAGCAGAGAGCTTGTGCATCATTAGGCTTCCCTGCATGGGAATACCAAATCTGCAACAGCTTATCAGCATATGGTTTGAACATCCGACTTTCTAGAAACATAAGCTCGGATCCTGGCAGATCAGCTCAGCCTGACAACCTTCTGCTGTCTCTTGCAGCAGTAACTGCCTCCCTACTCCTGCCTGATCCAGCATCTCACACGAGGGGCTGCCCCCTGTGACTGCGGGCTGCTGCCTCGCCACTGGGGGACAGGAAAACACAGCAACAACCCACAAAAACTACCCAGCAGAGAGTTACAAACCAGGGCTGAGCTCAGGGTTGCCTGTAGCAGTCTCAGTGACACACAGTCACTCGGCCAAAGGTGAGAAGAATTAAAAAGGAAGGATCCCACAAACTCAAAACCGTTTGTATAAACGTGATGAACACCTTAGGGATCCTCCTGGAAGATGGGGCCACAGGTTGCTACCACCCCATGAGACTGCCAGTGGGTTGTTTGGGACAGAGATTTCCACGAGAACTGCCTTACAGAGCTTCAGAGAATTCGCTCACTGTGCCGCATGTAACTCATGCAGAGAAACCATTCCCTCTCATTTACATTTCATGAATTCCTGTAAATAACTGCCACGGAACCCTTATAAGATGGAAATTCACTGGATCTAATAAAAGAGTCTCAACAAGGTCCACAAAACTTGCATGCAAGGAATTACTTATAAAAATTTTTTTAAAGACTCCTGAGCAGGCAAATGCAGGAAGATTAATATAGTGTTCAAGAAAACAGGGGAGGATTCATTTCCTCAGGGAATTTTTTTCAGGCTGTCAGCATAGAATCTTGCAAGCCTTGACTTTGCTAACACTGGTACTATTCTTATTTTATTTATGAGGAAACTAAGGCAGAGAGATTAAAGGTAGCGTGGGATAATTAGTACAGTTTGTCATACTGAGTAGCAATTAAAATGGAATTGTGGGAATAGCTGAACTTTTGTATTACTAAGCACTGAAATCTCTCAACCCAAATGATCCAAGTCTTTAAATGCTCATAGGTTTTATATGCATATGCTTCTGATGTAGCTAAATTAGTATATTTACCACCCCTAGACTGACCACTGTGTACACAAAGGGTGCTCTGATCATGAGGAAATGAAGGCTGCTTTTCAAGGGTGCCTCTAACCGTAGCAACCAAGATAACGATGTTATCAGGTCTCTTCAGAATAAAATCTAGATAATTGTTTTGATTGGAGAGGTGCTGAGAACAACATATTGTCAGAACGTGAAGCTCCACTGAAATCTAAATGCTTCTACCAAATTGCTGCATTTCTATGGAATTTTATGAAAAAAACCAAACCAAAACAAGTGAAGAAATGTTGGAACGTCCCATGTCTACAACAGGTTTTAAATGCCTCTCATCTTGGACTGTTTCAGGAACTTGCACTGTAACAGGCTTTAAAAGCCAACCTGTGTTTTGAAACGCTTCTGACAACTGAAACGATTCTCAGAGGCTGTGATGGAGAGAAGCATTTGAAACAGCTCAGAAGTTTTCAGATTGTGCTCTGCTTTGGAATAACCGACTTCAAAATCCTTCTTAAAACAGAGTTTCTGGTCAATTACTTCTGCCTTCAGCATCTTGACTAAGAACTCATACTGTATTTTCAGTGAGGACTTGGAGCAAGCATGCAGGGCACTCCACGTACTGTATGAGACCCGAGGGCTCTTACTGCCTGTGGCTGCAGAGAAAACTCTTGGAAATCCTAACAGAAACCCACCATTTAGCTTTCAGATTGACCAATTAGCACTAAATATCTGAGTAACTAATTTTTAGAGCTGGAGCATTTATGTTTAGTGCCTTCTGCTACAAGCCAATTCTCGTTCCAAAGAGCAGCTAATAGCAGCAACCGCACAAATCCAGTTGGTCCTACAAATACTTCAATATTAACTTGTCTTGAGGTTCAGCTGCCTCCAGTCATGCTTATAAAACCCCCAGACATTTCTGTCAAAGGGAAGGTGCTAGGGGTGTTGATTCTGGGTTGCAAAGGAAGGGAAATGTGTGAAATGTCTCACCCTCCCTCACTTTCTCCCCATGTGTAACATTCTGCCCAACGGCAATAAAGCAGCTCTGCTCCAGGCTCAGGAGACCACTGCTCTGAGTTTGGACAGCAGAAGATTCCTCACCACTGCCAGGAAGCCTTTGCCTCTGGATGAGGAAGACAGGGAAGCTGTCAATCACAGCTTCTAGGGACACTATTTCCATAGTCAGCAGCTGCACCGTGCCATCAGCTGGTTAACATGTGATCATCACACTGATAAGGATTAGACACCACGGTAATATAATCTGGTCCACCAAGGAACAAAGAGCACACTTACCCAGGAGAACTACAAGGCAGGAGGATTCACTCACACCATCTTCCTTCCTTCTTGGGCCTCGGCGAGGGAGGTACCTAAAACATGTGTTTGAGCTTGGAAACGCTGTGCTGGAGTTCTTTCCACCCCCAAAACCCATGAAAATTTTCAAAGGCCATCTTGAAGCTCAAAATAAAACATTAGGTTAAAGATTACAAGTGCCTGCCTGCAGTATATTTAAAATGCTCTTACTTCAAACTACGGGATTCTCCTCCCTTTTTGATCATAGTTTCGAACTGGAACTTCCATCTACTGAAGTAGGTCAGATTAATTAATGGAGCAGATTTCCTTTCATCTCAAGAACAGCAAACCATTCAAACCATGGGCAAAATACTGACATACAATTACGACTTACATATTTGCACATACTGTATTCATTTGGACTTCCGTGGGGAAATAACCTCCTCAAAGTATCTTATGATAATGATTTTTACTAGTTAATTACATAAGAGAACTAATAAATACTCTTCTCAACTGCACTACAGGTGCCATAACATACCTTCAAGAACCAGCCATGTCAGTCCATGTTCATCTGCAATCAATACATTAAAATGTTCAGCTTTTCTATGTCTTTTTTCCCCCTCCTTTTCTTTTTTTCCTTTAATAACAGTCTCAGGCTAAAAGCCTGCCATTTCTGTTGGAAAAAGATAGTTCCAAGAAAAAAATCCACTGTAAGCATAAGCTTTATCTCCCTGTCCCCCCAGATTTTCTGTCTACAGTTCTGTCTATATTTTGCACGACGACTCGAAAAAACATACAAGTGAACAGTCAAGAGAAAGGGATACTTATTAGAATTATGACTTTTATTTTTATTCACTAGAGCAACATTGAGGAAAGAATTTTTACATACAGGTTTTTAAATCAACTTTACAAGCAAATTCTGATATACAGTATTTACTCTGGCCTGGGTTAAAAAACCAAAAACAACAAAGCAGATAGTACGGGTACCTCTTGTTTTAGCTAGTACTGAATTGAAGATTTTGTTACACAGGAATTATATTGGTTTTATGGTGGTGCTTTTACAATTAAGTAGGCAGTGAGCAGCTTTACCACAACAGTGACTGAATTTCCTTGATAGCACAGTTGTAAGATGACTACACTGAGCCCTACCACCAGGGTCACATTAAATCCACTCTGCTCAGAAAAAGCCTCTGTAACGAGATAAGGAACAGCTACGGAAGCCCAACTCAAGAACTGATTTCCATTTGTACAGCAAGAAAATGTCCATATTAAGAGGATTATGTGCTGTGCAAAACCAGAAATACTTCCCCCCCAACATGCAACCTACCCCAGTATGACACTTCAGAATGTGCATATGGCTGTGACATGCAAACAAAGGAAATCACGCAAATGGTATTCAGTTTTCAGGCATCGTTACAACAAATCAGCATTTAGATCAAGGATGAAATGAACTGGACTGACCTATGATGCAGTCTAGTTGCTATGTCTACTCTCACTGCTACAAGACGGAAAGTTGAGGAACCCTTTTATTTTTTTTTTGGAACTGTATCAAAATTGTGTCGTTTCGGATTTTCAGGGCCTTCGTAATTATTTCAAGAAAGTCTGAGAGATAATATTGCACTTCTTTTCTCAAAACCATATTCTGGGACCATTATTCTTCAAGAGCTATGCTAGTCCTAGGGAAATGTTGCCATTGGCTTTGACTGGCAGTAGGAAGTGCTAGCTTCAGGGAAGGGGAAGGTAATAATGATCCAGCTGCATCATCAGTGTTAGAATTCCACGGTTAAATTAAAGTCATTGCACAACAAAAACTCAGTACACTATATGAATACTTTTAAACATGCTAGAGTGCATATTGATTCTGTGAAAGTGATGTGAAAATACCTTGGAAACAGCAACACTACCGGGGAAATTTGTTTCAAACAAAAGCCACACACAGCAGGAGGCATCTAGATTATTTTAGGCACAACTCCAAGCAATAAAGCTCATTTAAAGTGCAATTCTGTTCTTTTCTTTTGTGTTTATTCACTTGTTAAAATGCGTAATTGCCTCTGTACACACATACTGAACAGTAGTTTAATACTTTTGTGAATATTGCACAAAAGAATGAGAAATCAAAAACAAAAAAAATGGCAATAAACCAGTTTTATAAACCTAAAAAAAAAACCCTGAAGATATCAAACACTTAAATGTACGCATTTTGGATAATCTGCACCAGTACTGATGATATATCTGCACCTTCCGTAAGGTAGATATGTTACCTGAAAATACTTACTTAATCCCATTTGACAAGCACTCTCAGTGCCCTCTCATCCATCACTCCCCAAACCCCATCTTTCACTGAGGTGAAGCTTCAAACCTCACTTCACCACTTCTCTCCCAGCTGCCCATCTCCTGACAGGCTTTGCCCATACTCTGGACTTACTATACATGCAACAGAGCCTTCCCTGGAAAAGTCTGAAGAGCCCAGACATGCAGGTGTCTTAGAGGGATGCGAGGTTAGCAGCTGAACACAAACACAAGCCAGGCTAGCATCTGTCTCATCCATGCTCAAATCCTGCTGGCTCCAGCTCAGTGTCTCACTAATCTGTCAGAACAAAACGGGGAAATGCTATAAAAAAGGATTAGAATCTACTTATGTTCCTTTAATACATATATACACGCCCATATAAATATAACTTTTTTTCTTCCGGAAAGAAAAATTAGGAACTGTCTTTTTAACGAAAACCTTGATCATCTCGATTTTCTTTGCTTAATTTGCTTTGATCATCTCCTTAATTTTCAGTAAAGGTGCAGATAGATATCTATACTTTTAAATGTAAACATAAAAATTGAAACATCACTAAATCAGGCTGGCAATACCTCCAGAATAAGAAGCAGATGATGATGAATCTCTGTCAATAACATTAGGTGAAAATCATATTTTTACACAAAATCATGTACAACTAACAATAAAATCAGCTTCTCTTCAAGGAAAGTAAACTTAAAAAACACACCTTCCATAGAAATCTATATGGACCGGAAAATGAACCAGGAATCTGATCATTCCCTCAGCAGTCTTTAAACTCCTGAGAAACAGTTAGCTGCCAGGAGCTAGTTTTGGGGAATATAAAAAGTCAGTTTTATTTTCTTATTTAAAGCAAATACATACACTAAATGCCATCTTATCCAATGGTTTTCAAGGAAATAAATTATTCCCGGAGCATAATTGTTACTGTAATCTCAAGTTATGGTTTCTCATCCTATAGCAACTATAAAAATTAACATTATTTGTCTTGTTATGTCTTGCTTTCATTGTCATCGCCTCAGTTCACAGAAAGTCCTGCAGGTCCCTTATTTCAGACTGATATAAGTAATTCTGAAAAAGAATCTCCCCCTACCCATTTTTCCCCCCCCAAAGCTTTTAATTTTTCCACTTCATTGTCAGTTAAATAAAATTACAGCGTGAGAAATCCAAAATAATTCTCGAATATCAACTATGTACTGAAAAATCAGGTGAGATGACTATCTTTTCCTTCACCCAACTGAGGTATCCAACAGGATACTCCCAGTTAAAGGGCTTATATTATAGAAGCTGAATATTGAATTCATTTATGAAATGTCTACACCTACTCACTTTAATTCTCTCAAAGAAAATACTGTAATATGTCCATGTCCTACAGCCAGAGCCTAGAACAAACTAACACTGTGTTGCGTTTTACTGACATTATGTGCTCTTCAGGAACAGATTTTGAGCCAAGCTGTTGCAGCAACCTTCTGCTGCTGCTTTTAAAACCAACTCGAGAACAGGAAAAAAAAATAACCCAACTGGTAACATCTAAGAGAGTCATGGGAAAGAAGGCAAGACTTGGAGATGGGATGTAACATCAAATTTCTGGAAAGCCTCACTGGATATGCGCACATGTAACTCGCATCATTTGTGTCGTGGTCCCAGAGTGCACCAAGACTACTTTCAGGAAAAAATACTTCTCCTAGAGAGCACAAAAATGTTGGTGTTTTTGTTTTTTTTTTAATTTCCCCAAAAAGCTCCTTACCAGTTATCATGCACTTCTTCAGAAATTACCAAAAAAAAAAAAAAAAAAAAAAAAAAAAAAAAAAGAAAAGGAAAAAAAAAGAAAAAAAATTTACAAAAAAACCCCAAAGCCAAAATAACACATCTCTGAAAAACTCTTAAGAGTACCAGCTCTGGATTACAACATAATAGGATTGCTCAAAGCAAATAAGTGGGGTTAATTTTTTTCCTTTTTTAAAAAATAGTTGCATTTTTAATAGAAGTTTTATTCTGTAAAATAGTTTCAAATTCTTACACATATGGCAAAGTTTGTGCAAAATTTCAAGTCAGGTACTTCAGAGCCTTTCAATATTAAACAGAAATCAATAAATACAAGCAGAACAATAAAAGTTAAAAATATTAATTAAAATGCATGTCGTGCAACCTCAACATAGGTGTTCTGGACCCCTTATTCCCAGAGGCTCCCTACTTACCAATTCCTAAGAGCCTGCATTGGAAGGTTTGGACAAACATCCTTAGCACTGCATTTCAAGAACCTACCCAGTAATGTGTCTATTCAACACAATAAAAACATACCACAATCGTTTAACAAACGATGATGTTTAAGCGAGAAGATTCGTTTCACCCTGTGAAATCTGCCTAATGGCTGTGAACAGTGAAAACGGGATAAATAAAGAACAGAGCAACTTCAGATTACAGCAAAACAAAACAACACAACCCACCCAACCCATCAGATTAAATAACATTAAATATGTCAGTCTTGAGAGAATGATAAATACAAGGATTTTTGCATAGGCCTCTGGAATACAGAGTCAGGATTATGGCCAATAAAACATCTGCTAGTCAGTCTAATTTTCTACCACTCTGACCTAACGAGTACTCAGAACCAAGAAGTTAAACAGAACAGCAATTTCATTGTCTAGTAACTCAAACAGAGGTAAGAAATAATTTCTGCCATCCTGAAATAAATAGTGCAGCATTCTGGCATTTGTGGTCACCACAGACTTCAGTATTTGCTTAACGACTAAGATTGCAACACCATCTTTATTACAGACCGACGATAAAATAAAGCACTCTCAAGAGAAACTGCACAGCTCGTAACATCAGCCTCAGAACACGGCAGGATGGAGAACGCAAACCCTAAAAGTAGATGCAGTTTCGAACAGTGACTCAGGATTTGGAGGCTGCAGGTACAGCAGGCTCCAAGGCAGTCACAGCACAGGAAGTGGTTTATGGCGTGGCATCATGCGGTGAGATGTGGGTACGTCCTCAGTGTGTCTTTGGTTTCGGGAGGCGGGAATGCCGACCGGAGAGCACGCTGTCCCCGGACTGCAAACCAGCAGGGTGTGTTTGCACGTTTTCCTTTCTCTGGACCGGTGGCCTTGGGATGTTAGACTTCAGGGAGGTGTTCTGAGGTTCTGGAGGTACTGGTGTGGACTTCTGACTGCTCACTTGCTTGGATTTAACAAAGGACGTAGTTGGTGGGCGAAGTTTAGACACTTTCTGACTCTGTTTACCCTTTAGGTTATCCTGCCCAGATGTTGGCTGCGTCTGAGTCGAACTACTCAGTGGTAGAAGCTCACGTTCCTTGGAAGCAGCGGAATGATCTGCAGATCGTACGAGAACGGCCATGGTAGGAGGCACTAAAGCAGTTGGGGGTTTCGCGATTCTCGAAGTCTTTGGCTGAGAAGCCTGGTTTGTGAATGAGGGTTGACCTTTCACAGATAATCCAGTCTGCACCTCTGGAGCATCAGCTCGTGTAGAGGTCTGAAAGTGGGAACGAGGTGGTAATGTACCTTTCTTATTACCAGACACCTCTTCAGGGCCTTCAGTGTTTTTGTTTCTCAAATTGTCCAAATACGATGCATTTTCATCTTTTGTGTTTAACTGTACGCTCGTTAAAGAGTTTACATCATTCAGGCTATTTGGGAGAGAGACATTTGCAGCATTTGGATTCTGATCATTTCTACTGTCATGCAGATCTGGTTTAGGATATTCACTGTGGGCCTCGATATGTGGAGTTTTTATTAGTTTTCCCTGGGCGAGGTCTGTGGAATTGGGAAGGCTGCTGGAAGGCTGTAGTACTTGAGGCTGTTGAAGAGAGAATAATACAAGAATATATTAGGCAGAGAAGACACGAGATACGCTCTGAATCCAACGTGCGCTGACTGGATGCTTGATAAGGACTGTATATCTGGGTTTTTAAATCAAAACTTTGACTGTGACAAAACAGGATGGGTCATGGTACGCGCACAAACGGAACTCGTAACTGAAGTGGAAAAAAATATACCAGCACTGAAATAAACAACAACATACAGACAAAAAAGAAACCGATCGGCTTAAAAAAGAAACATGAAGAAGGCATGGTTGATGGTTTCACCCAGCTCTGCAGGACAGTGCAAGAATTAACCTCGGTGCAGATCAATTCTAAAGAAGTGCTTAACCCAACGCAACAGCTGTGTCCCGCTTGTAATTCCTACTCACGGCATACTGACCTCAACTATCCCAACCCTTCTACTGCACAGGCAGCAAAGGAGTTTGGTGGACCACGTGAACTTACAGGGCGTTTCCTTGCGTTACTGACACCAGAAAATCTGATGGAAGTATGTGGTAATCAGGCTACTGACTAAGCTTAGGTAACTGTTTTACCCTGAACTGATTTTAAATGGGCTGATAAAGAAGCAAAGTACATGTGAAACTAGAGATCACACACTACTACACTGATAACCATGGGATAAAGATAACTGCAGAAGATTTTACATTTTATCAGAAGATACAATCTAACCAGACACACGCCAGACGAAAGAATTGCCAGTACCTCCTCTGGGTAATTTCTATTCTCTTTGCTCTGCCCTGTAAAGAGACTTAAAAGATTAATGGAGTACTAGCTTCACAATACATCCTAAACCTGCAACTTGGATACGGATTCTGGAAGCATTATTAAAAATTCTGCAATTCATGGCAAACCCCAAAATCTAATACAACTTAAACTACAGTTCTAGCAGGCTTGGATGATTTTTCTCATTTTCTTTACAAAGGAGGGGAACTGAACTACTACAGACTAGTCATCACTCAACTACCTGGATTCTTACCAGTTGACAGGTTGCATGTACACAGTAAACAGGCTTATCCTGTTTACTAGTGAAATAGAGTAAATAAAAAAGAAGCAATGTTGGTGTTCGGGAAGTTTGACTAAAAGTGTCATTTTAGCCACTCTCCTGAATTACTCACAAGTTCTAAAGAGAAAACATATTATTCGTCTGGTCTTTTTAGCTCTTCTTTGAATCAGCGGGAAGAATGCAATGATAGCTGTGCATGCCAGACTCCTGTTACACCTTTAGGGTCATAGCCCACCTCAGGATTCTTCAGGCCTTTCATCTTTTCCCTGGCAGGATTACTACTGGAAACTGAATCCTCAAAATTCTTCATCAAGAAAAAATTTAATGGTTATTGAGAGGAAAATCAAGGTTTCTCAATCTGTTTTTTATTTATGAGCAGTTTTTCCTTTAGCATATAACAGTTCTACCTGTAAGGAAAGGCAAAATCTGGGCAAGTGACACCAGCTATCAGTGACAGACATGTAAGGCAAATATCCTGAGCAGTCTAAATATGACTGTTTTGGAAAGACGGAAAAGATTTTTAAAAAAGGCAAAGAAGCCTCCAAAATGGTGTCAAATGAGTACCAAAATATTATTCCTTATGTGACCCAAAACTAGCTTAACTTTGTGAATCCTTCTTAACCATACAATACTACAGAAAGGAAATGCTAAACACAAGGAATAATTCAATACACTGAGTTACAGCTTAAATAAAATTAGTCCTCCAGATATTTTTTCCATTTTCCAGTGTTTATGTATGGGTTACAGAAATTATTATCCTTCCAGCCTAGGAGGTGACAGGCAGATGTTAGCCAAAATGATTTACTGATTTGAGATCTCACCTGCAAAACCAAAACTGCTAATAATGAATGCAGAGACCAAAGCAGTATGTACCCCATTCCCATGCAAATACTACAACAAATAAATCATATTTTCTAATCCTACTTGAAGGAAAAAAATTAAAACATTTATAGCACACAATCTAGTGGCAAATGTGGAAAAATAGTTGTCAGAAAACTTTCCCCCCCTCGGCTAGGAAGGGTTTTTAAAGGCCAGTCTTCGAAAACACAGATAAATACCTAATCTGATCAGTAAAAATTCTAACTTAATATCAAATAATTCTAGCTATACTAAACAACAAAATTAAAAAACTGGTAAGTTACAGAAGAAACTAAATTTGTGTTGAAAGTTGAGTTAAACACGAACACATCTGAAATACAACAAAGCCATCAAGGTTTCAATAACGCTATTTTGAATTCTTCTGACAAAGACTAGGTAGCAATTGAGCTTTTCCCTTCGGGCAATTTTGCATTTTACATATAAAAATAGCCAAATACATGTTTTCCTCATTATCCTTCCTAACCTTAAAAGGTCTAAGCAGCTTATTACTTGGAAAGTTAGCAATTATAAGGTACAAAATGGCTACGTGCTTAGAATTATGAGGACACTAAAGCTCTGGTATCATCTTTGCCCAGTTGTTTTAAATATTGTACTGCTTTCTAATTCTGTATTTCTACTCAAGATCTGTCCAGTTATCACAACTACAGATTTTAATCTCATCAAATTGCTACATGCATTAACATTCAAGATGACACTGAAAGCAGCAAAATACCACTTGCAAAATACACAAGTAACAGTTCACAAGGTATCTAACGCTGACAACCAAATTATTGTCTCCCACATCTCATATCTTTGCCTTAAATACAAGTTTTCCTTTTACAAAGAAAGTCTTCAAAACTATGACCATATTACAGATAAAAAAAATGAGCCAGCTGAAGGACTGAAGTACTTGTGAATTCCATCACATGAAGGAGGAGAAATAGATAAAGAAGCCTTCTGCTTTCCAGGCATAGTATTTTATTTCACGCAAGTCCTTGATGAAAATAGATGAAAAAAGGGTTTTATCTACATTGTTTTGAGTGCACTTCTGGAAATAGTTCTGGAGTGGGACAGACCGTGACTTGGTACAGACTGCCATCCTACCCAGACTTCTATTTATGTTCCATAAAGAAACGTGGTAGACAAACACCTGCACTCCTTTGGGATGCTCCTAAACTGCAAAGTTGGACTCAAAACATTTCAAGTACAATCTAACTGAAGACAATTAGCTCTCCTCAAAGTGCAAGTGCATTAGACAAAGTGCTCTGTGCACATGCTCCTTTCTGCACAAAGACAGATTTTTCTGTACTGGCAAGAGCTTCAAAGCCTTCCAAGTATCGCTGCACTAATCAAAATAACTCAATTCACTCCCTACCTCATTAGCTTAAGAGATTTTTCTATTATTTCTCTCAAGTAACACTGGCTGTTACATCACCCAGAGAAAGATGACATCCACGACAAGGATTACCACTTGTTGAACTGCACAGTTATCCAACTACTGAGATGGTATTAGCTTTGCGCTGGAGAACTGAAACACCATGTTGTACTGTTAAACAAGTTAACTGCTAAAGAAGTTAAAAATGTGGTCATGACAGTGATACTCATTCAAAACCATTAGCTGAAAATCCCCTTCAGTTTTGCTTTGGTTATCTCGATCCCCATCTGGATTCCCTATATAATACTTCTGCAGAATGAAATAAAGGCATTTTCTCCCTGCAGTATCTTGAGGAAGGAGGGAAGTGATGCAATGGAAAATCCGAGAACTGCATGCACATCTCCCACAGACATGCATCATGCATAGGGCAAAGAAAAAACCCAACAGTGAAAATGCATGAGGGGGAGACAGGAATAAATCTGAAGTTGTACTGTACCACGCTTTATCACAGAAGTAATGGACTAACTTCTCAACTCCTTGCCAATGGCATAATGGAAAGCAGAGACAAGAAAAAGACAAGGACAATGATGTCAGAGGACCAAGACAAAACAATGAGCAATTGCCATGACAGAACTGCAACTTTTCACCATTTCAATTGCAATTACCATGTCCCCCAGTGGTTTTTAATCCTCCTTCAAGAAACAAAGGTAGCAACAGTGTTTAAGTAATGCAGTACAAAAATATTTACATCAAGACCTGCATGGAATACTTTTGCTCTCATAACTTCAAGGTTTTTAGCAGTTAATCTCACACTCCAAATACTGCAACTAGAATTTGTGTGCATTATCACACCTGTATAAATCAAAAATCTTTGCATCCATGCTTATAATACGTTCAGTATCTACCCATGAACAACAAAGTCATTAAAGGCACAGCACTCCATCCTTGGATCATGTTGCCCGTATTTTTAGTAACTCATCTTCCTAGCAACTCACTCACAAGGTGGAAGAGACAACTACCACAGGTTCTTTTTGGAAAGGGGTGGAAGGGAAGGGTCACAAACCCTGCTACGTAATTCTTTCATTTCCTCATCAGTTCTGCCATCCCTCCTCTCACTGCCGTGGCACAGGATAAGCTGTCATTCCAAACCACGGCCTGTGCAGACACAGCCCTGCTGAAAGGCTGCACCAGACAGCTCTCAATTTCCACCCCTGGAAAACATCAACATTTCACACCTTAAATCTGTAGCATTTGTTAGTATCTTCTTTTTGAACTTTATTTTTTTTTCTTTCCCTTTGATCTAGCTGTATTATATCCATATTTCAACAATGAAATATAGGATTCTGCAGTATGGAATATGACTTCAAATAATGACCAAAAACAACCCCAATTTTTTTTAAACCACCATTCGCCACAGCCACGAGGCTACTAAAATAATTGGTAGTGTGGCACAGCATTATTTTTTTTCTGCATAGTCTGTATAGAAACCTCAACCTAGAAAATTTGATTTTCTCAAAGAAAAATTACTTCAAGTAATATATAACTACATCAAGGCAGGTATTTCATCCACAAATGTAGATATATGTGCAGCAAGCAGATAAATATGACCACATACAAAATTACGTTTTGTTTGCAAACGTAACTTTAGTTAGGTACAAGAGACACTTCTCTTGTAGTTGAATCTGCAACTACCCAAGTTGGGGGGAAAGGAGCCTTTCTTAAAAGACTTTTCTTCATATAGCTGAACACTCACGGAGCAAAAATAATTACATTAAAAAGACAGTCATTTAATGATTTCAGGATATTTTTAATAATTTGTCACAGAACTTCCCAGCTAATGCTCTGGAGCAACATGGTTCTGCTAACACAAACACCTTGTACAGTCTCCAAAGAAGCTGTATTGGTCAATAAAGCTTTAGAAACATTTCAGTGCTGAGCAACGTGCCTTTATTTAAAAGAAAATGAATGAAAAAGCACAGCCTGGATCTGATTTATAGTCACTGTGGGTAGAGTCGTTTTCTTCCTGGTGATAACAAACTGTGTGTCTCCTGCTAGAATTGCTTAGATTATCTTTATCTGTAATGCTTGCATACAAAAAATCTAAATACTTTTTCCAGGACGTGCGCAGTAAGTGGAGATGTAGCAACTGCGATGCTTGAATAACAAAGCAGTTTTGATCAGCATTTCTGTGTGGAGAAGCACTTGGGGTCACGGGCATAGAGAAAGTGGTGTAACAGTCTTGTATTACAACACAAGCTCATGATTGCCTCCTTACCAACGTGTATTTTCAATGTTTGTTTCTAGAGCTGCATCATTAAAGCTCCAGAACACAAATGGAAAAGGTTTTAATTGTGTTGAACAAAGTTTGAGATGTCATTAAAATATATACTATAACCAAAAGAAAAATAAATGACCATTACACAAGAGTTTAGTTCAAGACATGTGGGAATTACAGGAAAAAAACTATATGGTTTTTAATTCCTAAAACAACAAAATCAGTGCACTCTTATCAAAGTGTTTATGAAATGCAAAGTGCTGAACTGTTTCCAAGGCTGGTGAAAAAACCACGAAATTAATAAATCTGAAAGTATTAAAAATTAATTGTCATTAAAAGTGAGAAACATACATCCAGTGCTGAAGCGTGCCGCAGTGCAGCGATATGCTTGCTGACACTGTGACTGGTGCTTAGAGAGAAGAACCATAAACCTACACGAGTGTAATATTACCTAGCAGGGATGTATTTCCTGCCCCGTACAGCAGGAGAGAAATTATTTTTAGTTGTTTATACACTGTAATATGAACAGTTTACAGATTTATACCCTCATAATCTACAGTGCCTGTAAGTGATCTATGTATCCATCAGCTATCAATAGCACAGTGAAGAAACCTGCAGAATTCACAAGCAGAGATGATATTTTAGGTTCAGGATCCAGAAGTTAGGAAAGAAGTGCTTGACTTCCAAGTCTATATGGAAAACACAACCAGACAAAACCTGAGACTATTTCATGTTCCCGTCATGTTCTCTGTATTATTGCAAAAGAACACTGACATTAGTGTTTCAGGCTGTCCTACACTCAGTGGTGATGCCCAGCTCGCCATTTGCCTCAAAACCCCCTATTTGGCATTTCATACCAGCTCAAAAACCTGCACACTGAAACCACTGAACCAAGTGGGCAAGAAGGATAGTAGTAACGATTCCAGTGATGTTCTACTCTACAGAACTCTTCACACAGTGATAAATCATTCATTTTTCAAGAATTTCATTAAAAATCTTTAAGGAATCTCCTAATCTGTACTATATTTTTATTCCCAGTATTGCTCTTTAGAGTAAACCTAGGACTTAAAGAAAAAAGCTAGGAACACCCCACTAGTGGAAACTTACTTTCCCAAACAATACATTAATTATAGTTTAGATTAACTAGTCAAGGGCGCCTTTTCATCTACTTTACTTCCTTTACTAGTAATTCATAGAATGCAATATATAAGATGCATACTAAAAAATCCAACCTGCTTTAGCAATAAAAGTTTTACTATGGAATCCCGAGTAAGAGGCCACCATCATTAGTGGAGGAATGAGGTGGAGCCTCAGAAAACCAGCAAGATTAGCAAAGTTTTCTTCTTCAGCTAAGCAGCCACTGTGAATGATGTGACACCAGAGGCTCACACGTGGCAGCTGGGACACCGTCCTCCCGTTCTGACTCTCCAGTC
Source organism: Rhagologus leucostigma (assembly GCA_013397725.1). NCBI lineage: Eukaryota > Metazoa > Chordata > Aves > Passeriformes > Rhagologus > Rhagologus leucostigma. The sequence goes on along the minus strand of VZTD01001928.1, from coordinate 1,296,570 downwards.
GCCAGGCCCCAAAACCATAACATTTATATGATCCTCAGGTCTAAAACTGATCTGCTTGAAGTCAGTCTCCGTTGATAGGACAGTGAATCACCCAGGCTGTGCCACTGCTGGCCCCTCCACTCAGCAACGGAAGGCACAATCATCAGATTTTGGGGTTCTAAGTTCATTACACACACGGAGTCCCACATCAAACACCACAGAAAAATGAAGCACATCCCTTATTGCACAGAGAAAAGCCCATGAAACAGGCTGTGCATTCCTGATGAGCTGTTTACATGAACACTGTCACAGAAATGTCAAGAGAGTATTTGAAACACAATTCACAAAATGTAAGATTTTTTCTTGTGATTGATATAAGTAAGGATCATTGCAGTGTGAAATACATGTAAGCTTAGCTTTCCAAGGTGCAGCTTACTCTTCAGATCTCCATTGGCTCTGGAAATCTTACTTTGTTTCTATAATTTTACTTTTTCTTTTTTTTTTTTCTTGTCCAAATACACTCTTGAGCTTTGCTAGGCAAACACTGTAATTTGCAAATTACAGTACATTTAAAAAATATAACTTTAGCGTTATGAAGTAGTTATATTTCTTTAAACACTTATCTGTTCATAATGCAATACCAAAGCACAAAATAAGACTTACCATTTCTCTATGTCTACGTAAGCATACACTTTTAAAATCAGCAATTGTCTTTTGTTTTGCAGATCCAAGCCAAGTGAACAAATGCATCTTTATATCAGCCCACATTGTAGCTAGCACATAAGGAACGTTAATAAACATGCAAGTTGTGCAACAGCCGCTTCAATGTAAGAGAAGCCTTTTTACAACAAATACCAAGGGGGGGGTGGAAAAAAAATTAGTTTGAGGAAAGCCATTCTGAAAAGTTAAAACTTTTTGTGAGACAGTGCAAGTCATGCTTTCCCACCGACACTTTTCTGGACAACCACGACGCGTTCACGTAAATACACCCACAGACGCGCGTGCGGACGCGTGAGCAAACAGAACACACACACGGACAGGAGAGTGCATCACAGCCATGGAAAACAGGGAAATGCAGCAAGCAAGACTGATGTTAAGACAAGACTGGAAACAAGGGCCTACTCGGGTTTGCCTGAAGAACTGCTGAGGTCTATCGGCATTTAATGACTGTTATAAAGCTATAAGTTGTAGCTGCTCGTACGCTGGCTGAAGGAAGCGTTTGGTTAGCCACAGACTATCGTGTATGCCTGGAGATGTGCCTGAGAAAGGAGGAGACTACGAGATGAACAGTGCGTGCAAAGGGGAAGCTTCTACTGGAACACGGTGAGGGAGATGAGTGAGAGGTACAGACTCACTCTGTCTGCGGTGCGGTGGAACACTCCGAGGGATGCCCTGGAATGAGCCCTGCCAGGGAGAGAAGGAGGGAGCAGAATACCCACCCTGTGCAGAAAGAGAGAGGGGGAGAAGTATAATAAAAAAAGAGAACAGGGAAAAACAAGACACCAAAAAGCCACACCATTCTTTTTCTTTTTCCCCCAGAAAGGTATCATCACATTTCCCAGTTGTTCTGTTTTGTAAAAGCAAATGTTACACGCTACCAAAGCCCAGATGTCCTAAACTAGTCAGAAATCTTACAAAATACCTCCATTTTTATTCAATATATACACACACATTTCTGTCCAAGATTGTCTTAGGGGAAGAGTATAGAAGCTGAGCTTTCCATGATAAAAATACAGGATAAAATCGTATTTATACTGCTTTCAAAAATATTTTAGAAATGCCTCACCAAGTAGTAGCTTGCTTAGTTCTAATCTACTGAAAAAACAGTCAACTTTAGTTTACAACAAAAAATTTCCAATGCATAGAAACAAATGTTCTAGCAAGTCCTGGTGCTTAAGAGGCCACTTTACTCCAATTTCAACAGTATTATTTATCGTGAAGAGGAGAGGCAACATAGAACTGTTTTCCTTGCACTTCGCTCTTGGAGCTTGAGTCTTCCACAAAAGGATCAGGGAACTGTGCAGATCCGTGCTGTGCAGGGTTTGCCTGTCAGAGCTCTCGGACCACCACACGTGTGACACACTGTGGTTGCTGCGTTCTCAGAACAAGAAGAACTACTTTTCTCATTACTTATCCTTTTCCCCACACCCTTACCTTTGCAAATCCAAGCTGCAACTTCCCTCTTAAACAACACAATCTCGACTTCCTATTTCAGCAGGCCAGGCTTAAGTATTTACAATCCTTTTGCCATTTAAGCAGCTGAAAACTGCTTTTCTAAGTCCTGGAACACTGGTACTACAATAATGACTGCCCCATTGCCTCCTGACCAACCACAACTAAGCGTGGCTGCTCTGTCAGCCAGCAGGCTGAAGGTATCTGAACAACACCTGCCTGACAGAAAACAGGAACCCAGCTTGCCCCTCCTCTCCAGATTCCCTGCTGCAGATCATACTGCCAGGGCTGGACAAATAATAAAGTACTTGATTTCCATGCTTCTTATAAAACAGTGTTAAACATCACATTATTTCTATAAATAAATATGCTGCTTTTATTTGTCTTAGCAGAGTTTTAAACAATTCCCTGATCTTCCAGTTATCCTAATCTAATTAGATTTTATCCACCACTGTTCCAGGTTTCAGTACTGCTAAAATGAAACTTCACACATGCATTTAACTAAGTCTTAGAATGTGCTAGTCAGACCACTTTTAATCTAGAACAGGAAATAAAGAAAAAAGCCTGCAAGACTGCTTTATTGTTCTTCAGCAGCTGAGATAAAACAATTATTGCAGCAAAATCTAAGGGAAAAAATGAAACAAGTTTGTCAGTCTGATTATCTCTAGATGGAAGTATTGATTACCTAATGTATTCTTACAGTCCTCCATCAGTGGTCATTAAGACCACAATTTTTTGACTGCTGCTGCATAGAGGAACTAGAACAGTACCAGCTTCAGTCAAGCAATGTGACAAAATAATATAACGTGCTGCATCAGCTGAATAGGTATTAAATACATAAATATTCCTGGGAACACGATTAATCAATCAATCAATGACTGATGAGACAATTATCAAAAGCTTTGGATTTTCACTGCGCAGTACAAAAGAACACTACATTTTCCAGGTTTGTTGACATTTCATCAAAAATTGTGTCAGGAACACCACGAAAAACTCTTTCCATTCTCTAAACATAACTGAATGTCCACATAGTAGAAAGCATATTATCACCAGGCACAAGTCTGATTTTGCAGACTTATCTGAGTTGGTGATGGGCTTTTTTCCAGACTTCTTTGAAATTTTTAACACATTAAGAAGGGAGGTGAAAATTTTATATCCTCTCCCTTTCACTCTCTGAAAAGAGAGATTAAGACAAGCAGAAGCTGTCTGAGCTACATAACAGTTAAGACACTATTGTAAAGGCAATGAAATATTTACATGTCTTGATATGTTCCAGAAATTCTTAAGCATCCTTATTAGCACTTCAAAGCACAGCACTAAGTACAGTCTTCTCAATAATTCTTCATGATACTTTATCATTGCTTTGACTGGAGAAGTAAATGAAGAAAGTGCAAGTAACTTCCTTGAATCTTTTGCCTGCTGAACTGGTCTCCAGGCATATTTTAATCCCCTTCTCCCAAATGCTGCAGTTGCCATTGCTCCATATAGGTAAGTGTCAAATAAATGTTAGATTTCTTTTTTGTAATAAATAAATAAATAAAATAAAAAAATTTTCAAAAACCAAACAAGAATTGTTTAATTGTACACCAAATAAGGTAATTAAAATCAACATCAATTGAAAAAGTAAGGATCGGGAGATAGAGCACTGGGAATTTATTAAGATGAGTGTTATGACTTACACTGATTATACAAATTATAAAAGATGTACCAATCCCACTGGTATAGCACATTACAATTTAAGTATTTGCAAATATGCCTGGCTTATGAAAAGATTAATTTTCTTTTAATAGTATTTATTGTACAAAATTCCAGCAAATTTACCAAGCTTTCTCCTTTAATCAACAACTCATATTCACCTCCTATTAGTGAAATATGTACTGAGGTTCCCAAGAAATCCAAAGAGGGGGAAAAAAGAAACACACTAATATACACATCTCCTCAGATGATGGTACATACTCAAAATACACAGATAAAGGGGCAGTTTCATACTAAAAGTAAGAAACAAGAAAAACTTGAATCACCACTTATTTGTTACAATGTCTGTAAAAGTCTCAAGCAAGGAATGCTAGAATGGAAAGATGAGAACATGACTTACCTCAACTTCTATTAAAAAAAACCAAACCCAAACAAAAAATATTTGATGGGATTCTTCTGGGTTCTGAAGCAACTTTTTCCACTTAGACTTTAAAGTTAGACAGCAGTTGGAACAGTCCCTCCCCACAGGTATTATGTGCATCCAGCCACTACTCTTAAATCCCATTCCTCTTATTTTCCAGGTACTGGATTTGTGAAACAGCAAAGGCATCCCCAAAGAGAAGTGAATCAGAATTTTAAAATAACATGAGACTCAGGAGTGGAAAACTAGAGCAGCTGAGATAAAGCAGCCTACAAACCAGAAAGACAAATGTTCTTCTGAGATCCTGATGAATTGTACTGTGCTTGATGTTGTACTAAATGCCTTATGAAGTTCTGACTCTGCACTGGGAAAATCCGTTGGCTGTTTCTTCTTTAAAATACTACTATGAAGACTAAGGCCAGAGTTTTCCATTGTTAGTTATGAGCAGACCTCAACCTTAGAATAAGAAATCACATGAACAAAAGCAATTGCTTCTTCCAGAAAAGGAGAAGCGAAATATTTCCAAGCTATTGCTGGACAGTAATTTTAGCCCAGCAGCCAAATATTCCAGCTCTTTTCCCAAGGATACACCAACATGCAAAACTGCTACTGCTTTAAAACGTCTTTTCTGCTGCAGAAACAAATACAAGTACAGCAAAGATCCTTTTTTTAATCCATTCAACTGAAGCCTCTGAGCACTTCAGCGAGGAGAGGATTTTTGCTGCCTCTCACCGAGCACTGCCACTTATCTCATACGCACTCAGAGCTCCACATCACGAACAAACCTAGAATGACAGACTTCAATACTGAGGCAAACAAAACGTTTCTGCAGCAGTCTCCTCTTACTGGCCTAGCACCCAGACAGAGACCATGAATGAGCAGTTCTGACATGCAATAGTCCTTCTGGAAGTATTCAGATGAAAAACACCACCAACCCAGTTTTATGTGCTGGTTTACACTAAACCAACAAGAATTGCTTGTGAAGGGTTCAAGGACTTCTCTTCTGTGTAGTCCCTACTCGTCATGCACAGTCACAGCACAACAGACAGGTGCACAACACGGCCACCCAGCCCAGCTGTGGTTTTGTTTCACCAAGAACATGTATAAAGAACATGAAGCAAACAGCAGAACATTGGACCATGACAGAAACCAAGGCTGGATGTGAAGATGAACACTGATACAGTGACTGGACCTCAAAACCTGCAAGTTTAAATTAATAGTTGTGGAGCTGGCACAGACAGAATGTTTAAAGCTAAGGTGGAAGGAGATACCAAAACCAAAAGGACAACAGCACACACAGACAGACAAAGGATTACAAAGGTTCGTCAAAACAACTGACATGAAAGGCTTTGGAATGACAAAGTGGAACAAAATTCAAAAGGGAGGCAGAGAAGATCTCAGTGCAGAAGTAGAGAAGATGGAGCAAAGAACAAGACCATGCACGCTCCCATGCAAACTGACAGGTTCTGTTGTCATTCTACCAGAGACAAGAATGAACTTGTACACACATTTAGGCAGCAAAGCTCATTCTCATCACTGTGAGCTGTTACCAAGGGGAAATACCCAGCTTTTACTGTACACTCGATCTATTCTTGCAGGGAATGGAAGAGCAACCAGGAACTCAGAGGAACTGGTCCTCACAGGCCAGAATCTTCTGCAGGTGTCTTGGACCAAATTCAGGGCTTTGTGGTTTGCTCGCTTGTCATTTACTTCTCAGCATCTGCGAACAACCTTCCCAGCCCAAGAAACCAAATGATTTATCAACAAAAACTCGACTCCCAACCCCTTCACCCTCAAAGTCTTAAAAATATCAGTATTTACTATTACAGAAAGAATGCTGCAAAGCCTGCAAGACAAGTGTGGCAATGGATGCTCACATTTTTCTTCCTTGTAAGCTGTCCATTAGCATTAATTTCTCCAGGTAATTTTTATCTTCTTCCAGGGTTTGGTTACTTTCTTCCATGACAGTAAAATCATAAGACACACTAACAGAGATAATTCTGTATAAGAGATCTGTTAAGAGATCCTTTTAGAAATGTTGTGGTCTACCCTGCCAGCAAATACTTGTACAAGCCTTTATCCCAAGGATGGTTAACCAAGAATGAAACACAAACAGTAAGAAGTTACCTATGTTTTGAGCATCCTGCCAGGACACTTACAAGAAAAACCATGTCACAGACACAGTAGACAGGCAATAGGTAGCTACCTATCAATTTTTAAGAAGTCCAATTTCCAAAACATTTCTTTTCAGCCCCTAGTTTTTATTACGGGAGTACTAAGTTCCCAGCATTAACTTAAAGTTACATAGCTTCCACTTATGTACATATTTACCTTTAAATAGAAAAAAACCCTGAAAGTACTTTGACAAACTGTGGTCCCTGAAGAGAACAACACCAGACAAGTTTATAATCACATCAGAGTGGGCCATTTTCTAGAAATATTTCATAACTAAGAAACTATACGAACATGACTTTTAAAAAAGAATATGTTTAATGATACCCACTTATTTATTTAGTGGCAGAACCATGAAATAATCAGAAATACCAGCCAGTTCAAATGGCCAGCTGAATAGCAACAAATTGCTGCAATTCATACGGTCTTAAATTCCTAACTGAAAGAGCTAATTTCCCCTCTCACTGTTCCCTAGTTTATTCTAGCATCTATTCTTTATGACACACTACATTAACAATGTTTGTTAGGCACATTTCAGTAAGCACGTAAAGTATTCCTTGGAACACTAAGTCACTGTGTTCCCAGGCTGGTACTAACTCCTGAGGAATAAACACATCGTATCAGTTCGATTTGTATAGAATATATAGAATTTATAAACAGTCACATTAACTTTGAAAATTTTGATACCTGAAGTACCTCCCTAATATTCACCATCGTTTAAAATGACTGGCAGGTCAACAATAGTAGGAAAAAATGAACTAGTTAAATATTCATCATAATTGAAACCTACTACCAAGCTGAAAGAAACAAAAAAGCTTATATGACTCAAAGGAGCCATTCTGTCATTGCCAAGACTTCAATTACAATTTGGTTAAAACAAAAAAAGCTAGTCTATAAAAAAGCTGATAATTTCATAAGCATTAACAACATTTCGTGATTTATACCACATTTAGGACCAATAAACCTGATTTTTCTTAGTCTACATTCTTAGGTCAAGACCACTAAATTAAGCTGAACAGGAATGGTAATAAAGCAAAACAATACCTTTAAGAGGGGTTTTGGGACTTGAGTAGTGAGAATACATTTTACTTAGTTGCCTCCTTCTATTTATTGTACTCTTACCTCAAGAAAATAAGAGCTGATTGTGTCTTTCTATTGCAAGAGATGTTTTTTGTTATTAGGTTCCAGATCAAAAATTATTTTATACATTTATACTTCTATTAAGCCATGCAAGGAATCATCCAAATGCATGTTAGCAGAGGAAGCACTAAACCAGAAAGTTGAGTTCTGACCATTAGAACTGAAATTTGGCTGTAACAGTCAGACCATCGCCCTCCTTGACGAAATCTCACATTAGGAGTTCCTGTTTCTGCTGGCTGACAGAAAGCCTGTAACCTACAAATATGCATGTGAAGACATTGAAAAGACCCCAAAACATGCCCAAAGCATTCTGCCCAAAACTTCCTAGCTATCAAAAGCTCCTGAAAAGCAGCACAGTTTCAAAATTTGTCAATATTTCATGAATTTTCCTAAGTCCTTTATCAATTCAATAAGAAACTTTGCACGTGGATAAAAATACTGAGATGCTTACATTGTGCATGTAATGATCATATGCCCAGAAATATGTATGTGTATCATACACATATATCCACACACCCAACCATGAACACAGCAGAGGTTCCTTTCTCTCTTCTTAAACATACTGTCCCTTAACCCAAACTTCCTCCGGACAATAAAATGTCTTTTTGAACAAAACTACAATATAACTTAAAAGAAATATACCGACCAACCTGACCAAAACAGACAATTGTGCTACGTGACTCCTTGTGCTTGAGACAGCAACTCAAATTCCCCATCTTCTCCAATATCTGTGTCTTATCAATTAACAACACAAGTTGCATAAACTAAAACTTTCGTTGTTAGCAACTAACTTTCCATGATTATTTAACTGTTTCTGAAGCCATGGGAAAAGTGAGATAGAAAAAAAGGAACATGGAAACAAGAGCCACTAACCTTGTAACAGTATCAATGCACAGAGACATGAAATGAACAGCACACACATGAAATTAAAACTTGGGAAAAAGAAACAATGCAAGGGCTACAAAGCTCCAAAGTAAAAGAAGAAACAAATGGAATGAACAAAGGCATTACATGTACACGGAGGAGCAGAGGTGTCAAAGCAAACCAAAAGCTACTTTAGGTTATTATCTTTTGACACTGGGTTCTTGATCAGACAGAAAGAAGGAGGTTGGAAAACACGGATAAGGCTGTTTGCCAGTAACTGGTGAACACACAGCCTGGTGGTGTTTCTGCCCTAGCGCTACATATTTAAAAGAGCAATTTTAGAAGGGTAACAGGGGTGATTTGTCTTTACTACAAGCTTACATCAAGCAACTCAAGGTAGGATAAAAACAAAGAAACAAAAAAATTGAACAAATTTTTAACCTTTTAATAAAATCTCCTAGGTTTTCTAGCTAGAGCAGCAGCTTCAAGATCCAAATGCTATTTGATGGTGACTAACAAAAGCCTTGTTTAGTGTTCAAAGGTAATTCCTTCTTATTATATAATATCAAATATGATGTCTCTCCCCCATCTTAAGTATTCTATTGGTGTTCCATGAAGAATGTGAATTTTACATAGTGGAAACAAATGTGATCCATGCAACAACATATGAGAATGAAGATGTCTTTTGTCAAAGTGATTTTCACACAATAACTTTTTTAATGAGTCAAGTTATTAAAATAAATTATTAAAAATAATAAGAAGAAATACTAAACAATATTAACTTTTGCTTTTACACTTATGAACCGAAACTTAGAATATACTGTTGCTTTTCCTCAACAAATATGAGAACATCAACAATGAAAATCCGATCAGGAAAAAACCCAAAGAGATACCTATGACTTTGAAGTGAGGATATAAGAAAATATCTTAAGTATGACTAGATATGCAGCTTGGATTGACTGTAACTTAAATACTGCAAATGGTGGTGATTTAAAGAGAAGACTTCTAAAGTTTAATTATTTATTTTAAAAGAAATGTTTGTAGTATTTGTTTACATAATAGGGCTGCAAAAGAACGCAAAGGTAGCATGGCAGGCAGGACACTACTCACACACAGCACAGAATCTCTTGAACAAGGCTGACTTGTGTGAGAGTCAGGGTTACAGAAGGAGGGAATGAAAGGCATAAAGAGGTACCCGAGCAGGAAGGGCCCACTTTACTCACAGAACTCCTCCTCCAGGAGGTTTGTGTGAATTTATCGGCACACGCGTGCGCTGCCCCTGGAGGTTTCTGACGGTCCTTCTGGCAGTTACATCTAGTGGCCTTAATCACCCCCAGAAAGAGAAAAAGAAACAAGAATTAGTCAGAAATTAACCAACTAAGCCTCTTGAAAAGTACAGTCAAGGCCCAGTGTTCAAACACCAAGCATTACTTGACTGTAGAGCACAATATGATTAAACTGTAGAAAACTACTATTTACAGTGCTGCACAACTGCTGCTTTTCCCAAAGGATATTGAGAAGTAATCCAGAATAAATATCGACTTTTGGACAGAGTTTGTGTTCCACTCAAATTTCTGAAGCACTGTGTTCTTCAAGTCATCACAAATACAAGTTTTACCCATCTCTACAGCAGAGTTCTTTTGCTGCACCAGTTACAGGTTACTCCAGCAATCAGATACATGACAGAGCAGGGAAGGAGAAACTTCCTTCAAGGAATCTTTAAAGGCTGATGGTTAAGAGTGAGACTAAGCGTACCAAAAAACCAACACTTACTGCAAAACACTAACAAACAAGGTAATTCGGTTTGGTATGCTGTGATCTGGGATTCTGCTGTTTAAACAGCACAGCAGAATGCCAAACCTTCATCTTTCAGCTTTGTTTTAGAGGGAATGTTCCCAAACCAGAGAGGGAGAGGATGAAGGCCACAGCTCAGTTTTAGTGCACCCATCTACAAAAGCATACACTAAACATTTCATTAGAGATTATGGCCACACAATACTGTCTCCAGCTATGATAAATATATATGGTGTGCACCTCTTGGCATCTCATCTACCCTGCCTGTAGGATCTTGCTGTGGCTTGAAATGGCTTGAAAATGTGGGGCTATTTTACAAAAATTGTCACAGCAGGTAAATTCACCAGAACCAAATGCAAAGATATACATGGCAAAATCCAAACTCAGACCAAGAGCAAAAAGGTAAAAGGCATGTGTGATTTTTGCTTGAGGCCTTGTGTCTTCCTGAACCTAATTTATGATGAAAGGGCCCCCATAACTTCTTCTTAGTTGGCAAATTTAATCTGACCATTCAACTAGTTTTGTATTGTGTCCTAAAAAACCAATCAGTTTAGAATACTATCCCGCTCAGCTTTATATTCTATGGTGTAATTCTTTATTAAGCTAACGGACAGTAGAGGGGAGGAGGGGGAGAAAAAAAAAGACACTCACAAAAAATTTAAGCAGAATGACAGGCCCAACACTTGTCCATTTTTAAAATACTTTAAGTGCAGCTTTATCTTTTCTTCATTGTTATTTTTGAGCAACTTCTAGAATTTTGTGTTCAAAACTGTTTTGGAAATTAAATACTTTCAACAGTGTTATAAACATCTTTGCTTCGTGCCACACAAAATCATGACCAGATCATGGAATTAAAGATCCCAGAAGCACAACTGGGAACCCAAACCTACCTTTGTTATAGTGAAAGTGCAGGAAAAAAATTAGCTGTCTAAGCTCTCTTAAAGCCTTCATCAGTACTGCCTATTGAAGTTCCACTCTGCAGTGCACACCTGGGATTTTGCTAAACATTTAGGATTATACTTACAAGCTGCTGCTCTAATTGGTTGATTGTTTCATCCTTTTTCTTCAGTTCATCTTTAAGCTGCCTGATCTCGTTCAGCAGATCATCCATCTGCAACAGAAGTGGTTTTCTATAAGAACTGCACGATCTAAATCAACACCTCTCCAGGACATATGACATCAGGTGTGCCTAGAGGGCTGGCAGTGACACAGCACAAGCTTTCCTCCTCCTATTTACACAGAGAGAGAGGCACACAGACTAAAGAGTGAAGAAACTTGACTAGAAGTCTCTTTAAGAGGCCAAATTCAGCTGACCCATTAAATTTCCAGGGTAAGTAAATCAGCTGCGTTTTTGAAACAGTAATTCATCTGTTGTGCAAACAAGTGACATGATGTAGATGAACATGCCTAGTCAGCAAACACTACCTACAATCCTCTTTATCAACAACAAAAATTACTGAGCTCAGAACAGGCATTAGGTTTTACGTGTTCTTCATCTTCAAGAAGTATCTATAACCTTGTTATATCTCCAGTAAGCACTGTTTCCCTCCCATAAATATAGAATTAGTGATCTTTGTACCGTGATTTTACAATTAGAGCCAAGAAAAGCTACAAAACCTTACCACCACAGAAAACGCAACGTTACAAGTCCGTCGCTATAAAAGATTATCCCATTTGGAATTCCTGTTGTGATTTCTTCTGCCTTTAATACCCATTCTAAAACAATAAACTTGCTACTGACTTTGTGGGGTTCACCCAGGTTAGCATTCAAACAAAGAAAGAAGCAAGAAGCAGCACTTCAGTAACACACAAGCTTTGGGTGTGTTTTCTAAACACAAACAGGTTTGCATCTCTTATTCCTTACAGCCAAGCAATGTCATTTACCTTAAAAGTTGACTCAGGTTCTTGTGGTTCTGGACTTGATGGGACTGAGAATGTGATGTCCTGGAGTGACACATTTTCATCATTCTACCAGGGGACAAAAACAAGAATAAAAGCTTGAATTACTTGTTGGAACAGCAAGTTTCCTTTTTCCCCCCAGTAGGGAAGCCTCCCTGGCTGCAGCCTGTGAACAGTGCCCAAGGAAGGGCCATGATACAGGCAGTTAAATTTAACTTCCATAACTTGATAGAACTTTACATATCACAGTTTTTTGGTGCTGTTTTGGTTCAGATTTTTTTTTTGTTTTTTTCTTGGGCTTTTATATAAATAGACTGTTAGTTTTGAGAATAGTCAAGTTTACACTGTCCAGCACTCAGGTGCATTCAGTTCTCAAGTAGCTGCTTGTCCCTCCTAGGCCCACAGCCAGCAAGTGAAAGACTGATGAAGCAGCAGTTTACACTCCATGTTATGGACAAGTTCTAACAGAGAGCTTTGAAATAATTTGCATAGTGATACCATAAAAACACAAAAATTATTTCGTTCAAAACATTTCTAAAATGCTAGAGGAAAAGTGCAGCAATTAGAATCCTAGAATTACTTACAGGTTAACAAATTATTCTTTGTATATTCATATTGTATTTTATATTTATCTTATATTCCCCAATTTAGAAATTTCACCAACATTTAATTTTAAGCAATGATGCAAACAAATACACACAGAAGTAAAGCTACAGATGGTCACAGCTACAATTGTGAAAGAGTCAGCATGGGAATGGGAAAAAATACAAAACAACTACTCCAAGCAAAAGTATCTTCCATGGCTTTTCCAAGCTCTGTACCTCCAGTATACCTTTTACTGCTATCAAAATGCAGGGAAGTGGAGCAATAAGACATTCCACAACAGCAGATTAAGACCTGATTGCAAAGAAGGTTAGTATGTCACACACTCTCTGGTGATTTAAATCAGTACTCCAGGCCTGGGCTACACCTGACTCATTCACCAGCAAAGCAGGAACAGAGGTCATTGGCAACAATTCCCTCACCACTGTCGTAATTATCTCAGTACAACATGTAGAGAACACAGGACAACTGGAAAAGGAACAGTTCTAACACTATCAGTAGGAACTCAAGCCTCCATTTCAACATGCGCTAGGATTAATCTATGAAATCTGTCTTCTTGTGCTTTTTGTTTCTTGCTCCTCATATTGCTAAAATGAAACAGGGGAAATCAGCAAAATAGAGCCACCCCTGTAGAAAAAAGGAGATATTACAATTACCAAAAAGATGACAGAATTAGCAAAGAAAATGCAATTGGCTATACACATATGCTGTTTTTGGCAGGCTAGAAATAATACTAAGAAGTACACCATCGTCAGCTTTCGGAAACTTGGAGAGAATATGTACATTAAAACTTTTAGTAAAGATAAAGTAAACTTTATAAAGGTATCACCACATTGCACGTCACAACGGGCAATATAAAAAACTGCTACTCCTACCATTTTTACAATAGTAGAACACATTATTTATTTTAGTATAATCACTTATGGCAAGTTTACAAAGGTCTACTGAATTTTTATCAAGGTCTAGGTTTTTGATTCTCAATTCCAAGTTTTCTTCAGCACAAATCACTCATTTGAATAGCCTCCTTTGCTAATGGCATTTCTCTAAAGATGCAAGCAGAAGATGTGTTGAGTGGCCATCAAGTAGAGGGTGCTGTTCACCTGCTGACTGCTTGGCATTCTGAGCGCAGCTTCATCCAGGCCCTGTCAATCTCACTGCCCACTGTCACACACTGTCACAGTGACAGTCCTTCACTTAAACAACTGCTTAAACCTAAAATTTGCCAATTTGATTTGCTATTGTTTGTTCATTTCTTTTGGTTCTGTTTCTTTCAAGCAAATTTAAGTCACTGAGATGAACTATTTTGTGAGTAATAAAAAATAGTAATAATTGTAGGGGCAATTTACACAACTTAACACATGACACAAAAAAGTCTTTTTATTTTGTAAGTCTGTTTCTTTCTCAATTTCAGGCTTCTCATAAACAAAGAAGAATCTCTCTTGTGGATCTCACCAGATGCAAAAAGAAAAGAACACAATGAATATGAATTTCAAAGGTACACAAGCGACTTACTGAGCCTCAGCAAAATGTACTGATGCATTTAACAACTTTGCATTACATGGTTCACATTTTCATTCACACCTCTTCATACAAATGGGACATATCTGATAAGCTACAGTGAAGATCTGTGCTTGAAAAACAGAATTTCATTTCCATTCATGAAAGATAAGTTGAAATGAAACATTTTTTACAAAACCTACCTCCCACAGAAAAAAGAACTTCACAGATCTCACAGTTCTGTGAACTGCTTCGTGTTTCAGTCCTCTTTATGAGAGCAGCAAGTGCTGATCTGAGAGAAGACAGGGTGGTTGCAAGCCATTGCTGGGTTACTACAGAGGATGGTCAAGATCAAAGGCTCCAGGGCAACAGAAATAGAACATCCTTATTTAAAATTGTATTAATGCATTAGCCTCCACCCAGAGCAGCAAGTTTAGGATATCAATTGAGGAGGAGGAAGAAATTTTTAAGATCAGAAGAAAACTTATTTCTTAATAAGCACGCAAATGAAGTACCTTAGTCAATGTTTAAGAGAGATGAATATTTATATGTCAATTATTACTAGAATTAGACTTCCAAAACATTTTCTTCTTATAATACAAAGTTAGCACTCCAGTTAAGCATTAAAGAGAGAATGCTCTCCAGCAGTACCCCTCTCTGTAAATAATTATAACTGCACTTTGCACAAGAACAATCTCCATTTTTCACTCCATCCATATAGGTTAGCATAACACTACTGAGAAGTCAGAGAAGGTTATATTCACTACTGTGAAAATTTTTTAAAACTCTGCATGAGAGAAACTCCTATTGTTGATTTCACTGTGTGAAGGCACAGGAAGATGGCAGTGTCAGAGGAGCAAGCAGACAGCATGAGTTCTGCTGGCATTGTTATCCTGGTCACACAGAGCTCAGCAAAGGCTCTATGACTCAAATAACTATTTATTTTTCCAAGCTGAACTGGGAATGCAGCACCAACCCCACACTGCTGCAGCTATGTTGCTAGCAATACTCCAGCTAATTTATATCCAGTTACGTGAGCTACAGTCACAGCAATGAATCCAGTACAGCACATTAAGTCTCCCCAGGAACCTGCTAGGTATACATTCATTACGTGCTGTGCTCCACACTAAGTCACGCTACAGCTGATTAGATAATTGTATAAAACTGAATTTAATTACTAACTCTTCCTATTTTACTGTAACTGTTCCTCTGAGACCTCATGCCTAAGTCCTGACTGCAGCTCTATTTCTACCTATTCAAATTAAATATTATTGCTGAATGTCATAACTGGAGAAAGGCAACACATACACTTAAATGTGTAATATGGGTGGAGCTAATAGAAGAACTTCTACTTCCATTATTAAATCCAGAGTTTGAAAGCAATTGACTTTGTACCTTGATTTTTCATATTTTGCAAGAAGCTGCCTGTGATCCAGTCCTAGTTCAGAGTTCAGAATGCTAAAGTTCAACTAATTGTTTTCAAAACTATATTTCTGTTCAAGAAGTAAAAAAGAATTGCAGAATTTTTACTCATTCTTGTTAGTATGAAGGTCAATGTTTACACTAAAGGCTTAACATTTTAATGCAAAGAAAAAATATTTCATACAAGTTTTGCCCTAATTGTTTACTAAACTAAGGTCGTAAGAGTCTGAAGTTTCCCCCTCTGTAGCAGGCTAATTTACTTCTACATTATTCATGTTCTTTGATTAAAAGCCTGGATAATACACAGGAGACTAGAATAAATATTCAAAAGTCCAGTGATGAGTTTTGGAAGTGGTGAGTCAAAACAGGGTTGGGTTAGGTCAGGAAAATACAGTCAAATGTGCCTGACAAAGTCTGAAGGGAAGAACAATACCTGTTATTACTAAACTCACTGTCACAGGGAGGAAGGGAAAGAGGATCAAGCATTTGTCAATACAAGGAGCAAATCTTGAAAAATGGACATATTAAGAGTAACTGCTTCATTCAGTGCATTTAAGTTCTTTTAAAAAACTTAATCTGAGCTACTTGAGGCAAGGTTTTTATTCTGCAACCCGGCTATTATAACCCAGATCAAGATTTTACACATGGTATTTTGCAGGGCCACACACTACTTGCCTATAATGTGCAAGCCTTTACACTGTGAACCACACACACACAACATCCATCAAGTTGCCAAACTGTCCTTGAGTTAAAGGCGTTAAAAGCCCTGAATAAAGGTCCCTGCTACCTCTGTATTAACGCCTGGGGCTGTTGGTGGGCACAGTTTACGGAGCCCACCACTCAGACATTAGGTTCTAAGAACACACCTTCCCCCTCTGACACTGCACTATTTTTGTTACAATTGTTTTTCCATAGACAAAATCAAGAATATATCTCAGTTACCACAGAAAGCAAATGCTCACATTTCTAAAAGACACAATTGTAAAACTCAGTTAGCCTCAAGGTTGATTTGCTTTTTGTTTCGCTGTGTTTCGTTTTAGTGTCTTACTTTTAAGGCACAAACTTATTTCCATTACATTATCCTATTAGAAAAGCACAGCCATGAATCTGGTATTAAAAGACAACATCACACAAACACTTTTCAATGCTAATCTGTATATGCCTCCAAAGAAAGCCTCATGGACTGTTCTTTATTACGGTAACAAAGGAATTTTTGTAGCTGAAATGTCATACTTCTGCTGAGTCATTTAGCAGTTTACCAACTCCCACAACTTGCCAAGTTTTGAGGTGCATTGAAAAAGCTCCTTAAAAGCTTACGACAATTTCATAACATAGGAAGGTTACATTTGAACACTTCCAACAGAGATGACCCAGTATGATTTGCTAAGCTTCTTGTCAAAACTCACAGAAAAGATGAAAAGAATAAGGAAAACAAAGCCTTAAGAAAAAGCTATTAGCATTGACTTGCTGAATGCAAGTTTAATCAATGGGATCAATTCTAATACTTTTAAACTTTCTTTTAACTCCCAGCTTTTTTGAATCTTATTGGATAAAAGCTGGTTTTCACATCCACTGATTTTCTTTTTTAATTTCACTCAGAGAAGTAAAATATAATATTGAATAAATATTAAAAATTTTAGTATTTAGTATGTTTTGTAGTCAGTAAAACGCTGACAAGGCAGAAAAAGTACTCTTTGAAATAGCAATAAAAAGTATACTCACTTTCCGGAACTTCGTAATTCAACGTATAAATGAAATGCCAATATCCTAACAAGGCAAAACAGAACATAAGCCCACCTAGGCCCACTCCCCAGTTTATTTTACTGCTTTAGTTCCTGTGGACAGCTCACCTGGTGCAGCAGCCTCTTGAGTTTGAGGAGCTGGGTCTTGACAGCGGTGCAGTCCTGCACCATGTGCCGCAGGGTCATCTCGTCCAGCATCACCGTGTTCTCTGCCAGCGGCCGCGGCGCCGGGTAACCGCTGCCCGCCCCGTAGCTCTCCAGGTGACCCACACCAGGCTCCAGGTAGCCTGAACCCCTAAAAAAAAATCCAAAACATAAAAACACGGTGATGACAAACCAGAGCTAGACAGCATTTGGTAAAAAGGAAAGTGTTATGCAATGTGGGCTATACTTACAAACTGTGGCACACAGCAGAAAATAAATAAATTAGAAAATATCAATCCTATTTACTTCAATACAGAGTTTTCCTTCCCACTCCCAGAGACCTCTCTCGAACTATAAACTACTGTACCCTAAAACCAGTTCAGCAGAGTTTCTATAAACTGTCATTCAACCCTTTAACCTATAGGGTTACACTTACTTTACCATCAAATTAAAAAGTAAAAAGCTGTCCAAACTCACAAAATGCAAGTAGTAAGACATTGCAGTGGCTTTCCATGGAACACATAAGGTATTTTAATCGACATGTATAATATTGTATCAACACAAGCAACAAGTATTTGGAATAAAAACAGAAGCGTAAGTTGTGAAAAGAAATTGTTATAACCCTCAGTGATGCTTCCACTCAGACATAAAACTATCCTGAAAATGTTGTACTCAGTATCACTTGAGGCCCCTTAGTGCCAAAAAGGAATTGCTCACTGGTGCCTCAAATGTTTGTGAGGATATAGAAAAGTCCTTTACCTGTTCAAATCATTTTTACCATGGATATAATGGTCAGTATGGCCAAGATGATAGTGATCCTGTGTATTCCACCGCTGCTGTGGTGCTCTTTTCCAGAATCCCTCCTGGTGTGGTCTCGCATTTCTGTCTTGTCTGTCATAGCGGCTCATATTTTCACATTCCTCTACAGAGAGCATAATGTTAAAAAAAATTGTAAGACCTGTTCCCAGGACCTTGCAAATAAAATATTAACTATGTGCTGGTAACAGATGCAGTGTAAAGTCTGTGGGGTTTGTTGTTTTGGTTTTTTTTAACTGATCCAAAACACTACACATTTTAGAAGTGTCAAACAGACTTCTGCAACAATGTCACATTTTTATTAAAATATAAACTTGTTACAAGAGTAAGAGCAGCCTGTAGCAGACACTAAAGAATCCAGCTTTAACAGTATTTCCAGTTTAAGCAGAAAGTCATTCGGAGGAGGCAGGGATTATGGAAGAAAATAAATTTAAAAGTAACAATTTCCTGTCTTTCTTACTGATGGTGTCTCCAGGCCCTTAATAAGGTTCTAACAACACACAAACACAGAAAGACAACATTGTAAAAAAAGGCCAGTATTGCATTGCAAAAGGAAACAGTTTTGTTACTTAAAATACAGATATATAACCCATCCTATTAATCTTGTTTGGTTTTCAGATTCAGAGACATTTAATCTGTATTCACCTGGACAACCAGCATGATTTAAAACAAGGAAAGCAAATAATCTCTTTAAAACACCAACTTCTGCAAAGCCACAGGAATTCCACAAACGTCTTAAGGGAACAAACGCTAAATTTGGCAACAGCCTGGAAACGACTGAGAGAAAGCCAAAACAACTTCTACCCGGGCAGTCAGACCCAGCAAAACGAGTTATAAACTGCTATTCTGCCGCCACACTTTGTCCTTCACTTACCCAAGTTTTCCCTCGCATTGTCAGTCCTTTCCTAGGAGCAGCTCCACACAAGGGAGCAGTGTTTACCCGCTGCCCCCTCAGCCCCGCTGCGCACAAGGCTCCCAAACAGGCCTTCCTTCCTGCCGGGTTCCCAGCCTGCGTGGGGCTGGGAGCGAGCCCAGCTTCACCCTGTGATTTAAACCGCCGTCCTCACTCCCTGCATACTTGTTGAGCTAGAACTGTTTCTATAAATAGCGGCCAAGCGGCATCCCAGGCTCCAAAGTGAAACCAGGAGAGTTTCTGAGGACCTGGAAAGTCTTAACAGGCTGACGTCAGTGAAGGCGCACTTGGGTATGGAAAAAGCGTTGGTAAAAGGGGCTGTAAAACATTATTAGAACAAGAACTCGTACCTACAATTCAGTTTTTATCACTTAACAAATAACCTAAAAATTGCATAATAAAATAAGCTGATTCACCTAAACTAACAAAGATTTATTTTCCTTTAGCAGCACCTCTCTACAGCTCATAACACATGAAAATTCACAACAAAATAAGCCCTCAGTAAGTTTATAAGCAATTATGATTGTCAGCTTTGGAAAAGTAAATTGAGACACTGAGTAAAGACACGTGGAGATTAACTGAGAACAAGTTTTGCTTTTTCAGGTGGTCATGTTTACATAAGGGAAAACCTGGAGGTGGCTTTTGAATTCTTTTCAGATCCTCTTTGCTGAAAAGACAGTGATTTCAAGATAAGAAGCAGAGATACTGAGTTTATGCCAGATTAATTTTATAAGGAAACCCAACCTCTAAAAAAATGTCAAAAGTAACAGTAATTAGCTTTTAATGTTTTTGTGGCAAACATTCACCTTTAAAAACATGCCCTTCTAGCAGTTTTTAAATTAATAATTTGTACTGGAATTACTGATGCAAATGAAGTGCATGTTTCATATAAACAAGGAAACTTATGAGAAATTGATCTACCCTTTAAAATTGTTTCTTAGTTTTTCGCCAACAGAATTAAATTACCCCTACTGAAAGAATATGCCCTAGGCTTGCACTGTTACCCGTTCTGGAAAATTAACTGAGTATAAAAGTAGAAGATTCATACCTGTCAGGGCTGAAAAGTTGCATACTTGCAATGTTCTCAATCAATTCACACAAGTACTTTGAAAAACTCATTCTGAGATTTAAAAGATTAAGTACAGCACTTCATACGTGCACAACGCTAAAACACGATGTGCCACCATCGTGACAGATGGAAAAGGATGTGTTTTATTTACTGTAAATTTGGCTTCATCTCTAACATACATGGAGGAGTCTACACCCTAATAACTCAGAGGTGCTCTCAAAAACTCCTGAATTTCCCCCAGTTTCAGGAAGCAGCTGAAAGTTACACAGAGTAAGTGAAGCCTTCTTCCTTTCAGTGCCTCTTTGCATTGGGTAGGGCCTGACAGTGCTCCACATTCAGTGTTTCCGTTCACTTGAACATAGATTGGCCTCCACTGAGACTGGAGGTAAAACAAAACCCATATTCACATAACAATAGCTGATAATATTAACAGTACTCATCAGTCCTATGAGTTGGTCAGGAATAACAAAAGCAAACGCCTCAAACTTTTCCAGTCTGAGATTTGAGAAAGCGCAGCCATAATTTCCTTTACCAAGTTCATTCTATTCTGAATTTGTGTTATTTCAGGGGCATCTAGATAGCCCTACCTTCTCTGTGGAAAGTCTGTCAGCACTCTCACTGAAAGCAAGAGCGCATAAAAGACATTTTGAAAACACATATCTTAACTTTTACGTCTTCTGCTACCCTGAATTTTATGTATATATATTAAATATTGTCATTTTGTAGAAGAAGACAAGTAATTTTCTCAAAGAATTACGCTGTCATTCACCAAAGCTAAAAAAAATACTGTCCCAGTATTTTCAAATATAGCTGAAATATGAGACTGAAAGACTAACTTAAAACTTTGAAATTGATTCAATGGAAATAATTTTAAGAAAAAAACAGTGTGAAACAAGGTCGCACTTTTATTCAAGGCAGTATATTTCTATATTCAGAATTTTTCAAATATAAGAGTAGTATTTGGGAAAACAGAAGTATCTCCCTTCCTGTATTTCAGAAAAGACAGAGTAGTTACTTTAAAGAAAAACCACAATTGTGACGAGTGTATTGACTTATTAAGTCAAGAGGCAGAAGAAAGCAACTCAAAAATCTCTTAAACCCATGAAGCAGTTTCACAGTGAGACTGCTTGGCTGCCTTACTAACCTTTGTCACGAGGTGGATCCTCGGGCAGGTCCACATCGAGCATGAGATCATCATCTTCAAGATCACATGAATCAAGATTATTCAAGATATCCTGCAAGAAAGGAAAAGTGAGATACAGCTGCTTCCATGCTTCCTACCATCATAAAAAGCTTTGTCACATTGTTATGGTGCACACATTCAGTGTTACCCGCAGCCTCCTCTCCTTAGAGGGGAAGATCAGCATTATTAGAAACCAGCTATACAAACAACCATCACACCTCTGCTAATATGACACAGTAACAGTGCTAGATGAAACAGAGATGGATTAAAACATTTTTCTGCCTGATGCCTATGGAATACTCCACAGACTTTTTTGTTCATTAATATCCTGCCTTCTCCACAGTTGGAAGCATTTTGAAACTCAATTACTTTGTTTACTTAGGATTCAAAACCAGCTTTGTAAAGAGATGATGTTAAATCCCCTTATTTCAGCTCTCATATTATCATGAAATCATTGAAAGGAAGTGGGAGAAACCTATGCTATCTTGACTTTTTGGGACAACAAAGCTTCAAACATGCTATTATGAACACCAAACTCTGCTTCTTTTTGTCTTTCAGACTGTGGTTCACATAAAGCTGTTCCTAAAGGGACTAACACACCATGACGTTGCATGGGTGTGCTAATGGCACAAGCAAAATGCAATAAAGTGTTAGTGCTAAATGAATTACACATATTAAATATAGTCAGGTATATTAAAGGATTGCAGTGAGGGCAAGCTCAGTGTTAAAAAGACAGTGACTGACCCCTCTTGCTTCAAGAACACCAAGAGGAAGAGAAACTGAGGAGGTCAAAGCTGTGGAACACCCAGCTCACGGTGCAGTCAGACACTGCCAGCACGGCTGGACAGCCACAGCAGCCTGGGCAGAGAACCCAGACACTCTTTCACTTCATTACTCAAAGAAAACTAAACTTACTAACACCAAGTGACTATAACACGAAGCAGATCTGAGGAACTGCTGTGGATACCCAGCTCCAACTCTTGAGCTCCCAGTAAAAGTCAGGCCTTCAAGGCCCGAGACCAGACTCGGGCACTTCACATCGGCCTCTTTCCTAATAGCAGAAACACAGATTTTTCTTAGGTTTATCGGCTAGAAAGGTGATGCCTCACACCAATATTGAAAAATTTACCCAATGGTAAGTCAAGTAAGTGTTTTATAATTATTTCTCATAGTAATGTGATCATTAAATACTTAAGTGAATACTTGCATACAGGTTATGAACACATTGCAAAACAATATTCCCTTGGAAAGCCGCCCCTTTGCTGGCTATAGTTTCTTCGATTTGCTTTGTCACAGGTGAAAAGGAAGAACATGAACAGGCATTTGTCTGAAATGTTGCTCCAGCTGTTCTTCAGCAGCCTTCCTATAGCGCTCACAAAGCACTGCTATATTTTATTATAAATGGTGACAAGAGCTAAGTATATTTTAAGATTTTGGGGGGTGTTGGGTTGTGACACAGAACATTAAACATTCTGCATTTCTGCAGGGCAAGTTATTTATTGACTTAGGAGGGAGAGCGTGAGATGAAAACAGTTGATACGCATTTGTAAAACATGAGCAATACAAAGGAAAGATGGAATACCTGGGACAAAACCACCTGTTTTCATCATATTTCAAAGTCCCATCTGAATTGCTTTGTTCACAAACAGCATTCTGTGCATTTACAGGAAAAAATAGGAAAACCTACACAGCAAGGCACTGGAAATAATAATAAATCCAACTATGGAAAAGCTTCACAAAAAATGGAAGACATTTAAATGAAACATGGATTTAATATTTGGGACAACAAAATGCCCGTTTATTTTGCTACTTTTGCTTCCATTTCTTTACATTTTTCCAGGAAGTGGAAGCTTTTTAACTAATGTGTATTTTTTTAACAACTGTGCAAAACACAGGCATGCTTGAGAGGCAGTTTCGGTTTGCTAGTTGATAAATTGCTTCTATGCCATGCTTTCATCTTCCAAATTAGTGTGAACAAGCATTATTTTCTTCTACTGCAAGAACTTTAATGAGCATGACAAATAAAATGGAAACAGTGGCCACAAACACAAAAGAAAGTGGAAAAGCTTTGCCACTGCTGTGCAAATGCATTTAAAAATGCACAATACAAAAAGACAATATGCCAGAGTGTTTACTAATAAACCTAGATAAGCCACCTTACTACTTTGAATCAGAACTTTGGAAGCCTAATGGTGTCAGAGAAGGTCAGTATTTGAGATTCCAAACATACTTTCCTGTCAACAGCACATTTCATTATGCTTCCCTAATTATACATTCTTCACCACACTGAGGAAACTCCAGGAAAGGAAACTCCATGCTACAAAAAAACCCCACAACTGCAAATTCCAAGACTTTGTAATCACTGGGCCACGTGTGAATGCATTTTGAGCATTTCCACCTGCGAATTACTTGGGAAACACAATATACAAGTAGATGTTAGCAATGTCATCCTGAAATAGCCATAAGATAAAGCACAAGTTTCATCAGCACATTAGTGCGCTAAAAAAGATAAAATTTAGATACTTCCATTGTTATTCTTTCTACTGCATAAGGAACTGCAGTTAATTACATGGGAACAACATAGTTAATAATGTGTGCTTAACAGCAATTAGCATCATGAAGTGATTCTAGGCAATGAGCTCAAACCGAACAGGAAGTAAAAAAATTCTTTCAAAGTGCATCAGCTCCAAGCCTACAGAATATTACATGTTTCAGCAATTATTACGAGTTACAGAAAAAGAAGAATCCCATCTAATTTGTACAGGTGAAAAGAATAATGTATATTAAAAGGGGTATGTTTTTCACAAGGCTGATCCAGCACTGGTTTTTCAAGCTGGTACAACCTAGGAAGAAATTGAGTTTGGGACTGTGAAATCCCGGGTCCAACTACAATGCTCTCCCCAAGCTCTCTCTCCACAAAGCTTTTCCACTGGACACAGGCAGTGGTGCTCTGTTTGCTCCTGCAGTACAACAGGGAAAGCTTTAGGTGAGACGGACAGTCTGTGAGTCCTGGTGTAAGAACTGAGTAACCTGAGCACCCCCACAGCAGGGAACCCTCCTAACTGCCTAAGGAGAGGGGACAAGGCTGAAAGAGGCAAGGGCAAGGCACACCACGTGTGTGTCATTACACCACATTCACCAAGCTCACTTGAGGGTCCTGCAAATCCTTTCTGGAGCGACTGTCCTCAGGTGCTGTGTTTTACCCCGGGTTCACCAAGCACACACCAACAGCTCACCTGCAACAGCCTGGATTTAACCTAATCTGTTGGATGCATGCAGCTTAGCACCTCTTTCTGGAGAAGCATAACAACATCAAGACCACTGCTTTGAAGATTGGGAAACTCTACGCAGAAGAGGTGCTTTTGCACTCTAAATTTCATTCTAAATTAATGTTCACCATAATGAACTGGAGTGCAAAACATTCTTTTCAAAAAGTTCAGTTTCTAAAAATTCCTCATGTAACGTGTATCACAAGCTTTTTTTCCACTGAAGAGCACTATTTTTCAGTCCACGAACCAATTCGAGTTCAATTTAGCTTAACAGCTAGACCTAGGCAACAGGCCTGAATCTCAGCTTTCCAATTTTTTGAGCTGAGTATTGTAACGTTATAATGCAACCAAAGTAAAGCACAAAGTGCCCAAAATAGAAGACAGACAGATACTTGCATTTTCGCCCTACTAAACATAAAAATGTTGACCAGTGGAAGCTTATAACACAACGTATATTACAGTGGAATTAAAAAAAAAAGGAAGAAGTCAGGCATTGAGGTTAGTGCAAAAATGCAAATCAATTCCAGATAAGCAGCCCTCAAACAATTAATTTCAGAGAGTGTTACCAGAATTGAGCAGTCTGAGCTCAAACTACCAATGCCAAGCTAGGATATTTTGCTGGAAAAGCAATTGCTTTGAGGGAGTCATGAACTGGTGATGAGTGTTAGGAACAATGTTTTACCTGTTTCCACAACTCACAATCTCAGACCTCATTCATTTGTTCCACCTCTAGGAAGCAGACAGCTAAAGGAAAATAACTAATTGTTTTTATTACTGATTTAGTGACTTAGGTCTTGCTTCTAATCAGGATGAAAAAAGACCACAGCAGAAGATAAGCATGAGGAAAGGGAGAGAACTACAGGAGAAGCACTCGAGAGTAGCACAGAAACTAACAAACCATCATTTCAGGTGCTTGAGGAATGAAAAAAGGAATTGGCTTTTAAAAACAAACACAAAACAGACTGGGTAAATCAGTCATCTGAAGGGCAGCTAAAGGATAACTGCCAAAGTCAAACACAATTCAAGGCTGACAGAAGAAAAGAGGGAAACCTCCAGGGTCTTTTTCAATGCTATTTTCAGCATTTGACAACATCTGAGATAGAGATAAATAAAGAAATAGGAAGTCTCCAAAAAGGCAACGTTATATAGGAACTGAACAGAGCTCTTACGTGAAGGCAGAAAACACAGACAGAGGAAAAGCACATAGTGTACTACACGGCTGAAGAGAAAAGCCCACTATAAATGAAGTCCTTAGAACAGAGAAAACCACCCAGGGAAGAGGTGGGACAGAACTCTGCAAGTTACCAAAGACAGGACAGGAAAGGATTACGCTGTACATGTCACATTAAAGATAATTAAGCCAAACAGCCAAACAAGTATTTTGTAATTTTGCCAGTGCTCCATAACTGAAGGTTGCTGTGACAACAAATGTAACAAGAACTTGGTTTTGAAAATCCAAAACACTTTTTGTTTAACTGTTAAAATGAATGGTCTTAAATAAAGATTTACTAGTCCTGAAAACATTTTTACAGAGGCATTGCATGTTCTACCTAGATTTACTGAAGGTATAAAGGAATTCATTATCAGCTTAAGTTACTACATGCTGGATCTGAAGGATCTATACTTGCTCTTTTTAAATTTTTTTTTAAAAATATAAAATCAGATGTCAGACTGTAAAAAATCTGAAATTCAATAACACAATGATAGAAGAAAACCAGGAATATTAGCCATTCTGCTGACACTTCACCAAGTCATAAGCAACAGCACTTTCAAACACACAGCCCAAGCTACACGCAGCACCACAAGCAGCATTCCTTGACTGCCATCTAGCCTGCAGCAATGAGGAAAGCTGAATGGGGGGAAGCATCGTAACCATCTTTCTACAGAATTCCAGCAAAATTTAAGATTTTCTGATTTTTTTTTAATAGGCTGGTGCTTTTAAATAGAGAGTTTCCTGTTTACTCCTAAGCACAATCACAGAAAGCAGTCAGCAGTGATCATAAATAGTGACAGAGGAGGAGGAAAAGCAGTCCTTCCTACTCACTGCTTCCAGTCTGTTTGCACAAAAAGGCTACCAATACCACAGGTTCAGCATTGCTTTTATAGTTTATGTAACCAACAACGGAGCATTTTACACTATTAAGCAATATGTAATTGCTACAGCTACTCTTAACAGGTAGAAATAATTGTGAATGATTCTCACTCCACTGACTTGCGCTTGTATGAAGCATGCAGTGTTTGGTTTAGGGAAAATACAGAGGCTTCAAATAATTGCCAGCTGAGAAAGGAACCAAACATTAACCTCAGAGGAACAGCACGGGCATGGCTGTACCAAGAGCTCAGTTGTTTCCTCTGTGCAAGAGTTTTAATTCTACCCCAGTGAGACTTTTGGAGTAACCTGAACGTGACACGACATGCAGCATTGATGTTCTGTTCTTACACAGCCAGCTTAGTATACTTGTTTCTAATGAAAACCAAAACAATCCTCAAATACCTCCAAACTACTTTGGGGTGATTCTATTTTGACCAATCTCTCCATGAGCTGCTAACAACAAGGGAAGGATTTCCTCACTTACTGCACTGCTGCAAAAGTGTATTTATGTCACATTATCCTGATACATTTTAACAGCGTGACCCAAGAGCACAAAACCTCAGAGCCAGCTCACCTGCAGATATGCAGTTACCAAATCATACAGAAAATGCCCCTTACAGCCTAGGAAATAAACCGAGTGCTAACTTCTACCAGTGTTTGCTCTCATTTCACACACACCACAGCAGCTGCCGGCCTCTCTCCCTCTCTCCACCACACAAATCCAAATGCATAATTAATGGATGCCACGAACAGAACACATGAGTACAAGTGAAGTTGCCTCACTTGGTTTTACCGGCCAAAACAGCATGAGAAGATTTACTGCGTCAGGTCTGAAGGAAGCAGCTCTCAAAGGCATATAAGCTTTCTCATCCCAAAGGAAAAAAGGTAATTAGCCATAAAAGGTTGTTCACAAAATGTCATGCCTCTCAAACCAGGATCACAAGAGGTTTGTGAACTGTAATACAGTCATATAACCTCTCAATAATGTTTGATAGCAGAGACACCTACATCAGAAAAGACACAAACAGAAGTGCCATCTCATTAAGTAATTCAGTTTCTCACCACCTCTCCTTGCTGTTACAGTTAAACTCTGAAGTTGAAGACTGGAGCAGAGGTGGGACAGTAGATGGTGGCTATTTCCACTCTAAAATCAGTCTCTAATTTCATGACATTTCCTTTCTCTGCCACGAGCAGAAAACTGCCTGCCAGCAAACTCCACCAAAGGGAAGGCTGAGGAGCTGACTGAACACACCGAAATCAGTTTGCACTTTTAGTTCTGTATTGACAAGCAACAGTACAGACTGAATTTTTCATAGCAGTTGCAGTTTTCTACTAAAAAAAGTGGACATATTAATCAAGGATGCTCTCCCATTACTTCAGTATGTTCACAAGTATTATCTGTTCATAATGAAGACGAAAGACAAAAAGGTGACACTGACTTTTGAGGCTTTGAAATCAGAACCAAGCAGTCTAGTGGTTTTCCAAACAAATTTTTAGGCATAGGCTTCTTAGAAATTACGATGAAAAACAAATGCCAGAGATTTCTATACTCATATTATTGGAAAAATGAAAACTATGAAGTTAGAACAATACAATTTAAGTAAATCGAAATAATTCTCGCCAGATTCTGGAACATGACATGAACATGTTGAGACAAAAGAGCCTGGGACTCGGACATGAACTCAGGGGCTTCAACAGAGGTTACCAATTACAGCAACTTCCAATAAGCAGCTTCCAATGCAAAACAGCTTTCAAGGCTGACATGCGTATTAGATTCCAAGCCCAGAATCACTACACACCTGAGCAGGAAGTTCAGCCACAGAAATGGCAGCTTCCCAGATAATGTATTTCCAAGAAATCCTTCTGTATCCATCCCAAGTAAAAACTCACACATTGTTTGCCATTTTCTAGAATGCATCAGTAAGAGCTAAAATCTCAGAGAAGACTTCCTGTGCTATGCTGGTATCTCTTGCCAAGAGAAATACTGGCCTAACCCAAAAGTCAGGCTTCCAGGTAAAGGAGTGTGAAGGATCAATGAATTATTCAATTTGTCATACAGGACAGAATTTCTTTGGTGATGAAGGCAAATAATGACAATTCTCTGAGCAGAAGCAAAAACAGAACTCCACGCTGCCATTCCTCATAAGTGATGCTGGGTTTTCTCCATCCATAAAAGGTGTTCTCCACTATGTCAGGCATGGAGGGAAATGCTGAAGGAGGGACAACACAAATTGCAAAGTATCTGATGCTCTCTGGGTTTGCTCTCAGTCACTCCCAGGGTGTTCACAGGCACTTTGTACACTGTATCCACACCCGGTGGCTGCCACTAAGGATTTCCATCACTGCCCATACACACCTCCACGCCTGCATCAGGTGATTTCTGAGGTGTATTTACCTTGGTTTGTTTGAACACCTCCTGGGCAGATAAAATCACCTCCCCCTCCACTGGCACTACAATCTCGTGCACATTCTCACAGTCTCATTCCTCTGACACACTGAGGAATCCTGGTGTCCACTCACACACCTGTGGGGAGAGGTTGCCCAGTTTCCTCCTCCATGGTCCAGTTCTGTCCCAGCAGTAGCCAGATAAACTCGGCAGCTGCAAGAAAGACTAAAATGTCCAAGGTTTTGCAGGCTTGGTAGGCAGCAAAAAGGCAACAGCTACTTCAAAATCCAGATTACTCCAACATAGGCATATAACAAGATTCCCTAAGACAAGGACAATAATACTTCATTAATTAATTATGCCACAAGAATAATGTCTTCTCCCTCTTTTCAACCTCGCACCCTCACTAGAGTACTGGGCATCTAGTAGTGTCATCAGTTCTCACTGTACCACATGCACTAGCAAAAAAAATAAATTAAAAAATCTCTAACCACAAACAATATTATAGTATTTATTAATGTCACAATGAATTTTAGTCAAAACGGCACTGAGGTGAAATAATCCTTTGCTCTCAGGCACAGAACAAACTCAGAAACAAACTTTCTTAAAGAAGTGCTCAATGAAGTACACAAATTACTTTCATGAAGCATCATGGGAGCACAAAACACAATTAATTCTCTGTATTAACTTCACCTTTTGTATTCTAAGAAAGGAGGAAATGCAGTACGTCAACACTGTTCATCTGAGGACAGCCTGTCAAGAAATATATGCCTTTTAATGCTGTCCTCTGCTTTGAGAAATATCTTCATTGTTCTTTACAAGATGAAAAGAGAAAAAAGAACTAAGTTTCAACTGGCTCATTAGATGAAAGGCTTTTAATGTGTGCTTCTTCTAACTAGCTCGCACCTGAAGGACTCATGACTACTGTTTTAGAAAGTTATAGCAAAAAAAGAAGTTTGTGTAGAGAAAAGATTACATACTTTTACATTATCTCAAGCTTACTTGCACTTCTATTTTCATTATAGCTGTAACCAAATATCTCAAAATTTAAATAGCCCAGCTTCTCATAGAACAAGAATTAGTGTTTTGGCATTAACCTCCTGAAAAGAAAGTTCAGCCAAAGAAAGGAAGATGGGTAGAAGGTAATATCAAGAACACTTCACTCTAAGGAAATAAATGTATTAGAACTATACATATTACAAGTCTGAATTCACGTTAATAAATTACTCATTTGAGAAATCAAACTGGCAATTTAAACCTTACTATAAGATCATTTTGAGAAGTGAATTATGAAAAAAATTACAGTAATTAAGTGTAAATTACTTGTAAATAACTAAATTACTGAAAGACATTAATGACTGAACTAAACAATTCTACTTTAGCAAGTTCATTTTCTCTAAGAAGTAGAGCATATTTCACTGAGTACCAATGCTTCAGGAACCAGAAAGCATTCTGCCCAGTTTCAAAAACTAATTCAGAATTGCTCTTGACCAACTTCCAGTCACAAAGCGGAAAAAATATAACAAAGAACAACAACAAAAATCCTACAAGATTTCAAAACTTGCCTGGAAGAAGAGAAAAACATAGCTATTTCATACTCAGACTAAAATTCTGGCCATGTGTCAAACTGATTCACTCCAATGAGATCCAGATTTCATCCCAAGAGCAATTAAATTCTCAGCAAAGCAGTTAAAACCCATCTGTCTCTTCAAGCCAGATTTCAATTATTATTCCATAATCCTATGCCCTTATAATTACATTGATGTTCACTCTGCATATACCCAAAAATACTGGCTTTATTTACTTCAGGAAAAATTAACACAGCAGAAAGTTCCACATTGCTACTGGAGCTTACAGGAAAAAGGGGACAGAGGACTCGATCTGATAGCACAGGAAACACTCTGAAAGTTTCCTGTCCAAACCTATTGGCACAAATGAAATTGCATTAAAAGAAACAAAAAAAACCCAAATCACACCACAACAACTTGTTCTCTCGAGAATATCACAGAAAGAAGCCAAAATTATTGGAATGTTTTCAGTTTAAAGTTTTACTTCTTGCAGACTTTGAGCACTAGAATATCGTAGCATCTTTAAAAACAGGCAGATACCTCAGAACAATAACAGCTGTACTATCTATCCTTCTCAATGTAAATAAGGACTTGGACTTGCCAGAAACATTCAAAGCTTCGCTCTGAACAAACACATTCTGTTTCTCATGTGTCTACTTAATGCACTGGAGAAGAGAAAACACCTCAAACGTTATTACAGGAAGAGAGGGCAAGCAAAGGAGCCATGAGACTCCAGTCAGGATGCATGTCCGACGCTACACCGCTTACACGTATGGCGAACAGCATTTTCAGACAAAAAGTAATGAAAACAAAAATCTAGCAAGGCTGATATACTAGACTACAATCAGGAGTTGTACCTCGCACTGCTGAGAAGCTTTCTGCCATGAAACAGTAATCAGGAGTTGGGCGTTATGGTCAGCGACTGAGACCCAGGGCAGGAGCAAACAGCACAGCTAAAATCAAGTGAGAGCACCTATAGATAAATACTGCCCTTGTTGCTCATTCACAGAGCCATCAGCTGCTCTGCTAAGCATCACTCGGCTCACACAGAACTGAGCAGAAACAGCACCACTGGCTTGGTGCTCAGCAGCAAAGACCAGCTGTTGAAAAGAGTATAAAGAACACCAACAAACACAGTGCTTAGAAATTTGAAAGTAGTTCAGCACTTAGAGAGTTAATGAAGTGATTTGTTGACTTCAACACTGGAAATGGAACAACAGTAGGGATAGTGGAATAAGGTATTTGCTGTTATGCAATTAGACAATAAAAATACTTTCATCCTTACAAAAACCCCACGCATTTCCTACCAAGTTCTAAGTCCCCCTTATGATACTATTTAGATTTGTATGACTCTTAAACCTCCAACTCTGGATTGCACACTTTCTCTGTAACTGTTCACTCAGTTAGTGAACAACAACAGAAGAACTGTACTAAAAGAGGCCAAATTTATTTTATTCTTCTATTCTTTCTATTCTTCCCCATGTCTTTATAACAAAGATGTACTGAGAATAGCAAAGATATTGGCTTTTCTGCTCCCCAAAAGGGAACAACAAGCTTCAGGGGCCAGCAAGTTCCTTCTGTTGCCTTCCTGTGCTGGTTCTCATTTCAGAAGCCCAGTTAAAATCCCCCTTCCAAAAGCTGCCCTTTCAAAGATGGTCCAAACACTCCTAATCTAAGATCACCCAATGGGAGCTGCACTGCCATCTATGGAAAAGCTTAGGAAAAGCATTTAGCATTTAGTATTTGTTGATACTAGGAAGGATACAGCTTAAAAGACTAACAAAACAAGAGCAGGATGGAAATGAGGAAGAAAAAGGTGAATGTTGCACGAAACATGACCAATTACTCACCACACAGTTCCCTGAATTGCTACTCAGCTGCATTGCTTCTACTCACCCCAGCCTGATGCCACGGGAACTCCAGAACTACAGCTTTGGTGACTGCCCTGGAAATACTAAATCCAAGGGGCAGGCAGGCTGGCATTAGCCCAAGCACTCCAAATTCTTAAATCTGACTCTCATCAATTGGATTTTGATATGAACTGCTTTTAACTCACCACACTAGAGGATAGAAACTGCATAATTTGATCACGTATCTCCCAGCAATCAAAACATCTGACGTGTTGACTAATCACAATAATTATTCTCAATGCCTTCACTTTTTTGTCTTTATACTCCTCGCTTGCAGAAAAAAGGAAAAACATGGAACAAAAGCTTACAGTAACCTACTCAAGAGCACAGTTTTTCAGAAATAATGAAAGACTGCGTCAGAAATTCTTCTGCATCTTCAGATTACAAAAGATCACTGTTTAATCTTTAGGCTAAAGAAATAAATATATCATAATTTCTACCAAAACCAATAAGTACAGGCAAAAAACCAGAACAAATCCCACTACTAAGAGGCAATTCAACACTTCAGAGCTACATTTTCCCTTTCAACGCTTCAGAGCTACATTTTCCCCCTCAAAACCCAAGCTACTGAAAGTACATTTCTGCCTTGAAAAAATAAAACGTGCTATTGATGCTTTTCTCATTCAGATAAAAGTCACAGCACAGTAAGCACTGAAATTCTGGAAAAGCACTGACAAGATAAAAACCAAAATGGGTGGAAACAATACACAATTTTCTAGATTCAACATCAAGTCTTACAACCTGCTCCTTTCTCCACTTTCCCAAAAACTAGTAATACATTCTTCCATTTTTAACCCCTCTCTAAAAACTACTCACTTTCAGTAAAGAAAGAAATAAACCAAAATAGTGAACAAGAATATCAAAGGCTTCTAAAGTACTTCTGCTTCATGTGGCTTACAACAGCTTCTGTCAATCAGCACATTGATTCAGTATCAACTCAAACACATGCATCAATTAATTCACAGGGGCTACATGTATCAAAATCTAGATATATATATATAGTCCAAAAGCATGGTAAAAGTAGTGTCTTCCCTCTGTTTGCTACATTTCAGAGTATGTATCAAAATATCTATATTTAAAACTTACCAAGGACAAAGCTGAAAAACTTCCCTCTTTTCCTGGCATGTGCATGCATGTGTCTGGGGACAAGAGTGTTTGCTTCTGTAGTGGCCTACATTAAACTTGGGTTTTTCCCTATAAACATCAATAAAGCTACAAAGCTCATACTACAAAAATTTTTAACAGCTTTTCCAAGCTGGCCACGACTGCCACAAAAAGTTAATAGCCATTGCTAAACTCTTTCATGCACTATCCCAGCATCGTAATTTAAGACAGAGACCAAACAATACCACAAGCAGCTCAAAATAGATCAGGAATTCATGTTTAGTTACACACAAAGAATATAATTATGTATCTGTGCCCAAGCCTGACAGTGGTACCTACGTTACTAAACTGGCAGTGGTGACACAGTACCTAACACGCCTTTAACACACAAAGCACAACACATTGATTAAACCAAACTGGTTTTGTTAGATGTTCTGATTGTTAATACCACATTAATAAAATCCAAGTTGCTTAATTCAGAAGTCTGTGCAGATACAGGAATACGAACAGGACAGACAGAATTTTCTTCAGGCCCACCACAATCAGGCTGGCTCCCTGATCTCAGATGGAGGATCACAGAGTGGCAACAACTCTCCATCCGCTCCTCACACTGAATGATGTTTCTTGCAGATCAGTTTGAGTTTAGCAGCAAGAAAAAGGTTGTGCTGCATCTTGTGTATCCCACTGGAGATGTATGAAGAGCCCTGCTGCAGTGGGTCCAGCTCTCTAGGTCAAAGATTCTACACTTCAACAAACTGAGAAACCAAAAATCAGCTCCAGCTCACAGGGGCCCCTATGAGCACACACGTACAGAAACAAGAAAGGCAAGAAGCCACATAGGCAACAGCTATTTTCTGGCTTTTTCACTCCTATGTTTAGAGATTAGTAGGAGGTATTGAACCTATCCTTTGCAGAAATCAAATCCCTTTATTCTTTGTGAGCACTACTATGAGATTGCATAAGGACCTGTTCTGTCCTGACTTTAGAATGAGGAAAGAAAAAAATGTGTGCAAACAGCCTAATCAAGGCCACCTGCCCAGAAACAGGAGTTCCTAAACAAGAAGTTTCACAAAGCCATCAACAACGGAGGAAGGAATTACCAAATTTTAAAAAAGCACAAATATTTTAAAAATATACTTAATGAGCAATACACTCCACGCACTGTAATTATGCAAGTTATTCACAGCAATACATACTATGCTGTTCATTTCTGAAGAGTCGTAACTTCCACACGGATGAACACTTCCTATAGGTTCCAGCCCTTCTTCATCCCACATGTATGTGCCGTCAGAGCTGTCAGACGGAGAAAGCTCGAAGGAGGAGCCAGCTCTGTAGTTCATCTCTGAAGAGATGACATTCTCAGTAGTGTGTTTTGTGCTTTCACTGTTGTCATCCACTGCTTAAAGAAAACAGCAACAATTATGATTCCAAAACCAATCCAATATTCAAAAAATAAAAGTAGAAATGCCTGTTACTGGCGTACTAACTTTGCTGGAGCAGTACTGTAACAGAAAGACCTGAAAGCTTCCTGCAGTACTGCTCCCTCATCCCAGAAGGGGGAAAAGCTCAAGCTGGTTTGGCAGCTACAACTAAGGCATCTTCCAACCTACATCTTTGCTAACCTTTTACACTACCCTAATTCACCCACTGTGGAAGCTACTTTCTAGAAATCTGCATCTCTTTAACATATTAGAAGGTGGGTCCAAAAATATATCCTTTGGATCTCATCTTTCAATTGCAACATCTCTCAAACAAGCTTTTATCATGAGAAGCCCATCAAAGATTTGAAAATGTGGCTTTCAAAAGCATCGTCTTGTGTCTTTGTCTTCGGGTGACTCTATCATGTGTATCCCCTATCATGCTCTATGCCCAAAAAGTAATATTGTGCCTTTTCTGTGCCTTTAAACTGAGCTTGAAAAAAAAAAACCCAGATGAACTTTCCAAAGCAGCTTCTCAAGGACACAGAGATTACACTCCTCAGTGTTTTTCTGACCGGGGAAGGCACGAAGGGAGCACCCTGCTTGCTTTTTCTTCAGCCTGCTGGTTTTTTTTCCCTCTTGGCATGAGATGGAGAGCTGAATTTTGTTTCCTGGGACTTTGGTTTTTTCCCTTCTTCTCTTCTGAACTGTTTCAACAACATCAGAACACATCAGGAGAATTTTCTCCCTGAGGCCCGGGGGTGGGCCCACGCCCTCACCGACCAGCTCCGAGGAGGAGAGAGACCACACCTACAGAAGGACTCTGAAATCTTCCCAGGTTTCTCTCTATAGCGGGGGTTTTAATTCATTATTTAGCATCATTATCCTTTTCCTGTGTGTTTGTTAAAATAAATAGTTTTTATCTCTTTCACTTTCCTTTGAGGAAAAATTTCCTTTTTTCCTGAACCCTGTGGTGGGGGAAGGGTGGTTGCAACCTGGTTTTCTCTCAGGGGCTATATTACTGGATTTTGGCCAAACCGGCACAGTCTTCAACTAATTTTTAAAGAATATACATCAGATAAAACAAAAAACCAGTAACGATCCTGTTTATAATTGAACTCATTTAATTTACACATCCTACACTTATTTCCACCATTTAGAAGCAGTTACAGCTGTTCTCTGCCTACAGAGGTGGAGGGAGCACGAGGTGAAATTTTCTTAAAATATCACCAACCCAGAAAATGAATGGCAAAGCAAGGATATGAGGAATCCCACAACCACACCACAAGTGTGTTTAAAGGAGGTCACCTTCATTTTTATCACAAAGAGCTCTTCAAAGTAATGCTTGGGAAGAAACTACTATGCAGAAAAGGCATAAGCAAACAAATATGCCAACATAGAGCCAAGTCCCATTCTGAAAAAATTGACAAGCAACGGGCAATTACATTCAATAACTTAATTAGCGTTACAGAATTTTGATTCAGCACCTAAAATTTCAAACAGAACATAAAAAAGGTATTTACCAGATACATTTATATCAAGCCAGTCATCAGCATTACAGCAAGATCCTCCACCTTCCTTGAGAGACGTGAACGGTTCGATGGACGATCTGCTCCTGTGCTCTAATTCCTGAAGGCAGCTCTCCTTCTCCTGGATTTGTACAGGTCTGTTTGCATCTTCTATATCTATGAAATCATCACTGAAGTCTTCACTCAAATCGTTTTTCTCCGAGGATGACAAAGAAGATATAGATATCTCATCTCCATCATCGCTCATACACACGACTTTCGACCCATGTTTTCCCAGACTGTCATGCAGGCCCTCATCAGGTTCTGTTCTGTGAGCACTGCTCTCTAGAATACTGTTTTTATCAACGGCTCTATTGATATTTGCTGAAATCTCCGCGTTCTCCACGATGCGCGTGTCCGGAGCCGCACTTTTGCTGCCATCCACAACGGTATTCCCAGCAAACCGCTGCCTGGTAGGCTTCAGCAGAGAAGGCCGACTTAATCTGTATCCATAGGAAGGTGCTGACCCAGATCCATTTGACAGTGGGGGTTTCTTGGAACAAGGAGCTGACAGAGCCGAGTACGGTCTGGTAAATCCGTACTTCACCGGTTCATTTCCATTGGGTACATCCAACTGACACGCATTTCTTGACAGCAGAGTAGACCTCTGCGACGTCCTGGCAGAGAGATTTTGACTATGATAAGGCCTTGTAAGATCCACAGCTTTATTAAAGGAATGTGACCTGGTTAGAGATGCAGTGGGAAGGAAAGAATTCTGAATGGAATGTGAAAAACTTTGTGATCTCACCATTTTGTCACAGGAGAAAGCCTTGCTATTGTCTGTAGATTGTGCCAGGCTTTCTCCTGAACTTGTCCTCGTGGCACTGGAATTAGCTCTAGGTCTCTGCAAACCTACCACCGGCCGATTTCCATAAAATCCATTTAAATTTGATCTTGGAGCGTTGAGTCCAGAGTATGTCCTTCCTGACAGGGTACCTTTGGTGAATTTAGCTGAACTAGAGAGTCCAGGTATAGACTTTGGGTTTAATTCCTCAGTAGAAGATACAAACATATTGGTTTGCTTTGCTGCTTTTGATGCAACCGAAGCAGTACTGTTCAAACCCACCCTGAGCTCATCATTGCCCAATGCTCCTTGAGATTGAGGATACTTCTCAGAATCAATTAATTTTTCGTTAGAGTTGAGTTTGGAGTTGGCCTCCCTCCCATTCTGATCGTTAAGCTGATATTTATTTGATTTTTTCCAGTTGAAAGCAAAGGAAGACATTCCAACAGTGCCATTGTGCTTGCTGAAATTTTTGCCACCATTACTCCCTGCTAAGTTCACAGCCGTCCCGTTTGGCATAGGTTGCAAAACACTCCCTAAAGTTTTCGTTCCATATTTCGGTAGCCTGGAAACCAAGGATGTCCTGGTTTGATTTTTTTCTTCCATGAGCTATTGGGTACATTGGTCCTTAAAGGGTGCTTGAATCTAAGAAAGAAAAATAAAATAAAACAACATTAAACCTGGAACAGCCACACATTAAACAATACAGTTTTCTACACATTTGCAGCTATATGCTTCCTACATTTCTGTGCCTAACTCCACCATGCCGATAAAAAGTAACCCCAGACACATTTTGGGAACTCCAGAGTCCCAGCAGTTATTTGGCAGTAATACGTTCTTCAGATCACAGCTCCATCTCCCAACTTTCATTCTCTACATAAACCATCTTTTTGTTGTTTTTCTTTTGTAATCTATAAAATAAACTTGAAAAGGGGTTGGATGATTTTTTGTTGGGTTTTTTCATTTACTCATTTTGAGCAACAAAAGGAACTTTTCAACTGTGTTACAATTATTAAGTTAAAAATTTAAGATTTAGTATTTTAAAAAAAGCCACCAATATGACATAGCACAAACCTGTGGTCAGCAACATAAACCTGCAAAAGCTGTAATGTAAAATCTGACTAAAAGCTTATTTTTTGAGGTTTTTTTTCAGTTTCCCCAATGCCTAAAATGTAGGAAATAACCAGTCACCATGCATCTCACCACAACATTTTTTGTTCCCAGACCTAATTGATATCCCCAAATCAAGATTCACATTCCTAGTCACTGTTCCCTCTTTTTCTGGAGACCGTAGCTATTTTGGAAATTATCTTATTCATGTACAAGATCCGAAGTACAGTGCAACGGTTGCGTTAAGGTCAGTGTTTGTAAGTGAATTCAAAGTTCTATTTAGTCAAAGTACAGAAAATATCTTGTGGAACCACAGCAAGCATTACCCTAAAGTGAGTCACTTCCCAAGTTGCAACACCTCAGTAAGGAACACTTAGTTTAAAAACATTTAGATAAAATCGAAGATAAAATCAAAGATAAAATTGAAGTGGCATTAAATTCATGCAAACTGAAATACCCTTAGGATTTGTCAGTGAATAGGATGCCCCAGAGCAGTAATTCTGGAAGCAGATTTACACTACAAAGATAGAAAGAGAAAGGTACTGGAGACAGGGCTTTTAGGGGCTCCTAACTTGTGAAAACATCAGAATCCACATTCTGCAACTGGTGTGTGCATTTCCATTTTGAAATACACAAATCCCGACTTTTCAAATGAATTCTCAGTGAATTCTCGCACACCAGAGGCACAACCCTCACCCAGGTGTGCAAAGAAGGACACGAGTATTTCCCCCTGGGAGCAGCAGAACACTTCATCCACCGCGTGTGATACCTGCCTGCATGTGGACTGAACTGTCTAATGTCAGACTTCTTGTCTACAGTGCACCTGCATACCTTGCACAGGAAAATATCATCAGGCTTTAATAGCAACATCAAAGATATTTACTTTATGTCAACTACATACAATAAAGTACACCTTTTTTTTAATAACTCCATGAATAAAAAATGGCCTTTAACATGCTGATGAATTCATTCCCAGCAAGTACCATCCTGCAGATCTCTCAGAAGACAACGCAACTCTAAAGAAAAGGCAAGTCTTGTGAAGAAATCTTCCAAACTGAAAAAGTTAAATGAGAAAGCTGCTAATTTAACTTGCATGCTTTATGGATAATTCCCTTTTCACATCTGTCTACCATCTCTTAGGTGACTGCAAAATTTAAACGAGGCCATTTAATTAGATTACTTTAATCCTCCACCAAGTGCTGCAAATTAAAATTGAAAAGGAGACCTTTCAGTTCTCTAGGAAAGGCTCTTGCTCATTTATCCTTGAGTAGGCAAAGACAACACATTATCTTCAAGAAAACTATACTGATAGCTTGGAACGCTTCAGGTAATTAAATTAAAAGACAAACAATACTGGTCTGTATTTTATTAGCTACTTAACTGTAACTACTGTGCCACCTTCTCAAGTTCAGCTTACATTTGCTTCATTGAAATATAACATCATCAAAAAACCCACTAAAACTTCACAGCATCATGTCTGGCAGATGTTTCCCAGAAAAGTGGGGAATTTTCTTATTAAGTTCTCTAGAACATCCTCAATCTTTACATATGTAACTAGGAAAGATTACACTAACCTAACAGTGCAACTCCCTTATCAAGCAGCACTGTACCTACAAGTTAGGAGTATGATTTATGCACCCCAGAAGATTCAGGTTCAATACAATTTAAATTGTAGCCTGCTGTACTGTAAAGATATTCAAAGTAATTTTAGAGTTAAGCAATCTATGGATTTTTAAAAAACTGACATTTGGGCAAACAAGTTTTATATTCTTTGCCTTGGGAAATATACTATCTAGTGCACACAAGCCTAATCGGGAATTAAGCTAATTATAAAGAGCCTAGCTTTACATAATGATCCAGGGAAAAGGAGTTAAAATCCACAGAACCTCTCTGAAGTATAATCTGAATTAACTGAAAAGCTGCTACATCCTTACCTTCAAGGATATTCAAGATCCTGGTGATAAGCAAAAGGATATTCATTCTCACCCTCCTTGGTACTTTCTCTACAGGATTATTTACACCTCCACAAAATCCTGCACAGTCAGTGGCAAGCACAACATTCACTCTAATCTCATTCACAGTTTGTTTCAGCACCACCAGGAAGGCAGTTTCCTACACATTAGCTTCTCAGCAAAGCCCAGCTTTGCACCTGAGACTCTGCCCTACAGAAGAAGACAGCTTAAAGATTCGTACATTTGAAAGTTTAAGCACCTTAAAATACTGCCATCCCTATGATCCCTGCCACCAGGAAGAAAACAGCATTTTCCAGTTCCAGATTCCTGAATGGGACCGAATCCCCCTCCTATTGTCACAGCAGTGCAGAACACTCAGCTGATGGATGAAACACATCTGACAGACTGGTGGAAGGCCAGAGCAATTCCCCTCTGCAGATCTATTGCCATGCCAGCAGTTTCAGATCTGTGTTTCATTCA
Organism: Rhagologus leucostigma; assembly: GCA_013397725.1. NCBI lineage: Eukaryota > Metazoa > Chordata > Aves > Passeriformes > Rhagologus > Rhagologus leucostigma. The sequence continues at coordinate 1,255,404 of VZTD01001928.1, read as the reverse complement.
CAGGAATGTAAGTGCACGTGTATTGCAGCCCTGTCCTGTGCACAGCTTATAAAATCACCTCTTACACCTCTGGGTTTTAACACCACAGCTTCTGGTTATTTATTTGTTTTTCAGGACAAATACTACGCAGATCTTTTCACCACTGATTTGTGGTGAAACAAGCACAACTTAAGAACTATTTTTTTTTAAGATGTAATTAAAAATGCATTAGAGCAGCTATGTGAAAATATCTTATTTCCACCAGTGTAGGAAGGCACTGAATATCACCAGGGAAAAATCTGGGAGGTTCCTGCAACAGAAGCAGGAAAAGGCTTCCTTAGCACACACTTAAGAACATTGCAAGATGGGCAGCATGGCTGCAATGCAATTTTCAGCTTTAAGAGGACCATGGGAGCTTAAGAGAATAAAAGAAACAGGCAAGAGATCCAGCTGGCAAACACCTGCTCTGAGCACGACAAGCCCTGGGAATTAAAGATCACGAATCCTGAGGAAACTGTGCATGCTGTAGGAACTCAAATGAATCAGAATGCAGCTAAAAATTCTGATGGCTTCAAGATTGAACTTCAAGTATTTACAACTTTTTGTGTTGTTTACTCCGCATAGACTGGTTTCAGTTTAGTCAAAAGCAGCTTCTCTCTCTCCACTCCAAGATCCAGTAAGATGTATCAGCTCTGCGGTAAAATCCTCCAAGCCTGCCTTCCTTCTCCTGTCTTCAGTTTCTCCAAAACACACGTTCTTGAATCAATTCCCAATGCTTTATGAAGGCATCCATGAACTTTAGCCTCTCTCCCTTTCCTATGTCCAAACTGCTCTGATGACACTGCCTTCTGAAGCTAACACAGTCAGGAAGTATAGTGAGAAATTCCAAGACGGTGAGTGCTTATTGTCCTATTTCTCTGAAATCACCTTGCTTTTCTGTGTCCCAAGTTGTGACATTCTGTTTTCAGATCTCAAGACAGCTCAGAGATACGTCCTTTTCTGTTTCTCCTCCCTCACACTTAGGAGGTTCTAGCCACTTTTAAGGGTTGATCTATGAAACACCAAGCAAACCAGTTATCCAAGCTGCTCTTGTGCTCAATTTTACTGTCAAAATACACTAGGTCAAAGAACATGAGCAGAACATGACAATGAATAGAGATAAAGGGAGAAGGAAGCAAGAAATACGTCACAAAGAGATTGGAGTTTCTGGATTTTTAACACTGAGCAATATCTTTAGTCAATACCGCAGAAAATACGACATCTCTTGCCATCTCTAAAAGCATTCTTGTTATTCATCAGAACCCTTAATGTTTGATAACGCAAGAGGACATAAGCAATTACTGGAGAAAAAGAAATAGGGAAATGCAGCTCTATTTTGTAGAAGAAAGCTACCAGAATACTTCCAGAATCAAAAACTCCCTTCACATCCCTCAGGGCCACACTGTCAATTCACTCTGCCATTAATGCTGTTCACACGGAGCATCAGGCACCTCAAGGAAGCAAAAAAAGGCTAAGTGCTATCTGCCCAGACATGGATGCTTTGTAATTGTTGCCCAGTTGTGCTTTTCCTATTAGTAAAACAGAAACTATACATTTTTAAACTCCAAATTTTTACATCAAACCTTACCAAAACATTGAAACAAAACAGGGTATGAGTTACCACAAGCCTCTTTGGATTTTATCGAAACAAAAGTCATGCATATTTCACCTACAAGAAAGACCTTTGCTAAACACCTGTTTCTCAAACAACTAAAGTTGCCCTGATTTTTGGCATTCTTACACAACTAACAAGGTGGAAGGCAGCCAAGGTCCAGATGTTCAGCCAGCTGCAGCAAGGAGCAGTTTCAGCACAAAAAAAAAAAGAAGACGGAAGAGATAACTGGGGGTACAGATAAATTACTCCCAGTAAAAGAGCATATCAGAAACTGTGAAAAGGAAGGAAGACTTGACAGTGCAATTTCATGTTCCTGTTAAGTGTTAATGAAGGTTATTATGGTTTGTCCACAAATGAGACACGAAATGCAATGACAGTTACTCTTCCCTGCACTATGCTGACAGCCTAACTGTTGTCAGGGACAGAGGTCAGCTAGAAATTGGAATAAAGCGTTGGAGATGCGTGACTCCCCTTTGAAGCTGCTATTCATCTGATGCATCCTCTTAGAGGAAATCATCAATTCCTTTCTTCAGCACATCGTGTTAAACCTGGGCAAGCAACGTCCAGTCTGTACATGCAGACACAAACACCAGGCAGTCCTGCATGCTCCAAACTCCCCCTCTAAAACACAGGGCCCAGAGCACAGTGGCGTTCACCGGACATCCAAAGAGCACCAGGCCCCGATGATAAAAGCTCTACATTCAGTGTGCTGACCCCAAGAACGCTGCAAGGGGTGGCAGGGATACATTGCCATGTATCAGAAACAATTAACATAATCATGACCAATACATCTGGCTCCAGCGCAGAAACACTCCTGCTAGAAGGAATTCAATTATGTGGATTACTTCACTCGTTATGTTATGCAAAGAACAAGCTCCTGTGACCTGAACCAGTCTAAGAGATTCATCCTCAGTGAGCAAGTCAAGCTTCTCCACTAGGGTTGCTTAATAGCTCTTAAACTGCAAAAGATGCATTGTTTCTAACATCTTTGCTGATGAAACAAAGAGCCTTTACTTGCTCCTCTCTTTGATGATACTTTAAATTGCTATCAAATTTGCAGGGATAACAAACAGAAAGGGGAAAAAATGAAGTAAGAAAAGACAGACACTGTCTGCTTGCCTTACAGTTCTCATGCCCTGCAACCTAAAGACAAAGTCACACAGCTACAAAAAAGCCAAAACCTGTTAATCATTCACCGGCACCAGCTCCCAAGCCCTCTCAAAAACAACCCCCAACAAAGGTACCGTGACTATAAAGCACATTCATATCTAGGTTCCTATGCTGCCTTAACATTTCCTTGCATTTAGTAAGATTTCTGTTCTGGAAGACAAGCCATAATTGCGTATATGATTGTGTGCAAGTACACAGATTTTGGAGACTCTCCCATCAGAGTCTTTTTTCCAAGGTTTCTCAAACAGGTAAATTTTTGGCATTCTTACATGACTAATAAGGCAGCAGGTAATCAGAAACCTGCCTTTCTGAACAGTTTTAAAGGTGGCATCACTGTTTACATCATAAAGGCAAATTAAATTTTATGCTGTGTCTTAGATTGACTGAAAAATCCCAAACATCAGGTGCAGTCTAGAATTAAAGCTTTCTACCAGCGAAATGTCAGATCTTGATCTCTCCTTAAAAAATTTTGTGATTATGTCAGCATCAAAGCAACTGACAGCAGAAACAGGCCCCTGCTTCTGCTGATGCTATTAGTCCTTCAGCAACAGCATTTCACATTGGTAATTTAATCCGCCTTGTAAGAATAAATCCAGAAAGACTGCATCTGTCTCAAAAGCAATGTCCTACTGCAAACCAGTAGGAATTACCTGCTGTTCTCTGGCAAATATTTCACTTAAAACCAGAGGAATAACCCTTTTTCCTCAGCACTGTCCACTGCCACCAAGTGATTCAAACACACCATTCCCATCTCTAACTCTTCTAGGAAAGATTTACTTCGCCACTGACTCAGTAACAAAGAGCTGGTTACCAGCTACTGTTTTCTACTTCTTACATAGTCATGCATGTTAGCTGGAGCAGGATTTTCTTGCTGATAGGGACAGGCAGGCTGAAAGCCAAGTGGAACTTGGTATACAACTAATTATAACTGGAAATATCCCTTTTTAGACTGCCATGTTGTCCATCCTACTCCTCTAGTTTGTTTATTCAACTGATGCATGTTCTCCAAGTAAAAACACTGAGCTGTCTTGAGCTAGAGCCCTCTTACAGTGGTATGAAAATATTTTTCAGTATATATTTTGTCATGATTAAATGATGACTAATAACAGAAACAATACTTCCTGTCTGAACTGCTGATGAACAGCTTATCTATGTGAGTATTTTAAGATTAAGAATTTCCATGGGTTTAAATCTTCAACGAGGCTGTGCTTTCAACCAATATGTAAGTTGCTTTTTCCCCCCCTCCAACCACATACACTCATTCTTTCTTTCTCCTGCTGCTTGAGTAAGAATTCTAGTTATAGGTTAAGCTGAATGGCAAGCAGAGATAATAGGAAGAGACTGCATGTAATTCATAGACTCACTGGTATTGGGATATCTTCAATAAGCCTGGAGAGGTTCACACGTGGTAACTGAGCAAGATTAGACAAGACGAAGCAGAAGGAAGATGGAAAAAAGTAGTTCAGAGATTTTCTTTTCTACATATTGCCAATGCTATTTCAACATTGTTCAGTTTCTCACAGAAGATCGTGATCTTGAGACAAGAATATGTCAGCACACTGCTACGCACCTTAAAAAAAAATCATATTGTTAAGTCAGCCACTGCTGGATTAAAAGAAAATACTAAAAAAAGAACTGACAAAGAAAATCCTTAACACTGCTATCATCAGAGACAGACAGTGAATCCTGGATAAGCTGGAAATATTATACAAATCATGGTATTTCACTGTGTGTGGATCATGGCACTTCACTGCCCAGATTCAATTCTCCATATAGTTCCACCAGTCAATTTTATTTTAGAGGTGAAGAATACAAAAATCCCATTATCTCCTGTGGTTGCCTTAAAATAAAAAGGCACCAGGGAAGGGATGATCAGGGCAAACACAGAATGTGACTTCCTCAACCTTCAACTGCTTTCAGTTCATAGAATTTCTTAGATCTGATGCAGTTTGTTTAGGAACCCTCCACAGATATCTTGTCCACTAGTTTGTGTAACCTGTCCTTGAGCCCCCAAACTTTATGTATCCATGACTGCCTTAAGCAAGGAGTTCCAGAGTCCCAGTAATAATTCTTTCAAGGTTATTTCATTGTCTTTCAGAAATTCCCAACGAAAACTACTTCTAAACTCCCTACATTGCCAGAAGAGGCTACTGACACCTGCTCTCCTTGCAACCAAACACACCAGTTTGTTTCATACCTACGTGCTTTCAAGAAGATACTGTATTATTTGAAGTTTGACTTCTCTTTAACATCCATCCTTGACCAAAAATACTGCAGCCACACACTGGTGTATCACAGCTTTCAGCGGAAACTTCCTTATTTGTAAACCACATCTTCAAAGTAGCACTTTCTTGCTACTGAGTTTCATTTCACAGTGCTGGACTCAATACAGCTTCTGTCTACAATTCCACTCGTATAAACCAGTTTCCAGTCTCAAAACCAAACTCTCTAAAAATGTTTGAGTACCAAACAACTTTGCAAGTTTGCCACAGCATAACAAATACCAACGTGTTTTTGACAACAGACTGGCAGCCTCCAGTATTTTAATGTGTATTTTGTGTTTTCCTACCAGCTTTCTGACACACCAACAGCTATATCGGAATGTACTTATCAAGGTCAGTTTCCTACAATGTGGAAGACACAGATATTTGTTATATCCTCAGAGGTTTGCAACTAAAGGGAAAAAAAAAGTATTCTCCAAAGAACTGAGATGCAACTTCAGTTACCAGCAACAGTTTGTCACAGGATCAGTTTCAGAGTTAGTCATCTATGTTGTATTTTATTGAAATTTACAGGAAGGTGACACATATCTTTTGTTTTGCTTAATCAGGATCTCAATGTAACCATAGTAAAGCTATACTTACACAAATTACCATTTCGGAATGCTTTCATGATTAAGATTTACACAGGGAAGATTTTTTTCTGTTTTTATCTCTGTTTACTGATAGACAAGGCTATGCAGGTTGACAGATTGTGCTCCTCTCCTCAAGGCTCCTGCTATCGACAGCAGCAGCCTGGGCTTTGCCAAGCTCCCACCCATGTAAGTTTGCCTTACTGAGATGAAGGTTACTCAAAAGCCATAGCATCCCTCAACTCATCAAAAATGTGTATCAACGTGGCTATGTAATGACTTTAACATATGAGACCAGAAAAAAATTGCATTTAAGTAAAGCCTATCTTTAATGCAATTTACAAAAAGAATGTGTATCGACGTATCATCCAAATCCACATTGTAGTGATAAACTCTGTGCCTGTGTAGAAGAGATTTTTGAATCTCCAGCCTAAAGTAGACATCTTACTGAGTCAAGAGAAGCTGGGACATTCAGTTCTCCCTGGATGCTTCCCTTGTGCTGTGTGTGTCACAAGCCATCTGGGCTGATTAGCCTAAAAGCACAGAATTTCTTCGGCTTCAGGGAATAAATGCAGAAATTATTTGCAATTTAAGGGTTATTCCTGATCCATAAGTTGTTCAGCCACCTCATCGAAGCAAATCCTTATCATCCATTTCCTCTGGCTAAGAAGCCAATCCTCCTTGCAGCGAGGACGGTGCCAGCATTGCCAGTACTTCTTCAATAAAGGCCATTAAAATGCACTCTACAGAGCAGGACCTCAACTCAGCACACACTAAGTGCTCACGAAAAACCCACCAATCTGCAGTGAAAAAGGCACTTTAGCAAGAACTTGCGACACCGGTTCCCCTTGTGACCAGGGATAAGCAAAAACCCCCACCCTGAGGAGACTTTCTTAAATTCCTATAGGATACTGTCTGCAGAACTGCTACAGCTGAATCCTTTTAGAACAGAGAATGGCTACTGAGCAAAGTCCAGATCTCTGCAAATCCAGCTACTTTTGATTAAGGAGGAAACAACATTCTCAGAATGTCTTTCAAAATGCACCTACTTGGTAGCAGTTTAAGAGTGAGCTGGGGTGTGCGTCCCAGAGCTATGAAGAAATGCAAAGACCTTTCCTGACTCGCCAAACTTCAACTTTGGGACAATTGTTCAATGCTGTCGGGATTTTACTGTAACATACATGTGTGCAGGTACCCAGAGATTTACATAATCTGTTTTTATTGCTCCAATTGAAACACAATACAGGATTTTAAACCTAATTATCAAAAGCACCATTAGTATTTTGATCTCCTTAGCATCCCTGTTGGCATGGAACTTAACCCTGCCTGAAAGCTTCTAATTAAGAAGATGGTGCTGCTGTTTACAGCGAATGGTGGCTAAAAGAGAACACCACAACCACTGCTGATATATTTTATCATATTACTTTCTGTAATCTTATATTCCTTCATCTCTTTTCCATTTTGAGAGATTCACGCTTTCTAAAGATTCCAGGCAAGCAATGTTCATCTCAAGATTGATGGCATGATGGCTCTTTATCTGGAGAGCCCGTGCCAGCGTTTCCCTACTAACTGGTTTATTCCAAATAACCAATCCTTCTTAAAGGATGATCAGGTCCAAAAGTAATGGATTTTATTCCAATGAGCTTTTACACGAACAGTTTCATTAAACAGGATTACTCATTAGTATAACAATACATTAAATGAGATCACTATGTTAATTGAGACTATTTCTACAGTTTCAACAGCTTTACAGTTAAAAGACAATACTGGGTAGTTTTTGGAGCCCAAACAGTGATATTTCTATAATGAAAAGTACTATTCATGAGCAGAAATTAAACCTCAACTTCAAAAACAACTTTTCTACTCACGTAGATCCTTGGTTGACATTTAGGTAGGTAGCTGGTTGTTACTCGTTACATTTGTTAGGCCATCACCTCTTCAGCTTGGAGGCACGTAATTCAAAATCGGCCCATAGAATTTCAAGTTACGTGATCATTACATACATGAGAAAAAATCTTGCCAATTTCATTCATTACCAGCAAACAATGTAAATATTTACTGCCTCAGGCTAACCCAAGAGTTTTGTATACTTCTCCAGAAGAGAGAAATTTACTAAAGTCTCAGTGAATATGTGAAGTGGCTCTCAACTAAAAAACATAACAAAATAAGACCTTAGATCCAACTTCATTTCATTTTTAACACCTTCATAACAAAAAATTCTATTCCACACCAAATCAAAGCTCAAAGCCCACAGACACCTAGAATAAACCTGCTATGAACATGAAGTTCTAACCCTTCATGCTGCACCAGCTCCCCTGAAAAGTGCTTTACATCTTTACACAACATACCAGATGAAGTACCAGATCGACAATCCTTACCTTAATTTGTTGTCTGGCCTGGACACTAACGCTCTGCTACAGCATAAAGTTCCCATGCAGTTTTGCTTTCTTAAACGGAAGATAAACAGCTCGACCTCCTCCAGCTCAAAGTTAAAGGCTGAGGTTGCCTACGTTTCATTGTGTGCCAAAGTACATTTGACAGAACGCGAAGTGAACAGCAGGCTCTGGGTGACGAAAGCAAAGTCTCAGTGTCATTAAAGTGAAATCACCACAACGTACAGAACATCCCCCTGGTATAAATCTCAGCGGATCACTGCTAAAGTAGAAATGCCACCATTATAATTCTTTCTCACCGTTACTATTTTTTTTTTTTAAACTGCTGTCTTTGAACACACACTGGGTGCTTTCGCTTCTTCCCCTTTTCGCAGACTAAAACCCTCGAGATACGAAACCTCACGCCACAAGACCTCTGCGACCGGGGCTCGCAGCAGCTGCTCCCAACGCACCTGCAGGTGCGTCTCCCCGAACACCGAATTAAAGGACGCACAAACCACCGCAGAGCCGGCCCCGGGGCGCTCCCGGCGCCGGGCCCGCCGT